>OY731405.1:10574678-11007178 GCA_963425845.1 Sphenostylis stenocarpa | reverse complement strand
ATTTTTTTTAATAAATTTAATAATAAGATTATTATTTGTTTGTCAATAATTCAATATATATATATATATATATATATATATATATTATTTCAATTTAATAATATAAATCAATACATTGTTTTAAGAAATTATAATTTAGAACAATAATAAAATTTACACAATAATAAATAATAACAAATATATATATATATATATATATATATATATACATTAAAACTTATAAAATTTATATTTTTTATATTAAAAAATTTAAATACCTATATTTTTTTATTTGATAAAACTTCACATTATTCTTGTTTGAGTAATTCTTACACCTTTAATTCAAGTCATAAGGATAAAAATAATCGGTGCTTAGGATGAACAAGGAGAACAAGAGAGAAGATTATGTTTCAGTAAGAAGAATATTTTCTATGAGAGTGAAACTTTTTTAATTCTCTTTTTAAAATTTTTAACTTTATATATTATCTTTATAATTAATTTTATTACAATAAAAAAATTATTTTTTTATTAATTAGGCGGGCCGCGGGCTGGCCCGCCCTGTCCCGCGGTTTGGCCCGGCGGCTTGGCGGGCTTGGCAGGGCGGGCCAAAGCGGGCTAGTGGGCTGAAAACACCAATTCGCCCCGCCATATTATGGCGGGCTAGCGGGCCGGCCCGCCGGGCTTGTCCTGTTTTGCCATCCCTACGTATTTCCTCAATTGAGATATTGGAATACAGGGTGTAGCCTTGCCAAGGAGGGGGAAGGGCAATCTCATAAGCTACTGGTCCAATACGCCTGATAATTTGGTAGGGTCTAATAAATTTTGGGGTTAGCTTCTTGGGTTTTATGACTCACCCAACTCCAGTCATAGGTACCACTCTGAGAAAAACATGATCACCAGCTGAGAACTCCAAGGGTCTACTCCTCCTATTCGCATAAGACTTTTGGTGGCTCTGTGCAATCTTCATTCTGCTCTACATTAACCCCACTTTGTCTGTAGTCTACTGCACTAACTCTGGCCCAACCAGGAATTTATCACCATCCTGATACCAACACAAGGGGATCCTACACTTTCTCCTGTACAAAACCTCAAAGGGTGTCATTCCAATACTGACATGAAAATTGTTATTGTATGTAAATTCTACTAAGGGAAGTACTTCATCCCAAGCCCCCATATGATCCAACACACAAGCCCTCAACATATCTTCTAGGGTTTGGATGGTTCTCTCAGACTGCCCGTCTGTCTGAGGATGGTAGGCGGTACTAAGCCTCAGTCTGGTTCCTAATGTTGCTTGTAAGGTCTACCAGAACCGTGAAGTAAACCTTGTGTCTCTGTTTGACACAATGCTGGAGGGTACCCTGTGTAACCTCACCACTTCCTTGATGTACAACTGAGTCAATTTGTCCATAGAAATTCTTAGATTGACCGGTAGGAAGTGGGCACACTTAGTCAATCTGTCTACAATGACTCAAATGGAGTCATGTCCTCTAACCGTCCTGGGTAGGTGGGTAATAAAATCCATAGATATGTTGTCCCACTTCCACTCAAGTAACTCTAGTGGTTGTAGCATTCTACCGGGTCTCTGATGCCCTACCTTGGCCTTTTGACATGTTAAGCAGCTAGTAAAATACTGGACTATATCCTACTTCATCCCAGGCCACCAGAAGGTCTCCTTCAAATTTTGGTACATCTTAGTCACTCCAGGGTGTATACTCAACTTGCTTTTGTGCCCTTCTTCCAGAATTGTTCCTCTCAACTCATCTCCTAGGAATACAAACTATGTCCTTGAACCTAAGCACACCATTTGTTCCCAAGACAAACTCCTTTGCTTTTTCTGTACGCAAAATGTTTCTAATTTGCACAGGGCTAGGATCCTTCACCTGACCTTCTTTAATGATTTCCAAGAAGTCACTAGTGATAGTCATCACCCCACAACTGATACTAATTGGTGAAATTTCACAATTGAAATTTAGATCTCTGAAGTTTTCTATCAATTTCAATTCCTTAATCATCAGCGCAGACATTCCAATCGCCTTTCTGCTGAGAGCATCTATCACTACATTGACCTTTCCTGGATGATACATCAACTGGAAGTCATAGTCTTTGATGAAATCCATCCATCTCCTCTGTCTCATGTTCAGCTCCTTCTGATCAAACAAATATTTCGAGCTCTTATGGTCACTGAATACCTCAAATCTAGCTCCATACAGTTAATGCCTCCAGATTTTTAGAGCAAACACCACAACTGCTAGCTCCAAGTTATGTGTGGGATAATTCTTCTCATGGCTCTTCAGTTGTCTGGAAGCATAAGCCACTACATTTTTATCCTGCATCATAACACACCCTAACCCCTGACTGGATGCATCATAGAAAACCTCAAATAGTTTGCTTGAATTAGGAATAGTTAGTATGGGCGAGCAGATCAACCTTTGTTTGAGTTCTAGAAAACTCTTCTCACACTAATCTATCTAAATAAAGGGGCAGTCTTTCTTTGTTAACTGGGTTAGAGGAGCTACCACTCTGGAAAAACCTTCATGAACCTCCTGTAATAGCCGGTCAGCCCCACAAAACTTCTAATCTCGGACACTGATTTGAGGCGTTCCCAGTCCAAAACTGCTTCTACCTTGGCAGGATCCACTGTTATCCCCTTAGCAGACACCACATGCCTCAAGAATTTGATGTTTTCCATCCAAAACTCTCATTTGGACAGTTTAGCATACAATTGTCTCTCCTTCAAGATCTCAAACACTATTCTCAAATTATGCTCATGCTCTTCATGCGAGTGTGAGTAGATAAGTATGTCATCAATGAAGACGACGACAAACTTGCCCAAAAAGGGATGGAAGATCCTATTCATGTAGTCCATGAAGATGGTTGGTGCATTCGTCACTCCAAACGGCATGACTACGAATTCAAAGTGGTCATATCTAGGCCTGAAGGAAGTTTTTGGAATGTCTCCCTCTTTCACCAGAATCTGATGATACCCCAACCTCAAGTTGATCTTAGAGAATACTACTACCTCGTGCAACTGATCCAATAGGTCATATATCCGAGGTAGAAAATATTTATTATTGACTGTAAGCTTGTTCAGCTACCTATAGTTAATGCACAGTCTGTAGCCCCTATCTTTCTTCTTAACAAGCAGCATTGGTGCTCCCCAAAGGGACACACTGAGTCTGATCAATTTCTTATCCAATAGCCCCTCAATCTGCTTCTTTAGCTCAGCCAATTCAGTTGGAGCCATCCTGTAAGGTGTCATAGACACTGGTCCTACTCCAGGTATAAGGTCTATGGAGAACTCAACCTCCCTCCTAGGAGGCAACCCCATCACTTCATCTAGGAATACATAAGCATATTCATTCACTACTGGGACTTCTGATCCAACATCTCCGCCTGGTTGTCTCATATGAGTTAGGATAGCATAACACTGGACTCCCTCTTGGATCTCCTTCAAAGCTGGGGAGATAGACAACATCTCAAACTCCTCCGACTCAGGAAACAACAGTCTCTTCTGCCCACAGTGAATCAAAACCTTGTTCTGGACTAGTCAGTCCATACCTAGGATCACATCTAGGTCTTTGAGGGGCAAACAGATCAAATTCACTATGAATCTGCGACCTTCTACCACTTAGGGGCATCCACAACAAGCTTTGCATGCAACCACCAGATCATCCGCTGGTGTAAACACGAACAACTCACAGGTAAGGTCCCTAACAGGCAAACCCAGCCTCTCAACACAATCAAGTGACACAAAGGAGTGTGTTGCTCTCGAATCATACAAAACTTTCAATTTGCAACCAAAGAGGAAACACAAACCTTGGACTAGGTCACTGGACTTCTCGGCTTCTACTCCCTTGATGGTGAAGACCCTATCGACTGCTCTCGGTCTGATCTCCCTTCTATGACGTCTAGTCTGCTAGCTCCCAGATGGAGCTACTGACAAATCCTCTTTACAGTCTCTGACAAAATGCCCCAACTTCTGGCACCTGTAGCATTTAATAGGACCTCGAGTATGCTGATGCTGGAAGGAAGGTAAGCTCCTCCCTCTAAATTGGCTGCTCCCACCTGACTGGTGAGAAGTAGGAGCATATTCCCTCTTAGGAAAAGGGCGGGCATACGGGGTCCTCCTCTTTGGCCTCCTACTGCCGGAATGGGATCTAACTCTGCTAGAAGACCCCACTCTACTGTTTGAGGGCCCAGATACCAGTAGTACAACTAGCTTGGCTCTACCGGCCACCAGTCTCTCTGTAGTCTTAACCCTCTCAACCAGAACAGGAAAGTCAGTCACAAACATCGGCACTATAAACTCCTTCAGTTCCTGTCTCAGTGCTCAATTGAGAATAGTATCTGGCCAGATGTTCAAATCTGGTAGCATACTCATGCACTGATAGATCTCCCTGCTCTAACTTCAGAAATTCCGCCTCCTTAGAAAATCGTGCATTGCGTGAGAAATACTTTCCCATGAACTTCTCTTTAAACTTTCCCAATTAATAGCTTCGTCTATGGCAATCATCAACCTCTTGGTCCCTTTCCACCAAAATTCAGCCTCCCTTACTAACAGATATACAACAAAAGTAACCTTCTTATCCTCAGGACACTCCATAACATCAAAGATATTCTCTATCCCTTCCATCCACATATCCGCCTGACCTGGGGTAAAATCTCCTGAAAACTTAGGCGGCCCATGCTTCAAGAAGCCAGCCAACACTGCCTGCCCTTGTGGCTGATTAGAAGAGGAAGCTGGAGTAAGGTTAGAAGTTGTTGTTGCTACTGCAGCTGCAATGACCTCCCTTGATGCTTGCAATTCTTGCATAGCATCCTGGTGCTGCTGTGCCATTACTACTCCTTATTGTTGCATGGAAGCGACCATTACTTCAATGGCTCTTAATATCTAGCTCACCTCAGACTGAGGCTGAGGCTGAAGCTAGGGAGGTGGTCTAGGAGCCATCCTAGACATCAGAAGAAAGCAATAACTATCATTCTATAATGTACTACAACTATTTTAAGTTTACATACAGTCAGCATAGCAGGTCCATAACCCTAAGGTTTTCTAGAAACTACCGCTCTGATACCAATTTGTAATAACCCACAAATTCTACTTAAAATTTTCACTAAAGGAAGGAAGAAAATAACTTTTTCACCTATGAGAGGTATAATAATTCAGTTTACAGTCATCCGGAATAGTTGAAAAACATCACACATCAAAAGTCATAATTACACTAATGATTTACGCATAATTACATAACACAAAATAACTCCTTCAAATTTAGGAGATCTCTACTCCATTTCTCAAATAACTGGGTCTTAATACCACCTGCAGAAGATTTAGAATCTGCTCACGTGTATAACACGATCATAGCAGGATCCCAAAAGATCAAGCACACAACAAAATCAAGGGTAAACTACCATTTGATTAAACATGTAGAACAGTGTAACATTGCAAATGACACTTATTCATTCACAAACATCCTAAGGCTAGACTCACCGAAGAGTCTAGCATCCTACAATCATAACCACACAACAAGACTGACGCTTTCCAAAAAACTATATGGAATTCAGACCAGTAAGACAGATACCTGATGAGGAATATTTGAGGTCCCAGACCCATAAATTTTTATGGCCCCATGCTTATAATATCATTTTTCAACCTCTCATCAGAGCAACACACGCATAGGATTGACGCTATGTTGTGTCTTCATCGACTTCTCACCACAGATGTCTTCGTCTATATGACTAGGAACATCTTGGAAGTCTGCATTCCCTATTACGCCTATCCATAATTCTATACACACTACTCTACACAATACATCAAGTCTATCATTCAACAACTATCATAATTTTCCTTTGGGTCTTACAACCTATATTCTCACATTATACAATAAGGTTTTCCACAAGTGCTCACAATATTATATCACATACAACACTTATATATATATATATATATATATATATATATATATATATATATATATCACAAACATACTCATTGTTCACTTAATTTAATTTTTCATCAATACAATACAGCCAGTAAGAAAAATCAGTTATTATACTCTACTAAATCAGTTTTAAGTACCATCCAACTAGTTTATCAAGACAACACCAACTCTTAATTTATATCTAAAACAACTAAAGTTCATGGTTCACTTCAAATTCTAAAATCTCCACTCACCATCAATGCAAGGATTAACAAAACCTAAAGTTTCAGCAGAAGTAAAAATCAAAGAAGCTTCCCTTACCTGTGGGTGATGCTACACGTCAACTTAACTCCAACAAAGTCTTAGAAACACCAAACACCTAAGAAGTATCGTTCTCCCCCAATTTGGAAAACCCTAAAAACGAGATTGAAGCGAGAAACAGTTAACCTTGAGAACATGAAATTGGGGAGTGACGGAGTAAGAGGAAAACTTTTAATTCCACAAATAATTCCTTAAATTCTCAAAACCCCAAATTTTAACTCGTAAAACCTTAAAGTTCAAACTTACCGAAATGAAATTCTAATCGGTGGGTCTTCTGCTGTTCTTTGCTGTGAGCACAAAAACGATTTTGAATTCTTGATCGGGGAAGAAGAAAGTCCTGATCTGCAGGAGAGAAGGTGGAGGTGAGCTATAGAGAGGGAAAAATTAGTTTTTTTTTTCTTTTACAAAGGAGAAAGGAAACTGGTTTTCTCACTCTTCCTCTTTTTATTTTTCTTCATTTAATTAATTAAAGTATATTACACTTGTGAAATCTAATTTTAATGTGTATGTGTTTTTTATATGTACGAGTATTTATATTCTAAAAAAGTTGGATTATATAAATTGTATCAAGGTGAATAAGTTTTATTTTATTATATGTTTTTACAAAACACTATAAAAAAATAATTATGTATAGTTCATAGTTCATTCTATAAAAATAAGGATTAGTAAGAAAGTATAAATTTAGTATACAGCGAATACAAATATTTATATTTTAATTTGAGTTGTGTAAGAATAGAAAAACAATTATATGACTGAATAAATTTTTTAAAAAACATTAAATATCTTTTTAAATCCTTATTAACATTAATAATTGAAAAAAAAAACTAATGAACACAAGGATTTTAATTAAAAAAATTGATTAAGTGAATAATTAATATTATATTACGACATCATTCCTATAATATATATATATATATATATATATATATTCTTTTTATTACTAAAAAAATTTAAAAATATATTTCAATTTTAAAGAATACTAGGAAAATATATTTAAATTTTAGAAGAATGAAAATAACATAGTTTTTTTAAGATTAATTTAATATTTTATTTATCCAAAAATTGACTAGAAAGAAAAAAAAATTCAAAAAATTTTAATGTTGTAAAGATTGATTTTATTAGTTCAAGAAGGAAAATAGTTTTATTATATATTTTTTATGTTAAGTTACAAAATTACAATTTTAGAAAATAATTATTTAAAATTTACTTTTATAAAAATTATTTCTTTACAATTTATATTAGTCGTCTTCTCTTTAGTTTTTTCCTAATTTTTTTAATTATTTTTAAGATTTAAGTTTATTTTAAAAGAATTATTAAATAATAAATTATTTTTACTTATATAATTTCGACTAGAGAAAGTTTTTTTTTTCTCTTTGCATATATAATATTTAGAGTGAATGTATATAACATTTTTTTTGAGAAAAGATAAATTTTAACTAATTTATCTTCTTAGTAGTGGATTAGGTTCTTCTCTATGAGCATTTTTAATCTTCTTGTGATTTTTATTTTGATAAATAGGTTTTTCCATACTAATTAATATGATCTGGTCAAAGATGTCCAATCAAGTTGTGGGGAAACATTAGTTATTCTTTACCTAAATTCGATATAATCAAGTTTTTCTTCCCTCGACAATAATGCGAGTTTATTAGTTTTTCATGGGTCAGAGTTTATTAGTTATCCTTTAACAACACTTAACTCAAACTTTGTTTACTCAACACAATTCACTTCTAATTCTTATACTCTTTTATGAATTATAAAATTAAACATACTCTGTGTTTGTGAGACAGAACGATATCTTGAAAATCCCACAACCGAGGGTTCTCAACCAGAAAAATTGTAACAGTGAATAGCAACTTCACATACCAGAACATTCTACCCAGCTCGTGTATTCTAATAAATAGATGAAGTTAATATTTTACAAGAACAGGGGAGTTGCGGGGAGAATGAGGAAGAGAGATAAAAAACAATGATATTGGAACGGAAATCAGATATGTTGTGTTTACAGGAGACGAAAATTGCTTAGGTGGAAGATGTATTGTGTTTGTATTTATGCGGGAATGAGGATTTCCAGTATGTCTTTAAAAATGCAGAGGGGAGATCAGGAAAGAAGAAGCCGTGAGAAGAGATAATGCAGTTAAAGCAAGGAAGAGAAGGATACAATTGGTGCTGTTAGTAAGAGATCAATAAAAGGATCGAAAAAATGAAGAGAAACAAAAATCGAGAACTATATAATTAATTGAAAAATCGATAAAATAGACAAGATACTTGGTGACCACAAAAATAAAAACACATCGAGTATTGAAATCGAGAATCAAGGGAATAACGCTTAACGTCCATTGGTGAAGAAAATCAAAATCATGTAACGTTAAGGATACCGAGAATCAAAAGCAATCCAAAACTCTCGAAGTCTCGAAGTCTAAATCGAAGGGAAGGCTAACATACGTGAATATCGAAATTCTAGCTAAAAAGAACAGTCGACGTATATATCAAACATAGTAAGCGTTGGCAAAGGCCGAAGGTCAAGGGAGCAGTTACCTCATGCATGGGAACGTGGATTCAATTCCTAAACCATAAAGCTAGGAGCAAAACTGCAAAAAGACGTGCACAGAGAACGTGGTAGCAGTTTTCGTTAACTGCTCTTAAGAAACTACTTGAAAAGACACTCTATAAATAGAGCGAAAGATGAGAGGGGAGAGGGGGGAAAATTGGCAGAGAACAGAAATACTAGTGAGAAGTCTACCGGAGAACGACGAACATCATGAAGTTTCTGGCGATCTGGATTTCCACGCTCATTGAGTACCTTTACCGCTTTCTTTATTTTCCTTGGTTATTTACTTTGATGCAATTTATGTTTAGCAACTTTAAGTTTCTGTGTTTTCGATTCCTGATCAATTTCAGTTTAATGAAAGTTAAATTTTCTGCATTTAAATTTTTCGTCCTTTAACTTCGATGCAAATTCGATTTTCAGTTATTTACTTTTCTGCGTATTTCGACTTCTTGCTATTTACATTTCCGCAATTTCTATTTCCCGTTAGTTCCACAATTTCAATTCCTTGTCATCTACACTTAATGCAAGTTTAAGGTTTCCGTACTTTACGTCTCTTCGCAATTTAATATTAGATACTGTTTCTTCGATTTGATATTTGACTGTCTTTTTCTCTTCGGGTACTATAAATACAAAATACCAAAAAATAGTGCTTTCGATAAGTCATAACACGTTAGTAGGATTTTCTCGATACTGTGATATTTTCGATTCTCATACATTTCGATTGAAAAAACATTTGCTAGCCTAAGTAAAAAGAACTTGCGTGGTTGAGTTTTGGTTAGAACAAAATCTCTTAAGAAACGAAATCGATCAGAATTCCACCAGAAACAAATTGGCGCGCCAGGTAGGGGGTATTGTCTTGTGTTAAAAACACAAATTTGGTTAGTTCGAGAGTGTATGAGATTAAGGAGTGGGCGAGTTATAAGAATGAGTCAAAATTCATCAAGTAACCAGAGTAACGGTGAGGGTATAAATGGTGTACATTCACCAAATACTGGGGGACAAAGTCATAATGGGAATATGCCCGTAACATCGACAACTACGAGTATGTCGATACCCGTGGGTAATGAACAAAATTCAGGCACCCTAGCAAACACCCAAGTAGGATTTAGTGCGGTGGTACCAAATAATATGCAAACTATGGGAAACCCCGTAACAACATATGTAGGGCCATATATGAGTGTAAGACCGCCCGGGTTTTCGCTTAACAATATGAGTGGGGCTGGAACTTCTTCAACACAGCGGAATTCGAGATATAACTTAGGAATGCCTCAAACACTACGTATGCCGCAAAATTTTGGGATCCCTCCGAATTTAGGGACATCTCAAAACTTAGTAATCCCCCAGAATTCAGGAAGTGGACAGAATTTAGGCACACAACAAACACCTCCAAATCTAGATCATAGAGGAAATTTAGATCATAGAGGAAATCTGGATCATGGGAGATATACATTCGATAGAGATTATCATCGATCCAATTTTGAGACTATCGAAAACACTGGTACTGGGATATCCAGTAACTCATTAGGAGTACTTAGACAACAAATGGATGAGAGCAATTTTGAGATGGTGAATATGTTATCACAACAGTTGACTACAGTCCTAAATCCATTAGTTCAAAACACTATTGCTAGTTTTGAGATATTAGCAGACCAAATGTCACGAATCAGGGATGCATTGGTTGTACCTCGACGAACAAGGGTAGAAAATCATGCTAACCAGAACGCTAATATCAATCCCCCGTATCTATTAAGGAGAAATCGAAGCAATGATCAACATCAGCATACGGGGAATGAATACCAACAGGTGAACAATGATATTTGTGGGAATCTGAATGAGGGATTTCAAAATATGTACAATCAGAATAACATGCAGCATAATCACATGTTAGGACAGAGGATGAATTTCCAAGGGATGGAATTTAGACCACCCAATCAAACATACTTTGTGTCTCCTTTTCCAAATGCGATTCTCAAGACGGAATTACCTCGAGGATACAAAGTACCTAAATTCACCAAATTTGCTAGAGAAGTTGGTGAATCAACTATCGAGCATGTAGCTCGATATCAGATCGAATGTGGGGACCTAGCGATGAGCGAGGAATTAAAGATGAAATATTTCCCTAGTTCTTTGACTAAGAATGCTTTTACTTGGTTTACTTCGTTGCCACCCAATTCGATATATAATTGGCTGCAACTGGAAAGAAATTTTCATGAGCAATTCTTTAGAGGAGAAACTCAAGTAAGTCTCGTCGATTTGATGAATATAAAAAGATACAATCATGAAAGCATAGATGATTATTTGAATCGATTTAGACTAATGAAGTCGAGATGTTTCACTCAAATTCCTGAATATGAATTAGTTAGAATGACCTCTGCAGGTTTAGAATTCTCGATTAGGAAAAAGTTAGTCAATTTACCATTGAATGACATGGCTCAATTAGCTGATAAGGTGAGAAGAGTGGAACAAATTGAGTACGAAAAACAAAGGTATAAGAAATATGAGAAACCCATGAAAAAGAAAGAGTAGCATATATAAATGATGTATATGAGACAAATCCCATGACAGAAAATGATATGGAAGAAATTGTCGATGAGAAAGTAAATATAGCAGAGCTCAAAGTAGGGGCTCCATATATCTGTAAATTGCTACAAAAGAATGAAGTAAAAGATAAAATGGCAAATCGAACGTATACTTTCGATGTGACAAAGGCAGATAAAATCTTTGATATTTTATTAAAAGACAAACAAATTAAGTTGAGTGATGATCATAAATTGCCCTCTACAGAACAAAGGAATGGTCGAAAATATTGCAAATTTCATAATGTTTATTATGGACATTGGACTAACAATTGTATACATTTCAGGAATACGATCCAAGATGCGATTAATCAAGGAAGACTGAAATTTGAAGAGATGTCAATGAAAGTGGACACGAATCCATTCGAAGTTCAAGTGGGGTATATTGAATCCCAAACGAGCATGACTGAAGATGTCCGAATGACAAATTCTGCTTTTGTGGGCATGGTCGATGTTACTGAAGACATTGATCCCAAGCATGTCAGAATGGATGTATCTGAAGAAGATATGGAATTCGATCCGAGTGAATTCGAAAAAGAATTCGAGAGGGAGATTTATCCTTGATCGGGAGATTCTCTCATCGAGTTTTTAAATAGAAAGAAAGGAAAAGATGAAGATGTGTCGTTATGTTCGCGATGCGGTGCGGTCTTCGACAAGTCAGCTGCTAAAGCTTTCGAGTGGAGCGAGATAAAGAAAATCGAAAGTCAGAATAAAAGGAAAAATGACAAAGTGGATCAAACAAGCCAACCAACAATCGGAGAAAGTCAACGGAAATCCGTTGGTTCGATGTTAGTGGGAACCAAAGACAGTGGGTTAAAAGAGAGATGTACCCTTCTCGAAGAGGAGAAAGCGAGACTTCGGAGTAATGATGTCTTCGAGAGGCTTTCATACGACGGGGGATCGAATGCTGGATTCCCAACATTCCAAAGGCGATTCCGTGGAAGATCCTGGAGAAGAGGAGGAAGGATTCCTTACTGGAATAACTACAGAAACTTTGAAGAGAATAATGTACCAATAGGGGGCCAATATGCAAGAGATTATTTCGACGACAAGAATGAGGGTGGCTGGGATGAACATCAAATCGGAGTGATATCGATACTACCCGCGGAATATGTTCATGAATATCAAAGATACCAAGAACAGAGTGATACTGATCGAGAAGATGACTTCTATTCAGAAAACATAAGGCCAAAGGTAACATGGGTTGCTCAAATATCATGTGAAGTACCTCATAGAGATCTTGCTTTTATTGATCCTCCATCCGAGGAAATGAGGTTCCACCGAAGCCCCTATTATCGAATATCGAGATTCAAAGGCAAATGGTGAATAGAGTCCTTGTCGATGGTGGTGCAGCAGTGAACATATTGCCAATCACCATGTTGAAGAGGTTTGGTATTGAACTGAAAGATTTAGTCAGGCACAATATCATGATTTCCGATTTCAGCGGAAAAACATCGAGCTCAGAAGGCATGATTGCTTTAGACGTGAAAGTGGGCATTTATTCGAGGCCCACTGTGTTTGTTGTTGTTCAGTCACATGCCAATTTCAATGCACTACTTGGCAGAGAGTGGATTCATGGAGTAGGGGCCGTACCATCTACGGCTCATCAGAAATTATTCATGTGGAATCGAGATGGACATCTTGAAGTAATCCCAGGGGATCAGCACGAATTTGTAGCATTCATATCTTAGGGTGGTCGGGCACTACAGAATCTGGCACTTGCTCAACCATTCACCTTCGAAACGGTCGAAGATTTTAATTCAAAGTTACATGAGGAGCGATTCTTAGAGATGAATGAGAAGAAAGGATTTGTTATGATCAAAGAGGGGGCCAACCTCGAAGTGGCCGATGAAGATGAATAGGGATTACGAAGGGTTCTTGGCTCGATTGAGAAAATATGAAGATGAAAAGAAGAGCCAAGAAAGTAGTAGTAGTAAGGTAGGACTAAATAAATCGATTTATTCGACCTTAGTTGCAAATAAAAGCGATCAAGTTATACTTGATTGTATTTACGATAATTCTCCGTTAGGTTTTGAAAAATCCATTACATCAAATCACAAAAAAGTCGAGGCTCAGGACCCATTAGAAGAGATTAACTTGGGGAGTATCAAGGACCAGAAGCCTACGTATATCATCAAATATCTCGAAAAAGAAATGAAGGAAGACATGATTTCCTTGTTAAAAGAATATAAGGACTGCTTTGCCTGGGAATATGAAGAAATGCCTGGATTGGATCGAAGTCTGGTCGAACATAGATTGCCCATCATAGAAGGTAAAAAACCAGTAAAACAAGCACCGAGAAGATTTGCACCTGAGGTGATGGGTAAGATCAAGGAAGAGATCGAAAGACTTCTAAAAGCAAAATTTATCAGGACTGCCAGGTATGTCGATTGGATTTCTAATATTGTCCATGTTATTAAAAAGAATGGTAAAATGAGAGTATGTATTGATTATCGAGATTTGAACTTAGCTACTCCTAAAGATGAATATCCTATGCCAATAGCCGATATGTTAATAGATTCAGTAGCTGGTAATGAAATGTTAAGTCTTTTAGATGGTTATTCAGGATATAATCAAATTTTTGTGTCCGAAAATGATATAGCTAAAACAGCTTTTCGATGCCCGGGGGCATTGGGTACATATGAATGGATAGTGATGCCATTTGGATTAAAAAATGCTGGGGTAACATATCAAAGAGCAATGAATTTAATTTTCCATGATTTGATCAATGATTTTATGCAAATTTACATAGATGATATTGTTGTTGTATCGAAAAAAAAGTGTCAACACTTGAGCAATTTAAGAAAATCTTTTGAGAAAATGAGAAAACATGGATTAAAAATGAATCCTTTGAAATGTGCCTTTGGTGTATCTGCTGGTGAATTCTTAGGATTCATAGTGCACGGAAAAGGTATTGAGATCGATAAAAATAAAGCAAAGGCTATAATAGATACTTACGCTCCAAAAACTAAGAGACGATTCATGAGTCATTCTTAGGAAAAATAAATTATTTGAGACGATTTATGTCTAACTTGGCTGGTAAGACTTATATTTTTTCATCTTTGTTAAAGTTGAAAAAAGAAGCAGAGTTTATATGGAAAGAAGAACATCAAGAAGCCTTCGAGCAAATCAAAATGATGCTGACAAATCCTCTGATTTTGATACCAGTAATGAGAAACAAGCCATTAAAGCTATATCTATCAGCATCAGATCGAACAATAGCCAGCCTATTAGCTCAAGAAGATGAGAATGGTGTAGAATGTGTTGTATACTATCTAAGTAGAATCTTGAATGATGCTGAAACTCGATACAATGATATCGAAAAGTTAGGATTATGCTTGTATTTTTCTTGTACGAAACTTAAGTATGTAATGAAGCCTCATGATGTGATGGTTTATTCCAGAAATAATATTTTGAAGTTTCTTTTGTCGAAACCTATTATGCATAATCGAATAGGAAAATGGGTTTTTAGCTTTGACAGAGTTCTCATTATCCTTTGAATCTTTAAAATCGATAAAAGGTCAAATAATCGCCGATTTTATGGCTGAGCATACAGTTGATTCTACTAAGAACTTATTAATTGAAATAAGTAAATAGATAATGTATTTCGATGGCTCGAGTATATCAGAGAAATCTGGAATAGGAGTCCTTATCATTTCTCCAAGTAATATCCCGACTAAGTTGTCATTTGAGGTTCAACCCATCTGTTCGAATAATAAAGCCGAGTACGAAGCTTTGATAGTAGGTCTCGAAACTTTAATTAAGTTAAAAGTTTGACATGTAATTATAAGAGGTGATTCACAATTAGTAATCAAGCAAGTGCGAAAAGAATATAAATGTATTAACACTAATTTGATCAGATATCTAGAAAGGGTAATGACATTAAGTAGAATGTTCGATGATATAACATTCGAATACATTCCTCGAGAATTCAATCAAGAAGCCAATGATTTGGCGCAAATTGCATCTAAGTATAAGATATCCTTGGAAAGTTTAAAGGAAATGATTCAAATTAAAGAAAAATTACCTCAAGAAAGTGAGATTTTACATATTAGTGACTTGGATGACCAAGATTGGAGAAAATCGATTACAGATTATTTGCAGAACCCCAATGGGAGAACTGATAAGAAAATTCAATATCGAGCAGTAAAATATGTCGTATTAAATGATGAGTTATATAAAAGAGGAGTCGATGGAGTATTACTTAAATGCTTAGGGAACGATGATGCTTACTTAGCAATGGCTGAAGTACATAACAGAATATGTGGCGCCCATATGATAGGTCAGAAAATGAAATGGACGTTAACTCGACAAGGTTACTATTGGCCTTCGATTTTAAAAGATTGTATCGAGTATGCTAAATCCTGTGAAGAATGTCAGAAATTCAGTCCTATACAACAGGTTCCTGCTAGCGAATTACACTCGATAATCAAACCTTGGCCTTTTAGAGGATGAGCTATAGATTTAATCGGACAGATCTTTCCACAATCATCGAAGGGACATAGATATATAATTGTCGCTGTCGATTATTTCTCAAAATGGGTAGAAGCAATACCATTAAAAGATGTTGATCAACAAGATGTAATCAATTTCATCGAAGAGTACATCGTTTATCGATTCGGAATCCCACAGTCCATTACTACGGATAGAGGGATAGTTTTTACCGGTAGAAAGATAATTAGATACGTTGAATCGAGAAATATTCAGCTATTAACATCAACCCCATATTATGCACAGGCAAATGGGCAGGTCGAGACAATTAATAAAGTAATTATTGGTTTAATAAAAAAACACGTTGGTAACAAACCAAAAACATGGCACGAAACGTTATTGTAAATTTTATGGGCTTATCGAAATTCACCAAAAGATTCTTTACAGAATACCCCATACAAGTTGGTCTATGGACATGATGCAGTTTTGCCCATCGAAATAAATGTTGAATCGAACCGAATACAGAGGCAGAATGATTTACCCAATTGTGATTACTGGAACTTGATGTATGATGAATTAAATGAACTCGATGAAATAAGATCGCAGGCGTTGAATAATATGATTTTACAAAAGAATCAAATTGCTCGAATTTACAATAAGAGAGTTCGAAAGAAAACGTTTAACGAAGGTGACTTAGTGTGGAAAATAATTTTACCGATGGACAAGAAATGTAAAAGTCATGGTAAATGGTCGCCAAATTGGGAAGGACCTTTTGAAGTTATTAAAGTATTATCGAGTAACGCTTATTCGATTATCGATTGGTACAACAAAGATAAAGTGCTATCGATAAATGACAAGTACTTAAAGAAATATAAACCTCGAATGAGAGAAATAAACATTCAACATTAATTGGAATAGAATAATGTTTACAAAGAAATATATCGAGTTTTAAGATTATCAAAGTCTATCAACAGCTGTGTCCAGGATGATGAAATTGAGTTCTCTTCGACGATCAGCTTATGCTTGCGCTCCATGCTTTGCCCGAGAGATAACGCCACCTCCTTCGCAGAAGAATTAATCTTATTCAGCTCTGACGTGAGGAACCCCTTCTGCGACTTCAACTGCTGTAATCTCTTCTCCAACTCTTCGATCTCATTATCGACCGAGGCCAGCGCCGTCAACGCCTCTTCTCGATTGAGCTTCTGAGTCTTCAATAAATTCGACTTCTCAATCTGGAAAGAAGAAATGTCAGATAACCTAGTCGCTATCGACTGCTTCTTCTTCCTTGCAGCATAGGCTCGGTCGGTTGAACAGATCGGTGGCCGCTGTGACCTCTGCATCGAAGCCTCTTGGAAGAGCCTCCTCAGGAAATGTCTCGATAGAAGTGAGGATCTCTTTGAAGAGTCGTTTCTTTTCAAACGATTCTACCAAAACTTCTAGAGGTGAAGAGTAGAAGAAGGTCCTGAAACGCTACTTTAGTTGGTAGGCTCCTTCAGTTGAAATGGTAGGTGGTTGAGAGGAGTGGCTTGAAGGAATGGCGTCACCAGATACCAAAATATCGAGGATCGAGAAAGGGTCTTCCTCGATGGCAGCTCGATACTCGGGCACATTGCTTGGAGTGGGCACATCTATCTCGGGTAATGTCGCCGAGAGTAACTCGAAGGAAGGCATCGCAAAAGGAGGGGAATCCTGTTGCTCTGCAGAAGATGAGGAAGGAGAGTCATGGACATGGACTATCGGGATATTTACTGAAAAGAAAGAAATCGAAAAGGTAAATCGAGAGTTCATAATAAAGAATGAAATGAAACATTAACATAGTGAAGGAAAAGTCTAAATACCAGGGGGAGGTAGAGCAAGGAATGCTGAGGCAGGAGGAAGAGTCTGTACAGCCTCAGGTTGCTGTAAATCGAAAACAAATATCAGAAAAGGAAATGTATAAAAAGTCAAACAAACATACAAAATGATATAAGAGTCGTACCTCGGGAAGGGGTGTTGGTGGTAAAAGCTGAGAATCGACTTTTGTCGATATAGTCGCCGATGGATGATCCTGGAAAAATATCGAAATGTCAAGTCATAAGTCTTATTGAAATTTAAGGATATCAAAGTCGTATAAAAAAAAAAGGGGACTCACGTGACTTGAATGTGTGGTGGGTGTTATCTGGCCCGCTTGTGTGACCGTATTAGAATCCATCGATAACGGATTAACAACAGTTGGTTGGACGGATCGAGGACTCTTCGATTTTTGTTTCTGAAAAGTAGAAATCGAAAAGAACTAGGTATAAGAATCCAAAGTGGATCAACCATAGACAGAAAAATAAATAACACAATAAGAAATCGAAAAGAACCTTCGATTTCTTCGAAGATGAAGAAATGGTGGCCGAACGTTTGCGTTTTCTGACGAGGGCCGATGGGTCTGACTCATCTGAGGACTCCCAGTCCTCTTGGTTCTTCTCCTTCTCCTTCTCGACAGCGACGACCTTGGTGGACTTCGAGACTGTCGAAAAAAGAAGACAGTTAACTTACAATATACAGAATTAAAAAAGCATAAAAAAGCAGTAAAATCTCACCAAAAGGTGATGGAGTCAAAATCGTGACTCGATCGATATGTACAAGCCAGGAAGGCAGGAGAATTTGAGGGAGATGGAGGTAAGGGAAATAAGATAATTTCATTACAGAAATATTTTTGTTTTTGGGTTTTGGGCGAAGTGTTTCCCTTAGGGATCTCAATTCTCGAACCCATTTGGGATGAGTTAAAGGTTTGGCAAGTCCAAAAGGAGCTGTGGGAAAAGTGGGAAGGCGATCTGGGCAATACATTTCAAAAGGGGTTCTACCTAGAGGATTGATTATTTTGTGGTTCGATCGATTAGTGTCTGTTTTATTGGATAAGGAGATAACAACATCGTAAAAGGTCGATTCTAATTTCAGTGGGTTGTAACATATTTGATAAAAATTCTCGAATCGAGATATTTGAAGACAGTGGAAGTGTGTACCTTTCTTCGCTTTTGATTTGTCCTGCAATACAAGAGAAGGATGAACAGTCAATTTTTGTCGGACTTCGTCAAAAGCAGAATGATTACTCGAGAACCAATCGGCCCACCATTGAGAGAAACCCACAGTTGATAAATAATTTGATTCAAAAGCATAGGGATAAAAAAGTAGTGGGGTTTGTGGTAGTAGTTTGGTCAACTCCCGTCCGATTGTCGATTCATTTAACTTGGACCTTGGGGAGGGATCGAGAGGAAAAAAAGGTAAAGATTGGCTCAAGCCAAATTGTCTCGAGAAAAGTTGGGGGTAGTAAGTGATAAACCTAAAATCCTTAGATTGGAAACCCGATACCAATACATCCTGAGTTAAATAATTACTCCACACATCGATCAACTCTGATTGTAACCCAGGAGTTAAGGCAGGGAATTTTGACTTAAACCAAGTTGGCCCTCGAAGTTGATCACTAATTCGTCCAAGATGCACAGTAAAAGGAGCCAAAGTCGAATCGAAATGAAACCTAGTTAACAAAAATTTAAGGTATCTACAGTAAGTCGCTTCGTCGGGTTTGTGGTGAGGATGGCGAGAAGACAATCGAGCACCTTCTACATTTACACTCGGGGGGATGGTGGAAGTTGGGGGAAGGATGCTCTCAAAAATCGAATTCAGCCACAATTGTATAAACCAAATAGGACCAGAAAAATTTCCCGAAGTTTTAGGGGCACTCAAAATCTCGACAGCTTCATCGAAAGTAGTATATACATGGGCTAACAAAAATTTGGCTAAACTTATTCTAGGCTGACCAATATGAAGGAGGTAGGCAAGGTTGTAGAAGTGGGAGGAAACTTGGATAGATCGGAGGCAGAAAACATGGGTACATAACCAGTACACCAAAAAAGCTATGTGTTCTTCATCAGTTACAACGATCGATTCGTCATCGACAAAATGCTTCTCGAGGAAATGTCCGTAGGCTTGCGATTCCCAATCGATTTTGGATCTTAAAGAACTATCCGAGGGACATGCACCCTTAAAATATCTTTCCCCCGAAGGCTTCAAACCAGTAATCGCAGCAACTTCGAACAGAGTGGACGAAAGAGGACCGCAAGGTAATTCCAAAGCATGTAATTCTTTATTCCATAGATGAACAGCAGATAAAAATATTGTCATATCCAAATGAGATAAGTCACATCGAGACAAGCGCAAGAAATCGAAAATCCCCACGTCTCTCCAATGATTCCCGAACTTAGTCTTAACTCTATCGAACCATCTAATGTACAAAGGTTTTTTGGAAGGGGGGCCGGTTCGATATACTTTAGAAACAAGATTCAAAAAATCAACCCTAACTTTAGATTGATGAACGAGAGCTTGGCTATTTGGGGAAAGGTTAAGGGAAGAAAAAGATCCGCCACAAGAACGCATAGGGCCCCCAAAAGCATAATGCACATCATCAGCAATATAAGGGATGAGTACCTGCGTCTCAGCGACCTTCTGGGAAGCCTCCTCCATTAGAGGAACTGGAACAAACTTCTGATTGTTGATCTCCAGAAGGTTAGACGCCAGCGAGGGAAGGGGTGGAGCTGAAAAGTCAGAAGATTTGGAAGAGGTTGTCATTTCAGTTACTGGTAGCTTAAATGAAAACATGGTAAAAGATGGAGGTGCAAAGACAAAGGCAAAAGCACAGGTAGAAGACGAAGTTGCAAAGGGTTAAAGTTCGCGTAACAGGAAGATGGAGGTGCAAGGATGAAGGCAAAAGCGCAGGTAGAAGATGAAGTTGCAAAGGGCTAAAGTTCGCGTAAAAAAGCCAGGGTAAAAAACCAATAGAGTTTAAAAGGGAAAACTACCTAGGGTGTTGGAAACGACGGAAGCGAGGGTAATTAATGTGGCGTGTACGGTGAGGCAGTAGATTGACGTGATGGTAACATAAAGCAGAAAAACCCTAAAACCCCATAAACCCTAAAAATCCCAGAAACCCTAAACCCTAGATTATTGTGGGCCTCCAATAAGCGAAGGCAGGAACCGTGTTGAAAGAATATAAACGGAAATTATTTATATTCTTCCAAGGGGGCATTTTGTTAGTAAGAGATCAATAAAAGGATCGAAAAAATGAAGGGAAGCAAAAATCGAGAACTATACAATTGATTGAAAAATCGATAAAATAGACAAGACACTTGGTGACCACAAAGATAAAAACACATTGAGTATTGAAATCGAGAATCAAGGGAATAACGCTTAACGTCCATTGGTGAAGAAAATCAAGAAATCAAAATCATGTAACGTTAAGGATACCGAGAATCAAAAGCAATCCAAAACTCTCGAAGTCTCGAAGTCTAAATCGAAGGGAAGGCTAACATACGCGAATATCGAAATTCTAGCTAAAAAGAACAGTCGACGTATACATCGAACATAGTAAGCGTTGGCAAAGGCCGAAGGTCAAGGGAGCAGTTACCTCATGCATGGGAACGTGGATTCAGTTCCTAAACCATAAAGCTAGGAGCAAAACTGCAAAAAGACGTGCACAGAGAACGTGGTAGCAGTTTTCGTTAACTGCTCTTAAGAAACTACTTGAAAAGACACTCTATAAATAGAGCGAAAGATGAGAGGGGAGAGGGGGGAAAATTGGCAGAGAACAGAAATACTAGTAAGAAGTCTACCGGAGAACGACGAACATCATGAAGTTTCTGGCGATCTGGATTTCCACGCTCATTGAGTACCTTTACCGCTTTCTTTATTTTCCTTGGTAATTTACTTTGATGCAATTTATGTTTAGCAACTTTAAGTTTCTATGTTTTCGATTCCTGATCAATTTCAGTTTAATGAAAGTTAAATTTTCTGCATTTAAATTTTTCGTCCTTTAACTTCGATGCAAATTCGATTTCCAGTTATTTACTTTTCTGCGTATTTCGACTTCTTGCTATTTACATTTCCGCAATTTCTATTTCCCGTTAGTTCCACAATTTCAATTCCTTGTCATCTACACTTAATGCAAGTTTAAGGTTTCCGTACTTTATGTCTCTTCACAATTTAATATTAGATACTGTTTCTTCGATTTGATATTTGACTATCTTTTTCTCTTCGGGTACTATAAATACAAAATACCAAAAAATAGTGCTTTCGATAAGTCATAACACGTTAGTAGGATTTTCTCGATACTGTAATATTTTCGATTCTCATATACATTTCGATTGAAAAAACATTTGCTAGCCTAAGTAAAAAGAACTTGCGTGGTTGAGTTTTGGTTAAGTTTTGGTTAGAACAAAATCTCTTAAGAAACGAAATCGATCAGAATTCCACCAGAAACAGGTGTATAGCTGGAGATATCAATCCATTGAACAATATATTTAACAAACAAGAAACATAAATTAGGATAGATATCACTCAAATGTCATAGCCTCGTAGCAAAATCTGAATGGGTCAATTGGATCAAAGAAGAACACAAAGTGAGTAAATTGAAAGCACTGCCTCTGTCCTGACTCAAAAACAAACTCTCCTCAAATTCACACCAAACGCAACACCAAGTATGAGATCCAACAAACAATAAACATAATTGGTGTGCCACGTGTTGCTGAAGATGTATGAGAAGATGCTGTGGTGGTGGAGGTGGAGGAGCTGGAGGTAGAAGGGTTGGCAGAGGTTGGAGTTGTAGAGGTGGTGGTGGAAGTAGTGGGTGTGTCTTTGGTGTCATCAGAGTCCTTAGCAGGTGAAGGTGCTGCAGCAGAAGCAGAGGTCTTTTTAGCCTTAACCTTAACAGCAAGCTTCATGCCACCCTGGCAATGGCCAGGAGCAGCACATATGAAGTAATGAGTGCCAGCAGTCTTCAGGGTAATGGTGGTGGCGCCGCTACTGTCTGTGCTCAGAGAATTTCCTGTAGTGCAGCTCTTGTAATCGCTTTCTTTCACTTCATCCACAGTGTGACCAGGTCCATAATTGAAAACTGTCACACATAAGGTATATATATATATATATACATTAGATGCATCCTTCCAATGATTTCAACACTTTAATCTAAACTGTCACTGTTTGAAATTTCTAGATTTCATATATTTACCTATGATACATTATGTATATTTGTGAATTTATTTCATTGTATTTAGTGTTGTGCATGAAACAAAAGGACCTAGTTAGTATCTTACCAAGACTATCTCCGACTCTAAATTTCAATCCACTAGCCCATGTGCTGTAATCCCCACCAATTGTCCAACCTGAGGTGTCTCCCACTGTGTGGGTAGCTGCAAGTGTTGGCATGGCCATGTTGAGTGCTAGACATACACCAAAAACTAATGCTACAGAAGAAGCCATTTAATGAGAGTGTTTGGAAAGAAGGGAAATAAACTACAGAGGCTTCTCAGAGGATATGTTAGTGTGGAATGGTTTTGAAGCTTTATATAATTGCTTGTGTGCTGTGAATAGGGTTGATGGAGTTGAGCCAAGTTGGTCTAGGTTTGCATGAGGATGACTTGAGTTGCACTTCATACCCAATGACCAGAAAAGTGGGTCTGCTGTTCTTTCCAACTGATCTCATAAAATATGCGAGTGGTTGAATGAAGAGTAACAACGGATAATGATGGATTGATTGAAAATGAAGAGTAATCAACTGTATAATAGAATGTTAAGATAAATTATAACTTGATGAGATAAAAAACAAGTTAAACTCGAAAAGAAAAAATTAAGTACTTGAAATATGAATATCATTTATTCATTGATATTTATATAGACTTCTATTGATGGTCCACTCATCTTATTGTTTAATGGAGGTTGCTTTAGTCCCTTAAAGATTTGTTGTCAACATCGATCTCTGGAATCATTGACAGCATGAGCAAGAGCATGGCTTGAAAATGATTTATTTTGCTTAATGTCTACTCATTGTGAAGCAAACAGTGATCATCAAACTTCTAGAACATAATTACCAGCTACTTCTCAACTCCAAAAGGAATATTTTTATTCCAATAAAGAATAAGAAACTGATATCTCATTTGCCATGTGTCATAATTCAGTAGAGTGTATACCTATGTTTGTTGAGCTCAACACATTTCACTTTTCTCTTAGACTCCACGTTTGAAAGAGTTGTATTTTGTAGAATTGAACGTCGGGTGACAACCTATAATAAATAAATAAATATATATATATATATATATATATATATATTTATACACGCGAGAGAGAGTATACACAATATATAATTATTTATCTTAATGTTAACACAATGTAATATAGATTTATGTATTTTATTCACAATCTATTGTTAATATAAAATAGTTTTTTTTTTCAAAATATAGTAAGATAAATTAGTCTGTAAATTTAAAATAGAATCTAAATTTTAGTAAAACAGGTAAGTTTTTCCCGTTTTGATTTATCTTTTTTTTTTACCGTAAAAAATAAAATAAATAGACAAACCAGCTATAATAATGATAAACGAAAGATCTTCATCTATTCCACCATAATTTATAAACAATTAATTTAATTTTTTAAATTAAGATTTTTAATAAATTTAATAATAAGATTATTATTTATTTGTCAGTAATTTAATATATATATATATATATATATATATATATATATATTTCAAGTTAATAATATAAATTAATTTATTATTTTAATAATAAAATTTATATAATAATAAATATATAAATAATGTTAAAGTTTATATAATTTATATTTTTTATATTAAAAAATTTAAGTATTTACACTTTTTTATTTAATAAGATTTCACAAATAATTTTTACATTTTTAATTGAAGTTATTAAGATGTTTGAGTAAAAATAATATTTTTTATAAGAGTAAAATATTTTTTAATTATTTTTTTACAATTTTTTGTTTTATATATTATTTTTATAATTAATTATATTATAATAAAAAATAAATTTTTATTAAGTAGACGGACCATCAACTTATACCGAATAGATTATAATGCACTTACGAACTCAAAACACTAATATATTATGTTATATTTATACTGAATTCATATACCAACTCGTCAAATCTGACCTATTTTATATTCTAGTTATATCATTTTATCCATTCCACCTATACTAACCCACTCAACAAAGTAATATAGAAAACGAAGTTTTTATGTCCTGCGTTGTATCTTTCAAAAACCTGATTTTTGAGTGAGGTTTGGGATTCGATTTCTCAACATGATATTTTTTTTTACTATTTCTAATTTGTTTGCAAAGTTTTAATTATTTAATTAATGAAACATAAATTACAGAAAAATATATAAAATAAAAATGAATAAAAAAAGTATTAATGTCAAAGATGGTGACTAGTTTTTTTATAAGGCGAAAATCTTCTATTTCGTGGAGGATTGCAAACAAGTGATCTTATATACTGTATTTAGTTGTCTTTAATACATATGTTATTATTATATCTATTGTAGGTTGGAAAATATTTTCAACATGTACATTAGTTGAATTATAGACTAAAAATAGAATGGAGATAAAATAACAATCTAAAAATGTAAAGAAATTTCAAAAATTAACCCAAGATCCACTTGCATACACATTAACATGAATCTTAAGAAAAAAAAAAATCAACCATAGAGAAGTGGTTATTGTTGTATTATTGGTCAGTTCAAAAATAAAATGCCCTTAACTTCAACAGCAAAGATGACATTTTTATAAGTAGTTGGAGGATGATGTTATGTGAAAAGGTTAAATATATATGGGAATTATAGAACAATTTTAACATAATTGTCACATGCCGTCTTAGCTCAGTGGTAGAGCGCGTGGCTTTTAACCACGTGGTCGTGGGTTCGATCCCCACAGACGGCGTTTATGTTTTTGAATTACAATTTTCTTCTGAAGTTCTTATTTTTCGATATAACTAATGCAAATCTTCCACAATCTTCTACCCACGTAATAAAGACAAAAAAGCTAGTAATACTTGTTTTAACATTTTATCTCACAATAATATTATTTTTTGATAAGCAATAAAATTGGTGGTTCCAAATAGATTCGATTCAATAGTAAAAAGAGCATTAGAAAAGTTTGTTAGAAGATGATGTCGCAAACTTCCTCTTCAGTGTTCATTGCATATGGCTTCTAATTCACGAAGCGATTACGTTGCATGACTGAACCAAATATTTCGTTGTAATGTAATATGGTACAGAAATATTCACTGTTCAAGTCAAACACACTTAGTTATACACTTCTATTCATTATACTTTTTCCCAAAATTTCTCATAAAATGCCAATAAATTTGAATAGCAAAGAGTTGCCTCCAGTTAGACAAGTATTCAGAAAATTACATGTTGTCATGAGTTCAACCAGAAAAACTGCTCCATTCACCATTAAGAATAATGGCATGGACTAATCGAAAGCCCTATCATAACTTTGAATCAAAGAAACTGTCAGGCCTGTTAATGAGATATTAGTCCCTTTAATTTTTTATTCATGCTGCAGTTGTGAGAGTTTATTTTCCAAAGGTGAAAACGGTGTTCTTGCTGAGTCTATTACATCTTCAAAATCAATCTTCCTCGCCATTGGGCTCTCTGTCTTGCGATTAGACTTTCTCTTGTTTGACTGCAAAAACCAAAATAATGGAATAAACAACGAAGTTTCCATTTTTTCAAGTACTTCTAATATTAAAAAAAGAAAGAAAGAAATGTGATTCTCGTATAAAGAAAAGATAACATTATAGTTTTAGAAACATATGTTTTTTTTATTATAAAGTTGGTAAATATTAAATTCATATATATTCTTCAAGAATTTGAATTCCTTAATTTGAAAGTACAGAAATCATAATCAAGTTTGATAAAAATAATACAAAATAAATTTTGATTTAAATAATTTTTTTCATTCTAATTCGCTTATGGTAAATTTGAAAAGTTGAATCTTCTGCATGAAAATTTTTTAGAAGTATTATTTTGTCGAAGAAAATTATATTTTTTATGAGAGAACTGTAATAAACAGGGCCATGCCAATCATAAGCAAAAGAAGACTGTTTTCAATTTATATGACGAGTTGTTTCTTATCTCTTTCAGTTGTTTTTTATATTAAAAAATGTAAGACAGGAGTTTATAATATCATATCTATTTTTAAATAACTTGTTAATTTTATTATTAGAAATTTTCTTAATAAATTTTAAAATATTCTCTCGTATTCTTTCTCCTTGTTTATTTGATTTGTTTATTTTTATAAGTTATATAATAAAATAAGTATAAAAAATTTTAAGCACATGTCATATAGATTTCTCCAATGAAAAGTTAATTAAAAAAACTAATCCTTTATTTAAGTATATCAAGTAATTCTTATTGAAGATGCTCAATGTATAATTCGAGAGGGATGCGTATTGTATCACCTTCGCAGATGCACTGCCACTATGGCTATGGCCATGACTATGTTTTCCAACAGAACCGCTATGGCTCCTTTCCATGCATCGCTTCTTCAATCTTTTATTCTCCTTATCCAACACGCTATTTTCCTCAAACAATAATTTGACCTATTATTTTGGACCAAGACAAGTTAGTTATTATTATTATTATTATTATTATTATTATTATTATTATTATTATTATTATTCATTAATAATCCAAAAACTAGAAAGGTCCACCAAAAGAATTCCTAACCTCTTCTTCAGCTCTGTGAAGATTAACCCTTAGATTTTCTTTATCATTTTCTAGAGATTTGACTTCAGCAATAAGACGCAAAACTCTTTGTGTTGATGGCTTCAAACTACCAAATCCATAATGAAGAATCAGACTTCTAAATATGAATTGATAATAATAATAATAATAATACAACATACTGATCCTAATGGTTTAAGCCACAGATGCGTTAATTGACGGGGATATGAATTCACAATAAAGAAGACTCACCAGTTCCACGTCGTCAGCAACTTATGACAGTGCTCATTTTCACTATTTGCGTTCAAGAATGCAAATGTAGAAGACTCATCTGCAGTAGTAACTGTTACCAAAAGGGAGTCAAGCAATTTCTCCTCATCAAGTGTTTCGGAAGAAGAATCAACCTTCAATAAAAAGTAAACCTCAGTCATGATTCATGACCAAAGGACTAGAATTTGTGACTGAAAGCCTATTACCATTTCACAGTTAAGAAAATAGAGAAAGGAAAGAAACTAAAAACATGAAGTGAGCGTGCCTGTGTACAGTAACTCATCCAAGTTCAATAATATGGTTTTCAATTTAGCAATCAGCACATTGTAGATATACGAAGCGAATGTTCCTCATTATTCCAATATGGTATATTGTGGCTACGTACAGCAATGCAAAATTTTTTCAATTTCCATGAAATAAACAGAAATACAAAATCAGATAACGGAGTAGTGGACACAACACAATACATTGCATTCCAGGCCTCTTTTCTTTAGCTCTATAGCAAGAGAGTATTACAGCACCAAAGTCAAACTACAATCTGGTTCAGCACATGTACACTAAGACGGTAAATAAATTGACAATTGCAAAACAATGAGTGAAATAAGTTCCAATTTTTTTCCTAACAGATTTCACATATTCAAGCTTCAATTCCCTTCCCATCAGAAATCATTCAAAGCTCCCTAACAGTTCACATTGGCTTTTGCATAAGAAACCTAACAAAATCTACGGACGAAACCTGGGATGATTTCAACTAAAAATTGATACATATACGTCAGAAACTGAAATTTCAACTAATTACCCCCAACATACAAAAAATATTAGCTAGTTCAAGACACCAGTATTATCTATGATCTCAGTCAATCTTTAAATGACATACATTTAAGTTATCAATTTACAAGAATAAATTAATATCAATTGATAACACGAAATGTGATGAATTTTTTTAATTTTTGTAGGAATTGAGCACGATACCAGAAGGTTGGGTTTACACACACTCTACAATAACCACCTCAATTAATTAGGAACCATGTGGTTTCAAAACATCTAATAATTTCTCCACACACTGACAGGCTTTTCTGCACTGAATGCATTAACGCTTACACTCTCTTTGCGCAGAAAGTGGGGCACAGATTAGCTAAGAAAGTGGTGCCTCCTATTTCATTTGGATTAAAGGAAATTTCAAAAATGTAATATACATTTTATCTTCTTCCCACGAATGTGAAAATATTTGGGCAGAAAGTAATATTATCAATACTTTCATTTTATCTTCTTCCTAATCAATTTCATTTTCTGTTAGTTATCATTTTTTTTTTTCTTTACCATTCCATTTCCAACATCCAAATCAAACAAAGCCTTAGTGAAAACATTACAGTTTACACAACAATACCAAGTTGGAAAACCCTCACTTATTTTGTAAATCATATATACCAAACATTTGATTCTTTCTTTTCTTTTACACTCGGGTGACTTTGCATCGTTCAAACCAAACAAAAAACATTACAGTTTACACGGAAACCCTTCCAAACTACCAAGTTGGAAATGTCTCAGTTGTTTTGTAAATTATATATATTCAGAGATTAGGAATCAAACAATAAGGACAAAAAAAAACAAAAAAAAACTATACCGATTCCTTTTGCTGTTTATATTTGATCAAATGATGCTCCAACAGGTACAAATCTCGTTCCAATTCGCGAGCACGCGCCTGAGCAACCTGCGCGCGTTCATCAGCCTCGTTCCCAAACTCCATCAACGCTTCTCTGTCGTGGTCGTAGAGCGCGCATTCCCGTTCCAATTTCGCGCACTGCTCCACCAGTCTTTCACACTCCGCCGCCAACTTCTGATTCTCCTCAACGAACTTCTTCATCGCTTGTGCGTTCATGGTAGCCTCATTCTGCTCAAAAACAAAACTCCATAAATTAATAAAAATTAATTAATTAATTAAATTAATAACAAATCGTCGTTAAAGCAAAACAAAAAAGATTACAAACTCTAGCGAGTTCGATGAGATCGTCTTTCTGCTTGAGTTTGGCGAGGAGGAAGAGGCGGTGGTCGTGGAGTCGGCGCTGCGACTCTTCGGAGGCTTGAAGCTTGGTGACGAGGGTTTGGTCAGACACGGGAAGGCCCAGAATGTGGTCGATGGATTCCTTGATGTAACGGTCGATTTCTGGAGGAAGATCCATTGTTGTTGCTCAAAGTCAAAGGTAGGGTTGCGAATAAAGAAGAAAGCGATGGCAGCAAAACCATAATATTTGAGAATGGTGGATTGCGAATTCGAAAGGGTTTGATTGAAATTTTGATAGCCGTTGGGAGATTCGAATTGAATTTTCGTAGCCGTTGTCAAGTGAGATAAGATGTAATGTAACGATGGTCAATGGATTTTATTTTACACTGTACTCACTCCAATGTTTGGCATTTTAATATGTTCAAATATATAAAATAAATAATTTAAATATGTAAATATATTTTAATTAAATTTACAATAAATAAATACTTTTAATATATACAAAGTTACATTTTAGATTTATGATAAATATTGTCATACGAAATTAATCTTAATTCTTTGATAATTAAAAAAATATAAACTTTAGTTTATAAACAAATAAGAATGATAGATCAAAAGAAATTAAAGAAAATTAAATATAAAAATGAAAATAAAGAGTTGTACTTAATTTTATTTAGCATGCTCAATTTATATAAATAAGATATTTTGTAAATTAATTATTAACCATTTAGATATTTATATCCCACTATAAATTATTAATAATTGCAACTTTATTAAAAGGAGAATTATTCAGTTATTTACATTAAAAGTAATCTTATTTTATTTATTAATTATTTTAAAGATTTATATAATATTTGATGATTTATTTACTTATTTAAGTTTTATATCATTATTTATATGTGGACTTTTATCTGATGTTCAATTATATTTTATTGATAAAAAAATTCCTCATCAAAATCTAAAAATTTTACGTTTGATAAAAATAAAATTATTATTAAATGAAAAATTGAGCTAATCATTAATTAAAATTAAAATTTTAATTATGAAATAAAAATAAATATTTTAATAAGTGAGAAAAGCTATATCATATTTTTTTTATTAATACCTTTGATGTTTGATTATTTTAATTATCTATCTCTTTTACTCTTTTCTTTTTTTATCTTTATATTGAATTTTAATAGTTAAAAAAAACTACCAATACTTTTTTAACGCCATTTAAATTGCTTAGGTTGATTTTTATATGTTAAATTTATGGTTTCTTAAGACAAATTATTTAAAATTATAATTAATTTAATCATATTTAATTAGAAACTTAATGTATATATTGACCGATTCATGACACTATCAAATGGTCCTTACTTAGATGAAGTGTCTTCTAATGTTTGGTACATGTGTGAATGGTGTAAGTCAAGACGTTGGTTTTAAGAATTTGATACCATAAAAGAACTTTGATAGAATAGTAAATATTTATTATTAAATTAATATGGTATTATTTGGGTGTTTATACACTGTTTTAATAGGTTGAAAGAGCAACATGAATAAAAGGCAAAGTGATTTCTTAATCAAAATACTATTAAAAGGCATAATATAGTATATTAGAAATATATAAGCAATCATTACGTTTATGACTAAAATCGTGAATATCGGTTTGAAACATAACCTCCTTATACTTAAAATAAACAAATTATTTTGTTTTATAGTGATAAATTGATAGAATTCATTAAATAAATAATAATTTTCTTTTATTGAAGTTTCAAGCTAAATTATAGATGAAAGTATAAGGAACCTATAAACACAAGAAGAGAAATCTTCCTGTACATAAATGTATCTTACAAGATCTTGAATATAAAAAAAATAAAAAATAAAAACTCCTTGTAAAACATTAAGCTCCTAGTTTATATGAGAGAAGGCTGAAACCAAGTCTATATTATACATTCTTCTAAATAGATATTGTAATAGTCTAAACCCTTTTTAAGTCTTTGGGAATGTGCTCAAAGTTTAAGATATTATAGAAACCTATCACTATTTGACTTTTCACTTTTGAAGAAATAGCTAATAATTGTTTTCCTTAAACTCTGTTAATTGCAAATTTAGTACAACATAGTGGCGGAGAAATTATTGTATATTCTAAACATCACTATCGATATGGTTTTAATTAACTTTTACGTTAAGTAACTAAGTTTTTTGTTCGGTTCATCAAAATTGAAAAATCTCGCATACATAGTATTAGTCAATATCAGGATGCTGGAAGTTTGTGTTTGCCATTATGTAATGAAATTCAATATATTCAATCGCAAAAATCACTGCAGTTTCTCAACGAGGATGGTGGAAGTTTTGTAAGAGTATTGTGTTGGGTAATCAAGTGTGGTCAGAATGGTACCACTTTATACAAATTTCACTACTACAAAATATGATTTCAACGTCGCCATTTAACGTCGGTTCAAGCTGAGCCGACGTTAAATACACTTTCAACGTCGGTTGGTTAAAAAACGACGTTGAAAGCTGAATGTTGGACACATTCTACGTCGGTTCTTAGTTAACAGACGTAGAAAACACTTTCCACGTCGGTTCTAGATGAACCGACGTTGAAAGTCTTTTTTTTAATTTTATTTTTAATTATTGATAGCGGTTATAAGGGAACCGCTATCTAATGTCGACTTTAGATAGCGGTTATAAGGGAACCGCTATTATATCCTCTCAATTATGATCGATCATTTCAAGCTTTGATCGATCAGAATCTTATTTCGCTCGAGCGAGGGTAGTGTCGCTCAAGCGAAATGCAACCCGAGAATGCTAATTTTGTGCAGGGGGCGTTTCGCTCGAGCGAGAAGGGTGTCGCTCAAGCGAGATACACTTTAGATAGCGGTTATAAGGGAACCGCTATCCAATGTCGACTTTAGATAGCGGTTCTAAGGGAACCGCTATCTAATGTCGACTTTAGATAGCGGTTCTAAGGGAACCGCTATCGAATGTCGACTTTAGATAGCGGTTCTAAGGGAACCGCTATCTAATGTCGACTTTAGATAGCGGTTATAAGGGAACCGCTATTATATCCTCTCAATTATGATCGATCATTTCAAGTTATGATCGATCAGAATCTTATTTCGCTCGAGCGAGGGTAGTGTTGCCCAAGCGAAATACAACCCGAAAATGTTAATTTTGTGCAGGGGGCGTTTCGCTCGAGCGAGAATGGTGTCGCTCAAGCGAGATACATTTTAGATAGCGGTTATGACCGATCAGAACTATTTTAATCGATTAAATCTCATTTCAATCGATTAAAACAATTTCTGCACAGCGTTTTAATCAATTAAAACTTATTTTTATCAGTTAAAATTACTTGAAAAGTTTTACGAGAAAGTTTTGCAGTATTTCAATCGATTGAATCGCGAAACAATCGATTAAATCAACTTAGAATATTTTTTGTAAAGTGTTTTAATTGATATAAACGTTGTCGTACGTATCAGTTAAAACAAATCTGTTTTAATTGATATACATTTTTGTAAAGTGTTTTGATTTGGTGTTTTGGTCACTCAGATTTGAGATTCAAGGTCACTGGGTTGGATTTCAAGCTTGAGGTCAGGTCATGCATGCTTGGGTTAAAGATCTTGGAAGTCTGAATAGAAGGGTGGAGGATTGGGGTTGGAGAGACGAAGGTGATTAAGCTCGAACAATGGTGGATAGTCACTGGTACAAGGTCACAAAGAGGGAGTGAAATTGTGAGCAGGAAGGTGAATTTGGGAGGAGTCTGTCGAGCATGAAGAACACAAAATTTTGGAGGATTATCGGTGCGAAGAAGATGAAAGTACTTGGGTTTATTTGTATATATTTACACGGATATATATTTATTTGTATATAAATATAATTTATTTGTAAGTTATTATCAAAAAATTCAAGTAGTTTAGTGGTTGGAGTATCGACCTCCAACTCTAAAGTACTTGGGTTCGAATTCCGCCAATGACAATTCTCTTAAAAATTAAAAAACTTCTAAAAAATATAATATAAAGAGATGGAGAACCTAATAAAAATATAATAGGAAGAGAGGGGAGACTTCTAGATAAATAAAAGGGGGGGTAAAGGGGTTGTAAATAAATAAAAATTATTAATTTAAAAAATCATACTTTCAACGTCGGTTTTGAAGAACTGACGTTGAAAGTCGACATTAGATAGCGGTTCTCTTATAACCGCTATCTAAAGTGTATTTTTTAACGTCGGTTTTTTGGAACCGACGTTGAAAGTTACGACTTTCAACGTCGCCTGATACAACGTCGGTTTAATAATCGACGTTGAAAGCCTTCCAGTACCGACGTTGAAAGCTTTATTTGTAGTAGTGTTTGTCACTTATAATTGTGAATAAGCCAATGATGTGCGTGGTTGTTAAGCTTTTATAATAGAAAAAGAAACTATATAGCTCCACGAGGGAAATCTGATAATTAAAGTTACTTCATTTTTTCTATGGTTTTACTATAGCACGCCATCATCTCTCACATTATCTCTCTCTATTTTATAGAAACAGTTGTTGTTGGTTTTATATACATAGGCATGACATAAAAGGAGATGACACTTCTTATACACCTTCATCTTTGTACCCTAAAAGGAGGTTGATTCTAAAAGTCTACCAAAAAAATTGACAAATTTTGGGTTATATATATATATATATATATATATATATATACATATGATACATAATTTAAATGTGTTAGGACCATTATTTATTAAATTAAATAATAAAGTGATATGACTAAATTAAAAATTTTGACTAAAAACATATGTCATGAAAATAAAATTATGTAGAAACCATAAAGTAATTTTTAATTTGACGAGGGGTCAAATTGAAAATAGTAAAACTTAAGTAATTAACATAATTCTAGTTATTTAAATGGGTCATGATCCCTTCAGGAGCATATACGTAACGTAAGTCTCAGTTCCGTTTTTTTTTATCCCCATCAAGAGAGAAAATCCAGAGAGAAATACAAGTGTTCTTCAGGTGGAAGATCATAAGATCAATAGTGTTTTATAAGGATATCATCATTATGGCTAATTTAGGTACGCTTTCGCATTCAGTTTACAACATATTTATAAGTATGAGATAATATTTATGTTTGATCGTTAAAATCAAAATCAGGATCATAATTATTATTAGTTTTCCAACAATTGGTATCAGAGTCACCCATACTTGATTCATGTCTGTTTAATTTATAGAACCCTAATTATAAAAATTAGGATTAATTTTGTTTTGAATAATTCAAATTATCCAATTTTATGAACCCTAAGTGGAGAATAATATCCAATTTTCGTAAACCCTAAATTCCAATTTGGGGCTAAAATCCCCAATTTATTTTCGGAGCCACACGTTCAACCAAGAAGATGGCGTCGCATCCCAAAAGTTGGTCATGGAGGAAGGAAACAAGCAGAATTCAGAGAGATGATTTAATCATGCCGAAAGAGAGGTCAAGTAGAAAGTACTTGGATTCCTTCACCATCAAAGGTACCAACAAGCCACTATGCGTGACGCGTGTGGAGAAGAAGGTGACTCTAACATTGTTAATCTCGTGGGACATAACAACATTACACGATTGCAAGGCATTGTAGTACAATTTGATGCATTGCTCCCATAAATGAATCATAGAAGGAAATTTGAATGGGACCATTGGCATTTTAGGTTAAAGGGTAAGATCGAGATTAAACAAGCCATAGTTACGTTCGGAAACTGTGGGCTTCAGATTCTCATTGAACAAAGAGAAGATGAAAGTCTCAAAAGTCCTATTAGGCATAAAAGGGGTCCCTTTCCCAGAGTTAATGTGCTTAATAAAATTCTCGTTAACCGACGCCAATGGAAGTCAAGAATAGGCACTTGGAGGCTCCGACGAGGCCAGGATCCCGAGCGAGAAAGGGCACCGTGGAGGGATTTCATAGTTGGGAGCATGTGTACGATTAGGGTTTTTATCGGAGGTGGCAAGGACTGTTAAGACTCAATTTGGTTTAGGGTTACCCTTATTAATATATTCAATTTTAGGGTGGTCTCTGTAGAGGTTTGGATGGAATTGCTTCACTTTGGCTTGTTAAAGCCGCTTTCATATCGGCAGGAAGCAAAAGAAATCACAATAAACTTTTGTTCCTCATTTCATGTGGTTCGGTTTAGGTATACTTGGAAAATACTTGTTTTACGAATGGCAGTGGTGGTCTCGACGCCATTATAATTTTTTTAAAATAAATAATTATATAAATTTGGTTTTGTTATGTAAATAAAATATTCAATTTTTGGTAGTTTAATATTTTTTGTGAGTAAATTGAGTTAAGAAGTCACCAAAGTAACCTCTCTTGAATTGGGCGGTTCATGAAAAATATTAAATGTTAGTGTTTGTGTATATTCATGCGAGTATTAGTCGGCTCAAAAGAAGATTAATATTTGGTCGAATTACATACACACTTGTAATGATAAACATGTGATAATTATAAGAATTTGCTTTGTCGATGATAAATCAATCCAAAGACTGGTTTGTTATTGGACGTGCTTTATTATTAATGTTTGACCATTACAACAAGATACCCCTAACAATTAATGTTACTATCCAAAGACTTAATATTGATGATGCATTGAGTGTCTTGAGATGGGTTAAACCATTATTTAAATATTTATAATTATTTATTTTTATAATGTGAGCGTAATTAGTTTATTTCTCTTGTTCTATATTCAACAATTGTATCTGCCAATTTAAATTTTGTTCCGATCCTCAATGGAACAAATTTTAAGGACTGGAAAGAGAACATTGATATTATTCTTGGCTGCATGGATATGGATCTTACGTTAAGGACTGAGCAACCCTCTACTCCTACGAATTCAAGTACCTCTGAACAGAAGAGAGATTATGAGAAGTGTGATCGCTCAAATCGCATGAGTTTAATATGATCATTAAGTGCGACATCCCGGAGGTGTTTAGGGGCACTGTTTCTGAAAATATCACAAGTGTCAAAGAATTTTTTGCTGAAATTGAGCAGCGCTTTGCAAAAAGAAATAAGGTAGAGACAAACACTTTTCTTCAGAACTTGATCTCCATGAAATATCAGGGTAAAGAAAATATCAGGGAGTACATTATGAGCATGTCTAATATTATTTTTAAACTCAAGACACTAAAACTTGAACTCTCAGAAGACTTACTCATTCATTTGGTGTTAATTTCTCTTTCCACAACATTTAATCAGTTTAAGGTATCTTACAACTGTTAGAAGGATAAATGGTCTCTTAATGAGCTAATTTCACACTGCGTGCAAGAAGAGGAAAGACTAAAACAAGACAAAACATAAAATGTTCATTTTGCAAGCACCTCCAAGGCTAAGGGCAAAAGAAAGAGATTGGAGGATCCGAGAAGGAAACTGCTAACGATCCAGAACAAAAGAAACAAACTCAAGAAAACAAATATTTCTTTTGCAATAAGATTGGACATGTAAAGAAGAAATGTGCTAAATATCATGCTTGGCGTGAAAAGAAAGGGTTGCCTAAACTACTAGAAGCCAATGAATTCTGAAAGATGGATATACGTTGGAGATGACAAATCGGTGGAGATGGAGACTATTGAATATTTTAGATTATTATTGTGTACTGGTTTTTTATTTTATATTTAAAAGACACTTTTGTTGTGCCATCTTTTAGATGTATTTTTGGTTTCAGTTTCTTATTTGGACAAATTAGGTTATTTGTGTTCATTTGGAAACAATAATTTCAGTTTGTCTTTTAATTCAGATATTGTTAGAACTGGTTCACTTTTGGCTCATGATAATTTATATTTACTTGATATTACCTATAATGAAACTCTTAATACAGAATCTCGTCGTACTAAACGTAAAATTGACAATACTCACTCAGGTGCATTATGGCACAGGCGCTCAGATCACAATCTAATCGTGACGCTTGAACTTGTTTTACACTCTTAAAGAAATGGTAAGGAGTATGATTTGTCATTTCACCTTACCAGAGTCATTATGGGGAGAGACACTAAAGACAACAACTTATATTCTAAACAGAGTACTAACTAAAGCAGCTACTAAAACACCTTATGAGTTTTGGACTGGGCAAAAGCCTAGTCTGAAACATTTCCAGAGATTGTCTAGCTGAGGCAAGGCCTTATAAGTCAAATAAAAAGAAATTGGACTCCCGAACAGTAAGTAATTACTTCATTTTTTTATTCTGAAAGATCCAAGGGATATAAATTTTATGATCCCACATTAAAGACAATTTTTGAGACGAAAATTGTTACGTTCTTTGAGGATATTGAGTTTGGGGAGAAGAATAAGATTAAGAACTTTATCTTGGAGGAAGAATCAGTAACAATTCCAGAACCGATTGAAACAGTTATTTTTGATAAAGTAAGTTCAGAACCTCCACAAGACATTGATGATGAACCCTATACTTAAGATGATTTAATTGTCCGTCAAGAACAAACTCAAGATCCTCAAGAACCTATGCATCATGAGCCAATAACTTAGCAAAAATTAATAAAATGCAGAAGATTCCCTATGCATCATTTGTAGGGTGTTTGATGTATGCCCAAGTATGTACGCGTCCAGACATAACATACATAGTTGGGGTTCTAGGCAGATATTTAAGCAATCTAGGAATTGACCATTGGAAAGCAGCAAAAAGGGTTATAAGATATTTAAAGAGAACAAAAGATTATATGCTCACATACAAGAGGTCAGACCAGTTGGAGATCGCTGGGTTTTCTGACTTAGACTTTGTAGGATGTTAAGAATTTGTAGCATGCTATGAGGTATCAAATAATGGAATATGACTGAGAAATTTTGTCACAGGGTTGCAAATTGTGAAAGACATTGAAAGACCACTTAAGTTATATTGTAACAATAAATCAGCTGTATTGTTAAGAAAAGAGTACAAAGTGGACAAATTTCCATAGAACAATTAGGGACAACCTCCATGATAACAGATCTTCTAACTAAAGAACTTCCGCCAAATGTTTTTCATGAGCATGTTGCTCACATGGGTGTTTTACAGTTTGAGGAATTTGTGGTTTAGTGGGAGTTAATCATTTTTATATATTTTATGTTCTATGATTAATTTCATATATGTATACATTGATTTTTTGGACATATTTGGTTATCTATAGATATGCGGTTTTTCATTCATTCATTACACTTTATACATTAAGGTTATTATATTAATCTCGATAAGTTAAAGTTTGGACCAGTTGAAAATAGACGTGTACAGATCACCTTCACGTAATTTTTCATGTTACACATTTCATGATGAATTCATGTCATTTGGTTATGTCAGGATTAGTAATCATTATTGGTTTTAGTTGCGATGATGCAATGAAAAACTGATTTGGTTCTATATCCTGATATGATTAATGGACGAGACTTTTGGAGTATGCTAAAGGAATATAATGACAATTTTGAGCTCATAAAGTCTAACACATTTGTAAGGTTATAAGGACATATATATTTGTTACCAGTGGGAGATTGTTGGCAAATTTTGGGTCATGTATATATATGATACATAATTTAAATGTGTTAGGGTCATTATTTATTAAGCCAAATAATAAAGTGATCTGACTAAATTAAAAATTTTGGCTAAAGGCATATGTCATGAAAATAAAATTGTGTAGAGACCATAGAGTAATTTCTAATTTGATGAGTGACCAAATTGGAAATACTAAAACTTAAATAATTAACCTAATTCTGATTATTTAAAAGGTCATGATCCCCTTCTTAGAGCACACACACAGAATGTAAGTCTTAGTCCTGTTCCTTTCTTTCTATCCTCGTCAAGAGAGAAAATCCAGAGGGAAATACATGTGCTCTTGAGATGGAAGACCATAAGATCAATAATGTTCTACAAGGATATCATCATTATGACTAATTCAGGTACGCTTTCGCATTCAGTTTACAACATGTTTATGAGTATGAGATAATACTTATGTTTGATAGTTAGAATCAAAATCAGATCATAATTATTATTAATTTTCCAACATGTCTCACTTTGCTTCCTTCGAGGTTGTGGATGAGAGAAGACCTTTTCAGGAGTAGGCTTTGAGAACTAGCAAAATCTAGACAATGATGATTATGTTGATAATGACCATAATAGTGTTAACTTTAGTCATAGTAGTAGTGGTTATTTATTGATCCTCTCTCAATATGATTTTGATAAGATTAAGTGTAATATTACTCATGTCGTCGCTAGGATTAATATATATATATATATATATATATATATATATATATATATATATATATATATATATATATATTTTGTCTAGGTTTGTGTCAAATTTTACATCCAAAGTTATAATACATGTGAATCCTTCTGGCACGGTTGAATATTAAATTATTTATATATAATTATTAATTAAAAGATTACTTTAATTTGATAAGATTTCGTTAAAATATATCCAACAAACAATAAAATGAATTGAATATTTACAAATTGCAAACACTCCTTATACATGTATATATTATTATATTCATCAGTTTATATAATTTGATTATTGTCTTCTGTATACTTTCCCTATTGATAATGATGATAACTAATTAATAAGCATGCATCAACAGGGAAACGAGTTGTTCAGAATGTATTCTGTTATGCGTCAGAGAAGAAACTACTTAATTAAGGAGGAAAAATTTGTACAAGCAAGATGTTGCTGTAATAAAAAAAAAATAAAAAACGTCGTGTTGATTTTTCAATATATGAACTGTCGCCACGGTCAGCAACCTTGTTTCTATCTACTTCTATTCTTTTGCTTCTGAATTCGTGGTGCCGGTACTTTCCTGATGAGTGGTTGATTCAATAACGAAAGACTCCAGTTCCTTTTCCATGTTCTCAACCTACACATACGTTAATCCAAATTGCTAAGCATGTCTTGCTCAATTCCAAGACCAACCATTATTAGATTAAGTATAAACTTGATTGGAATCTAAAAGATTACTTAAACTGATAAATGATTCTGCAATAAGTAACAATAGCGATTAGCAAGTTATGTCTAAGGAAGATTAACTCTGCCATTGCGTGTTGATGATTAAACAAGTAATGTCTAAGGAAGGTTATTCTAACAGTGTGATTATGAGACTTGGTCAAATCACAAAATTTAACTAAGATCTACCTATGTTCAAATTCAAATATTTATTACTTTTTATTAATCATTATAATTATTTTGCTAAACTAATAATTATAGATTTTGAAAATATTATTCTTAAACCTTTGTTTGTATTATTTCCAAATAGAGAGTAAAACCTTTTCTAATGCATCTTCTGCATGTTGGGCTTGCTTATCTACATCTTCTGCTACTTTTTCAACAAATTCTACAGCGTCACGGAATTTTCCCTCGGGAAGATGCTTTACAACCTCTTCTGCCACCTTCTCCACCCCTTCAGCCACGTCTTCTATAATGTCTACTACTCGTTGTGCTTCATCTATTGTTGTTTCAGCTTTGTCTACGCACAAAGCAAAAACCTCATCACACGCAAATGAAAATTAATTTCAGATCTAACTTATGCCAATAATTAAAATATTTAGTTTTGCTAATGTTCAACTTACCTTTCAATCGTAACAAAGGTCCCCATTTGCCCCTCGAAAAGGATGCAAGTATTGCGAATATTGTGCCAAGGATCCAAAATTTCCTACCAGAGAAGATTTTTTTAAACGTTTTTGTATTGCCAACTCAAATTGAACTAAAGGGAAGAAGAAAAGTGAATAATGTTGCATATGATGAGAGATTGGTGAGGAAATACCAATTACCAGGAGAAGGATCAACAGGATTTCCTGGTGTTATGCTAGAACAGACAACCATATTCCTGCACGAAGGGTTCGATCTTAAGAACAAACTGCAGAAAAAACCAGCAAAGAAAAAAGTTGTATTAAAAAACAAAGATTTTTCGTACATTTTTCTTCTGGCATCATTTTGAAATCCCAAAGCTAGGTTCTTTTCTTGAACTGAAAAGCGTTTGTGTTTGATTCTGGAGTTGAATCGAAGGTGATGAATCGGTTGATGATCAACATTTGAAGGTGGACATCTACCGAATGTCCCTACGGCTAAGCAAGTAATCGTTTGAGTAAAGATTGTATTTGCCATTATTATATGAATCTAATTACTCGGAACGTAACTATTTATATTAGAATAATTTTCTAATGTAAACGCTGAGGAATTGCTCAAGAGGATTGAATTGTATATGTGTAGGACAGGTTCAAGTGGACAAGTAGACAAGAATTGTATGACTTAAAAATGAATTTGTTGTTTTAAAATAAACCATATATTGCGAATAACGTTTTATGGAAAGAAAGAGTCGAAGCGCATAAAGAAAGTCAGCATACATAAAAAAAATAATTTTAAAACATGATAATATTCTCGTCAAAGTTTTTTCCAATATTATTGTTTTTTATTTTTTGCCTAACAAGTCTGTGACATGGTAAGAATCGTTTTGCAATATCTATGAAGAAATGCTAGCGATATTATTTTAATAACTTCTTTTTTATTTGTCAAAGCACGTTTTAGTTTTAGCTTTAAGTAAATTAATTTCTTTATCATTAATTTCTTGCCCTTCACCATTCACTCTTTTAAAATTCATTTAAACCACCGTCCAAGATATCATCTAAATCTTACATACAATTGCTCTTATTGTCTTACCATTTGATTTAGTGAATCATATCAAACTGTTTTGAAACACAGTTCAACATTTTTTGTTTTCTTATGTATAATTTTTTTAGACAAACAAGTCTATTAAAATGGGTTAAAGTGAGCAGAATAAAACACAATTAGTTATTCTAATAGATTCTTTAACATATACTTTTATCCTTTTTTTTTCAATAGAGTAGTAGTTTTTCTTGGTATTTAAGTTTTAAGATATTTTCATTACAGTTAATAATGTCGTGCACTGGGCTACAACCGTGTTCTTATCTACTTTTGATCTTCTTCTTTTTGTCGTAACTGTATTTTCCTAAAGAGTTGTTGACTTTTGCATGTCTTCTAGCTGCAAGTTGATAAAAAAATTGGATCATGCTGTAAATCTCCGAGGCCAAAACTATTCAACCTCACCAACTTATAACCTTTTGAAATAGCAGTAGTAAGATATAATAATATTTTTATCGTTTGAAGGAAAGAGATCTGAACAAGGTATCATTGAAAATTGACTGTGGCAGCTTGCTTTTTAAGATTAAACAAGTGCTTCCATTTATTGAAATCTAAAACTGGGTAAATCCTTCAAAGTTACTTAAAACAGAAAATTAATATATAATTTTAAAATATGAAACGTTGGCAGTTATATCAAAATAGAGATGAAATTTTTTCCAAAGCTTTTTAGCAAGAGTTCTCGTTTGTCAATGATTTTGGTCCTCGTTCATTTATGAACAATTAGAGGAAGTTTGGTGGGAAGATATTTGGTGGGAAGTTTGGTGGGAAAAACACATCTGCCATTTTTCTACAAATTTTGCTACTCTACTTCATCCCCAGTAAAAAATGCAATTAATCAACAATAAATGTATTTGTAAGATTACATGAATCTCTTCATATTAAAGTTTGTCCGATATCCGATGAAAGATTGTTAAAAATTAAAATGAGTTAAATTCTGACGTTAAGAATAAAATTTTGATGGAAAATTCTATTTTATGTTTGATTTGGTGTCCATTTGTAAAATTCCAAGGGGAAATTTTGCTTCCTCCACCCTCATAAATTTTCTCTTCACTGTTGCATGCATATTGTACAGGTAACAATTTGATATAAAATAAGAAAAAAGTTGGACATTTTTATCTATTTTTTTTGTAATTTTTAGAATAATAAAAGAGAAAAGAAGGAAAATATTGTAGTAGAATTTAAAAATCAGTCATTGAACAAAATAAAAATTAAACAAAAATAAAACAAAATAAAAAATAAACAAAAATAAAAGATGAAGATAAATATAAAAATAAAAAGAGGTTTGATTTAATTTAGAGGATACAGATAAGTTATGCGGTCCAGGAAGGAATCCATTCCAAGGTCCCAAACCTTCACTATCAATAGGTCCAATTTTGTGGGCCATGATCCAAAAGATTTAATTTTGTGGCTGGGTTTAAAATAAAAATTCAAAGGTAACAAATCTCGACAATCAATCGATACAACTTTTGTGCTTTGTGGATGAGAGTGATGAGAATTAAATTTGAATTTATGGGATTAATTTTTTTTTGTCATGATTTTTATGGAGAAAATTTAAATTGATAGAGATTACCACGTGTTAGTGGGAAATCGTTAAAGGGATCGAAAAACGAAGGAAAGAAAAATCGAGGATCATATGATTGGTAAAAAATGACAATTGGTAAAAGACACTTGGTGACCACAAAGATAAAAACACATCGAAAATCAAAATCGAGAATCGAAGAAACAGATTTCGATGTCTATTGTTGAAGAGAATCGAGAGATTAAAATAATACAAAATTAAGACTTAAAGGGAATCAAAAGCAAAATTCAAAATACTCGATGTCTGAAATCGAGATCGAGGGAGCAGTGAACACACAGGGGACATGGGAAACGGTTCCTAAACCATGGCTCAGATCGAAGATTGAGGGAGCAGTTCTCTTATGCGTGAGAACGTGGAGAGCAGTTCTTTAAAACTGTTAAGACTGAAGGAACGTGCATAATGGATCGTGGTGGCAGTTTTAACTGCTCTTGGGAGGTTACTTGAAAGATGCCCTATAAATAGAGCGAAGACTGAAAAGAAAGGGGAAATTGACAGAGAGAACAGAAATACTAGTGAGAAGTCTACCGGAGAACGACGCAATCATGAAGTTTCTAGCGATTTGGATTTCCATTTTCATTGATTATCTGTACCGCTTTCTTTACTTTTCCTGGTAATTTATGTTCATGTAATTTACTTTGATGCAGTTTACGTTCAAGCAACTTTAAGTTCATGTACTTTCGATTCCTTGTTATCTGACTATTTAAGATTATGCATCTAAGTTTTTCGCTATTTACACTTTATGCAATATCGATTTCATGCTATTTACATTTATGCAATTTCGATTTCCTGTTATTTACATTTCCGTAATTTCGATTCTTTGTCGTTTACACTTAATGCAAATTTGAGGTTTCCGTATTTTACATTTCTTCGCAGCTTTATATTCTGTACTACTTTTCGATTTGACATTTATTGTTTTCTTTACTTCGAGTGCTTTAAATATAAAATACCAAAAATAGCACTTTCGATTGTCATTAGGTTATATTAAGATTTGTGGTACTATAGGATTTTCGATTCTCATACATATTTCGATTGAAAACCATTTGCTAGCCTAAGTAAAAAGAATCTACGTGGTTGGAATTTGGTTAGAACAAAATTCCCTAGAAAACGAAATCGATCAAAATTCCACCAGAAACACCACGGTTCAGATTTTTCTCATTTTAAAAAGTTGGGGGTGAGGGTGGAGATGAGTAATGTAATCTCCGTTTCGGTCTTGATTCCTTCCTACTTCAATTTTATATTTAAATTTAATTTTTAAAATATTAATAATTTAAATAATTTATTTTTCTTTTTCTAATACATATAAATCTTTTTTTCATTTTAAAAGTACTTTTACTTTTCTTCTATCCACTTTTTAATTCGTTTATCTTTTTTAATCTTTTATATCAATTAGTTTATTATATTATTCTATTCCTCTTATTCTATATATATATAAATACAAAATAATTAAATATTTCTTTTACATACATATTTTAATATAAATATAATGAATTATAATATATATTTAATTAATAATAATTACAAATTATAAAATTATAAATAATTATTTATGTATAAAAAATAGTAAAATTAATTTATTATAAATATAATTATTATTTTTAAATAATATAGATCGGAGATAGGATGAAGACGAGATAAATCCAAAACCTAACGAGAACAAGAATAAGAACTTAATTTCTAATATCGACGAAGATAAAAAAAACGAAGATGATTAAAATATTTCGAAATGAGGATGGGAAGACAAAATCTACCCCGTTATCGTGTCTAATGGATGATGATCTAAAAAATTTAATTGAGTAACAAAATTTAAAATATTATCAAATATATATTACTACAAACTGTAAAAAGTATATAAATTTAACAAAATAATATATATGTGTTTAAAGAAAATGAATTATTTTGAATTTCAACCTTTAAATCTCACCGTCTAAAATTTATTTTACACTTTAAAAGATCAAATGTGCAAATTGTAAATATTTGTAACAATAAATCATTTATAACTTATAACTAATTTATAAAAGTCACAATAAATTTTTCTTTTTAAAAAATATTTATTATTATTATTATCGGTCCACTTTTAAATTTTTTTAAATGAATGTTTTATCAAGTATTTAACCTCATCATTTTAGTGCGTAATTGTTTTTTAGTTCTTGACAAAAAAAAGTCTAAATGTATACTTGTCATAGTTGTTAGGTTGTTCTATAAAATCAATTCCCTTTTTTACTAATAGGAATATTTATAATCAAATTAAATTTAGATTATTTATTAATGTAATTTAAAAAAATATAACTAAATTTATAATATAAATATTTTGTAATTTGATAATGGGACATGTTCTTTCAATAGTTTATTAAGTGGGACAAATCATAATTTAAGAAAAATATGTAAAATTTTTGTATGAGAAAATATTTTTGAATTACACGACATATATTTTATACATTTGTATGTTTGTTCTTTTGGGAAAAAGGAAGAAGAAGAAAACTTAAGTGACCACGATTTAGTAATGGAATTGGTCACTAAATTTACACATTTCTTTAGATAAGAGAATGCTTGTGCTGATAAATTATCAAATTATAACATTAATAATACGTAAGAATTTTAGATGATGGGATATTGTACCTAATTTCATAAATATGTTTTTTTTTTTAAATCTCTTCATTTATTACTTTTATTTTTTTATGACAGAAAAGACATAATTTAGTCAACAGGAGAGTATGTATTACATTTTTGTCTAAACTTGTTAGAATTTAATTAACATTTCACACAATAATATTTTGTTTAGAAGTTCAAATAGTACTTGTTCGAACTAACAAAGTCAAAATGGTAATTAAAATAAAACAAATGTTATCTTATTTACTAATTAAAATTTTGATAAAAGAATTGAATTGTGATTTGAAATTGACTCATCTTGTCATGTTCAAACCATGTGACAGTTTTTTTCTTTTTTAAATTGAAAAACTGATAAGCTGTAAATGATTCTAAAGTTTCACAAATATAACATATTAATTGATTAGAATCTCCCTAAAAATTCTTGCATTCAACCAACACTATTTAAATTTAGAAAAAGACTCAAACAAATTTCCATCATCTAACACTACCTCAAGTTGTTCAATATCACATCGTTGAATTTATTTTGATTTGAGCTTTGAAGACGATTAGAGAATTAATTCACCAAACTTTAAGATAGGATGTGGTTATCTGGATAAGGACTTCATACCAATAACTTTCAAACTATCTCATAAAATATTCATACTATGATTATGTTGAATCTTAAGTTATATGAGTATATTTAAAATTTTATAAAGATAATTAAGGTCAGATAAAGCTATCATCTCTATTTTTTTTTCTTATGAAAAAGGTTATTGACATTATGCATCACAATTAAACCACAGTATCTCAATTAGGTTGATACATCAAGTTTCATTAATCATATGCAACCATGCCAACAATAATATATTATTATCGATAAAAGAAAAAGCACAAAAAATAACACGAGGACACATAAACTAAAACTCATGTAAATTAAGAAAATCTAAAACGGGAAAATCCTGTTCATTCTTAAGAAAGTTATTTTCTATGAATTGTGGGAGAGTTTCCTACCGAGTAAATCCTTTATTCTTTTTATTAGAAATTTCCAAATAATTTACAGTGTTGGTGAAATTTTACTTTGGAATCCATTCAACCTGTTAAGAAAGATGTTTACATCATAATACGAGTTAAAAGAAAAATTTTAGCAAAAAAATACGAGTTAAAAGAATATGTTAACTCTTAATTCATGTTAGACGAAATTACAAGGAATTCGAAGTAGTAGGATAGGGACAAATTATGATACCTGAACTGTTTGAAAATTCTTTGTTGGTGAGACTTGAATGCTCAAATTTGTTACTTGTTTAATAAACCAACCAAACAAGATAAGGAGTTTCTTTCAACCTTATTACAGATTACCAAACCCAACAAACACATCAATAGTTTCCTAAACCTTGGACAGTGACATCAAAACAAAGAAAAATATTCCTTCTCTTTTAATCCAAACAAAATCCACCTCACGTTTAACCCTGTTTTTCATTTCCTCTCTGTCCCTTTGTGTCCCTAAGTTTCTTCATAAAACACACTCCAATGGCCAACGAACACAGAAAACTCTTCCCAGATGAAACAACAACCACAAACCAAACCCAAACACAGGATTGCTATGGCTTATGTGACCCTGCATGCCCTTACAACTGCTACTCTAACCAAGACTACTTCTTCTCTCCACCGCCACCATCTATTTCACACTCGACACAAGTTAACCACATATCCTCCTACTTGATCATCCTCGTGACACTCTTCACGGTCATTTTTGTTGTCATTTCTTTCTACGTGATCAAAGTGAAGTGCTATGCTGCATGGTGCGGGTGGAGGGTCAACGGATCAGTTCCCTCTCAATCAGACACCACCACTGAGGAGTTTCTCAATGAGAACCAAGTTGACCACCCCGTGTGGCTCATTGCCACGGTGGGGTTGCAACAATCCGTCATAAACTCCATCACGGTGTGCAAGTACAAAAAGAACGAAGGGTTGATTGAAGGAACCGAGTGTTCGGTGTGTTTGAACGAGTTCCAAGAGGAAGAGGCCTTGAGACTCTTGCCAAAGTGCAACCATGCTTTTCACATCCCTTGCATTGACACTTGGTTGAGATCACACACCAATTGTCCTCTTTGTCGCGCCGGTATTGTCTCTAACAGTGTCACTTCTGAAGCACCCGTGTCGAATTTGGAGCAAGAGAATGCAAATTTGAGAAGAAATCAAGAGACCCTTACGGAGAATTCAAGGACCGAAGGTTTGTTAAGCAGCAACATGGTTGCAGGGGAATCGAGTGAAGCACTAGAGTTGGTTGATGAATCAAATTCCAAGGATCCGGTGAATGATCGAACTCAGAACCATCACGTGCTGGATATTGAGATTCAAACAGAAATGGGATCTGTTTCAACGACAGAATCTGAGAGTCATCATGTTGGCGATGATCATAAACATGATGAAACACACTTGCGCGCTGTTAATCTACGGAAGCAAGAGAAAGACGGTGATTACTATCCAAAAATGTGTAAAACAATGCGTCGTTGTTCCTCTATTGAAGAGTGTTTGCATCTAAGCCCGGTTTCCATGAAAAGATCATTCTCCTGCAATGGAAGATTTCTAACTTCGAGAGGTTGCGTGACATTAAACTCTAAACTCCATTCATCCCTACTAGAAATTTCAATCTATTAGATGAACATAGCGTGCCGTGAGATACCGTTATTCATCGGTAACATGAGATGTGATGTTCATTTTACCCTCAGAATTGAGGGCACTCTCCTTAGGTTGGAGTTTGAACACTGACATGGTGTACACAGCGAATTGTGAAAAGAGAAAGAGACCAATTTAATGCGGTTTGATTATGAAGAATAAATTGTTAATTGTAATTGAATTTAGCAAGTGATGGGGCATGTGAAGCTAACTATGCTGTGTGCTTACAATCACAATGTTCAATGACACTGCAGAACATAACAGGTTTGCTTCCAGAAATGGGGAATGAGGTACACCAAGTGCTCTATTTTTTGGTTCTAAATTGTGTTTTAGTAAAAGTTTGATTTTTCCCACACGATGTTGAGGTCTGTTAAAACATTCATATTCCTCCTTAGCAAACTGTAATTGAAGTGGAGCAAAATAAATTTGCATTGACCTATTTTCCTTTATCTGTGATGTATTACATATGTGCAGATCACATCTTGATATAAAAATAAAAAATTAAATAAAAAGGACTGAAAATATATAATAAATTTTGAGTTGAAAATAATATTATAATATTTTTTATTATATTACATAAAATTAGATAAAATCATGGTAATCTTAAATCATTTTAAAAAAATACCATGGCATGTTCTGTAATTGCAGTTTCAATTATACAGGTGCATGGAATAATTTAAAAGTTAATAATAAAACAAGTTGTAAGTGCAAACAAACACTTTTCTCCTAATTTTGGGTGCCATATTTTTCATTAATTAAAATTGCGGTTACTAATTCAGAAAAACCTAATAAAAAAATTGCTTCATGCTTAGATCCATGTTGGGTAATCTACCCTTCATGAATTTAGAGTGAGGTTTTTTTAACTAAAATGAGTTAAAAATATTTAGATTTTACTTATATGGATTAAATTTTTAAAAAATTATAAAAGGATTAAATCGTATTTCATTACACGATTTTAAATAAAACAAACGATTTTATGATAAAACATTAAAATTGTATTTTTTGCTTAACATAATTTTTTTTATAAAACCAAAGTCCTACTATTACTTTTATTTTTTTAAATAATTAAATTAATTTTATTAAATAAATATATTATTTTAAAATTAATAATTTGTTTATTATTATATATTTGTATTATAAAATATTATATTAATTATTAATTTTATTTATATAAATTATTATTTTATATAAATTTTATAAATAATAGAAATAGAAAAAATAATTTAAATAAAAAATAAATATAGTAATAAATATATTTTTAAATTTAAATTATGTTAAATTATTTATTTAAAAATTAATAATAAATATTATTTAAATAAATATATTATTTATATACTACTATACAAAGTTTATATAGAATAATAATTAACATAATATTTTATAACTTCTAATATATATATATTTATATAAAAAATAAATAAATTATAAGTTTTAAATAATATATTTATCTCAAAAACTTAATTTAATTATAAAAAATTGTAAAAATATATATTATTAATTTTTAAATAAATAATATAACATAATTAAAATTTAAAAATAAATTTATTAATATATTTTATTTTATATAAAATATATTTTTATTTTTATTATTTATACAAAATTTATATCAAAGAATAATTAATATAAATATAATAAATAATTAATATAATATTTTATAATATAAATATATAATAATAAATATATTAATAATTTTTAAATAATATATTTTTTAAAAAAACAAAACCAAAATTATATTATGTAATAAATTTTAGTTATATCCTACTATTTAGTAGGATTTTAGTTTTATAAAAATACAAAATTTACGTTAAATTTATCAGGAAAAACATAATTTTAAATTTTTTTATCACAAAATCATTTTATCTTCCATAATTTTTTTATTTAAAATTGTGTGACGCAATAGAATTTACCTTTTTTTTTTTGGTAATCTTTTAAAAATTTGACTTATATTAATAAAATTTAAATACTTTTAACCCATTTTAAAGAAAAAAACCCATAAATGATTGCCCAAAAATTAAAGAAATTGAGTGTTGCATGGATTGATTAATGGGCCAAATGGAGAAGCAGCCCAGAAGACCCATTTACAGAGAGAGGCTTCCAAAGTGGCCTGAATGATTTCGAAAGTCTCTTTCCAGTGTGCACTTCGTATAGTATTGTAGCGTAGCGTTTAGTTAAACAAGTTATTTTACCAAAATTAAAGGTTATAGAATTGCAGATTTTATAAAATGTAAAAATTGTAATTGTAAAAAAAAAAAAGGAACATCTTTTAAGACTTAATGTAATTGCTGTCCCTGAAAATTTGTCTGCATTGTAACTTGAAAAGAGAAACATCTTTGACAGGTTGCACTTCAATTCAATTATTTACTTCTCGCAGAAAGGTGATTTGGTTTATATTTTAAAAAGGAAATTATTGGCACATTATATTAAGAAAAGTGAGGGTAGAACATTCTGTTCCCAAACTTTTTACTTTTGGTCACATCATTTGCCACAAGACCCACTAAAGTGGGGAACCTTTTCGAATCCTCATGGGAATTTCAATTTTGTTTCCAATCTTTCCTCTGTTACCTAAAATATATATTTTAACACCTTCTTTGTCAATAAATATTTCTTTAACAACTCCATTTAATCATATAATATTAATTTTTAATTATCTTTATTTTGATTATTTTTTTAAATAATTATAATAATAATAAATTATGTTGTTTAATAAATATTTTGTGCCGTCTTATCAATATATCATTCTCATAAATAATTAATGATTTTAACATTTTGAGTGTCTTACGTAAAAAAAAATTGAATAGTTTATAAATAAAAAACACCTATAATGTAAAAAACATCTATAATTCAATATATTAAGATTTTGAATGAAAAAAATGTCATATTTTTTTTAATATAGGTAACTGGTATCCTATAAGATTTTTTTATCAATCCTTTTCAAAATATTTAATAGAGAATAATGAATTAAAATTAAAGAAAAGTGTATAATAATTTTAAAAATATACATATAGGAAAAAATATTACTTTTAATTAAATTAACTAGTTATTTTAATTTGTGTATTATTTCATTGAACTTAAAGAATGGAAAAAGTATTACCGTGTATGTTTTTATCTCAACAAACATGAATAATCCAATTCAACCATTAATCAGACCACTATAAATGATTTGTTAATGAAAGGTAAACATTTTCTTTATTCTTTAATGATTGGCTATTATTATATATATATTTTTAGAAATCTTACTTTGCAAGAGTCATTAAATTTTAATTCAAAATACATTAAGATTTGCATAATAAATATAACCTTATTAAGACACCTGGTAATATCAAATAAGAATATTAAAAAAATGAAATAATAAACAAAGTAGAGGAAAATGCAATATCTAATATCTAAAATCTAAAATATACTAATTTAAAAGTTGAAAATTAGTTATGGAATAAATAGTAATTGATTTGACTCAAACTCAAGCAACAATTTAAAAAAAGGTTTTGTTTAAATTATAAAGTTTTTAAGGTTCTTTTCTACAAACATTTATGAGGTGGCAAAATATAACTCCATTGAACATGTGACGAATGAAAGAATAAGGGATAAGAACGCCCCTTAGAAAACCCACTTGAGAGGACGCTAGGTATGCCTTTATAGCTCTCTCTTTTTTCCCCTAAAGTGCCAACACAAATCTAATGGATCTTTTATGCCATCCATTTCAAACTTTCTTAAATAGTTTTACACACGATAACTTGTTTGGTTTTAGGGGATGAAGCATATAAATAGAACTCAAGGTCCGTATATAACATTAAATAAGGCTTAATATATAGTTGCAATTATGTACATATACACATAACACCCCATCTCTTTTTTTTTTTTTTTTTTTTTTTTTTGGCTTTTTCATATGTGATTTGTCTCTACAAATGGTCCAAAAATAGTGATGAGGAAGTACAATGAATCAACGTTGGCATATACGTACATGGTATTATGGTGGTTACCCAAATCTATGGGCTTATATATACATGTAGCACGTTGTATTCACACTGAAAATAAAAGGAAACAATCTGAATCTTTGTTGAAATGGACGTATACCCAAATATTCTATTCGCAAGTGGACCAATTTAATTAATAAAAGAAACATTATGAACCAATGGCACGTTCAAGAAGCACCTACTCATCATTCTACCAAGTTAAAAAAATAAATAGATTTATTACGTGTTGAATATTCACACTATATTTTCACATTCGCGTCAATTATGGCACACAATTTGTAATAACGGTCATAAATATGCAAATTCAAAATTTGTTGATCATCAAAGTTATACTAATTTTTCTGCATTTTTTGAAACTACGAACCGGGTCATTGTGCTACTGCGAAGCAGACAAAGGAAAGTGGTCAAAAGTATTCACACGTCAAAGATGATTTGGAAGGTGCATGTGTATATATATTCGATGCTTTTCGATGAATCAATAATACTGGTTCATGTAGTTGTCAAATATTTATAATGATCTTGCCGGGGGAACTGATTTAGATATTTATAAACAAATATAGACCTAAAATCATACTGTGCTATTTTATCTTTTCCATGATTATTTGCGGAGTTAGATCTCGTTTTCCTTTGATCCACTTCAAGTCACATGAGTCAAGTTTATATCAGCACCAAATTTTCATTTATTGATTGAAGATTCATATCTAAGATATGATTTGTTAACGTAAAAAAGAACCTTTGATGAGTAAAGATACATCATGATATGGTGCGCAAGTGTCACCTTGCACCAATGTAAATGAGTTAGTAATTATGAGAAATAAAGCCAAGTGTATCATAAAAATATATATTTGTGGACGAAAAGGGGTAGCATTGAGAGTAGATAGGGTAATAATTGTCGTATCATTAGAGGTAAAATCAAAAGCAAGTTGAGTCTCGACAAGGGAGGTAGCAAATAATCATTTCCCTTTGCTTTTCTTCCTTTACCAACAATTCAAATATCCAAGAATTGGTGCGATCGTGTTTCTAAATAAAATTATCAACAACTCGCAAAAGAAAATTCGACAACCACAACACGATTCCATGTGTTGTTGTTGGAAGAGTCCAACATGAGGTTGAGACACAAAGACGATCCTAGGGACATTAAAGTGATGGAGAAGTAAGGGATTTGAGACATTACATGACGAAGGAAAAACGAACCAAAAGGATGAAGAGATCTTAGAAAATACTTTATTAGATAAAGTTTAAATAAAAGAGAAAAAATATATTTTTTCATTTCTGAATGAAATATATACAATTGCCATTTATATGCACCCAAAAATAAATAAACTAATTTGCGGACAATAAAAACACTTGCAGCATGGATATCCATGAGTACAACATGTGCTCACTAAAATAAGTTGGACTAAGACTATTTCAAGTACTTTTAAGATCTATTCTTTATACCAATTTTTATACTATTTTCGCATCATAACGTACATTTTTTAGACCTAACACGTGGATCTAAGTAACTATATATATATTTCAAACATCTTAACCGATATAAATGATCGAGTCTACAACTCTTATTAAAATGGAAATGTTTGCTTATATAGAGGTCATATTGCAAAATATACGTTTAAATATTATTATCTAAAGCTAAATTGATATAATCATATAAATAAGTTAGAGTTTACAAATACTCTGGTTATTTTCACTATTCTCTCATGTTTTAAGCAGCTATGGTTAATTTTAATTTTTATACTTTATACTTTATTGGCTACAGAAACTGATGACAAGTAATAAGTCTGATTAAGGTCATGATTTTTTATCAATCGTGATTTTTTATTCTTATACTTTAAGAATAATAGATTTAATTCCTACACAATAACAGAGTCATGTTTCGTCATTGACGTGATTTGTGGAGGTATAATACAATTTTTGAGATTTTAAAAATTTGAAAACAATAGTCTCGTTAATTTTTATTTGTTTAAAGCACTCCAACAAAAACTAACCAAGTATGGGAAGAATTAATTAAGTTGAATATGAGTAAATATGTTTTTGTAAGAAATATAGCAGAAACTTTGATGGTTGTCTACTGTACTGGATTGTAGTTATATACGTATCATCATAATAAGCCTCAACATGATCTTTACATATCACTGATACTATGCCTTCTGTAATCCGTGGAGTCAAACACGCCATGGAAAGGTCAATTTTTAGAAGAATCATCTCATATCGGGTTTCGTGGAAAGAAGGACAACCAAAATCATGCTATACAATTATACACAAGCCGCGTATAAGGATAACCATAATAATACTAATAATATTAATGTTCATTTTTTATTTGTAGGTGCTACGCATTGTGACCAAATTCCATTCCTTCTTTTATGCCCATATCATTCCTTTGGTTTTTCCCCTCTTCAAATGCGCGTTTGGAAGTGGCAAGAGGGAATTATTTATTATTCAATATTGAAATCTTGTACAGGGGAAAAATAATTGTAAGAGGTCCACAGACATTCCAAGGAAATTAACGATGCTCATGCTCTGGAAATAACGCTAATAATTCATACACACTTCTGCAAAGGGGGCCTCCACAACATAAATTCATTGTCGCTTCCAACGATTTTTTTGCTTCTTCAAGGTGGGAGAATGGCATGAAAGAGGAAAAAAATATGAAACGAGAAAAGAGTGAGAAACCTGTACTTTAATTAGCATCTCCTAGCTTATTGAAATGGAACGTTTATACATATCACGTTGAGACTGGTGCATGTACAAGCCTATCCCTTGTGCTGCATGGTTCACGGGCCACACCCTGCAAACTCCAACGCGTTTCAACAAAGGTATCAGAGGTGGTTTGCACAATTATTCGTAAAACAGGGTGCAATATGGTTTTGCTCTTTCCATATTTAATCCATCATCTGCTCAAAACAGCTTCCTCCTCCACCGTGCGGGATAATTCATGCACAGCGCCTGCAATTTCATCCACCGTGTTCAACTCACACCCTTCCTCTACCTGTTCCACAAATAAATTAATACCATCATAAATTTTCACCCTACTTTGGGAGGAATGGAACTTATCATGCAATTGTGGAGTAATCTATTTTCCTATTTTGAGTGAAAACAAGACATTCTCCGCTCTAAGAGTTTTGTTACAATTAGATTTTAGACCAATAATCACATTAAACAGAACCTCGTGTCAGTATTCGTGAAATTGCTAAGTGTATCAAAACTCTTACAATTTATCAAGCTATCATAGACATTTTCAAAAAGAGAAAATGATAAATATAAAAATGGGGTGGTAGAAGAGTGTACGTTTTGGCCCAAAATTGGAAAAGAAAGATAAATAAGGAAACTTATCTAGCTAGGTAGGTAGCATGAAAGAAAAACCAACCTTGACACTAACTGTGGTAAGGACCATATCGTCAACAGTGGTAACATTAAGGTGGAGAATGGTGAAGGCAAGAGTTTGAAGGCCAACTACCATCTTCAGAAGCAAGCCTGGTCGTTTCTTGGAGAGTATCTTTATGTTGGCATGGCCATCCACCAGGGTCACTTCTATGTCTGCCACGCCCCATGAATTGTTCCGTGTCTCGCACGTGCCAGGGTAGCCTCTGCTGCTCTGTGTCGCACGTGTTGAGTACTGAGGGAACATGAAGAACTCAGCAAAGGGTGATGAGTCAGAGAAGCCACCACCATTTTCCATTGTTCTCTTCTGACCCTTCATGCACTGCAGAAGCTGCTCCAGCTCCTTCACGAAGTTAATGGCGCCACCAATAATAGATGCTTGATCACCCTGCTTTTTTTAAACATTTCCGAAACTTAGCACAGGTTAAGGTTAAAAAAACAAAAATTTGTGTCCAACGTTTCAAAGCATGGTCCAAATTTATAATTTAAATGTGTAAATTGTAACTATTAAATGGAGGATATTTAGACTAACCCTTTGGACATAAGAGGGTGGCATCAAGGATCTAAGAACAGCTAGGTACTCGTTCATCTGTTTCCTCCGATTGCGTTCAACTGCAATGTGGGTCATCCTTTGATTCTCTATCTCCTCCTTGTTCTTGGCGCTCTTGGTGCGGCGGCGTTTGCGGCGGCCGGTGGGGGCGTCAGTGGAGGACGGAGGGGGAGGGAAAGCGGCGGGGAGGGAGTGATCGACGGTGCAGGGTTCAGGGGAGGAGTGTGAGTCCCATTGGTCTTTGACATTTTGCAAAGCTGAAGGAGAAGAAGAATCCCAATTTGCATGCAGAGTGTGGTCGATGTTGTTGCTGATGATTCCCACAAGGGCTTTGTTTTCTGCTACTTGGAAATTGTTTTCTACCAGCGAGTACATGTAGTCTTTGTTGCAAGGGTAAGCGAATGGATCTTGTGGGAAAACCACGGCCTGGAGGGCCATTTTTTTTTGTCAGAAAAAGTTGAAGTTGTTCAAATGGGGAAGTGTAACTCTAAAAGGAGACACCACTTTCTTTGTTCAAGAGGAGAAAGCAGAGGTGAGGAGAAAAGGAGAGAGAGAGAGAGGTGGTTTTAGAGTAAGATGAAGGGTTAATGATTAGATGATGGTGAGAAGAGTTTTGGAAAAGAAGGGAAGTGACCAAGGTTAATGATTAGATACTAAGAAGAGTTTTGGGGTCAGGAAGGAAGGTAGTTTGGTTTTAGCAAAGGCCAAAGCAGGGGCACTAATGGAGCAAACAAAGTAACCCTTTTATGACCATCACCTTAAGAACAATTCCCCTTTTGCCTTAAAATCTTCAAAGTGGATTCAGTGTTCAAACAAACAAAAAGCTACAGCCCTATGCACGTGAGGTTTTTCGTCTTAGACCAGTTCTTTGATCGCACGAACTTAATCACCGGGAAACTCACAGAAAGATTCTCTTGCCAATTTCTTATTATCTCATATTTATAATATTTGTACTACCAGCAATAGACTAATGACTTTCCCAACCCAACCACTTGTGATGCCACACAACCTCCATGTTATAGACTAATGATATACATGATTACAAAATAATTATCATTTTTTTCTATAAGATTTCTTTTAAAATTTTAACATAGAAAATTAGATAACATATTAACATTGGATGAAAATTATTTAATTTTGAAAAAAAATAGAAAATCTAATCTACCATTAAAATTTAATAAGGATAAAAAAATTGCATAGTTGTAAAATGATAGAGACAAAAGATGAATTTAAGTTTGGGGGTTATTTATCTAGGCAGAAGACTCCTAATATACATTTGTGAACAACAGTTTATACTTCAGCTTGTAACATGTTTTCATGTTACACTAAAAGAGAAAACTCCTTTCAAGAAGAGGGTTTTGGTCAGTTGATAAGAGTCTAGTTCATATCATACTGCTAAATACAATAAAATTTGAATTAGTATATCAATATCTATCACATATAGTCACTTTAATTCAACATCTTGATCGGATTCATCACAACTATAAATTTTAATAGTTATGAGAGAAATTGAACCAAGTTATGTTAGTAAAAAAAAAAAAACACTTTTTTTTTCTCAATTAAAGTCTTTGGGGCAGTTCAATGAATAGAATAAAATGTTCTCTTATGAATTGACTCACACTACTTAAAGACTCCAAATATTTTCTAAAAACCAAGTTTAAAGAAGAGGAGCTAAATATATTATAAGGTTATAAAAGTAATAATTGAGTTGGACAATATTTCGTGGTGTTAATTTGTTAAATTCTTTATTTATATAGAATATCTTTCTTGGAATAACAAAACGATTGAAACAGAAAAATGGGTTCTGCAATCTTTTGTGTTCTATAATAACTTGATCTTACCCACAAAAAGCATCACAATCAAATCTAATTAGGAGAATTAGACATTATAGCCGAAAATAATGCAGTTTTGGGTGTGAAACAAACGGCTGGTCGGTAAGGGGACAAAGGCATATCGAAAACTTTTGTATCAAATGCATATTTCGTCAACAGGGTCTTCACTGTGATCGCATTCACCTCTCTCTCTCTTGGATGCATTATATCTGCATCTGTTAATAAAGGACAATGTGGTCCTTCGTCTGTGCTTATTCCATTACTTAATGTATTACTTCATATAAAAATATAATTATGATTTAAAAGTTTGAATTAATGTCTTCAAATACTCTAAAAAATTTGTAAATATTATAATCTGTGTATTGCAAAATTCCACTTACTTTTGTTCCAGATCTTACCGGAATCTGATACTTCTAACATAAGGAAAAAAACAACTGCTGTAGCAATGATTTACACTTGCAAAAGAGACTAAGGAATAATCAACTAGTTAAAAATTAGGTTTTAAAAGGTATCTGGTACCACTTTATAGTATCGAAGAATGTCTTTTGTGATATTATTTTTATGTAATGGAGCAATAAATAAATAAGCTGTGATAAATGTGACTTGTTCATGCATGTTCAAATCAATAAATTTATGGTTAGATTATTGTGATTAATTTAAATTTAACTCGATTATATTTTTATAGATTTAAAATATTAAATTGGAAATTAAATATATAAGATTAAAATGATTATTAAAAATAATTACTGAACCGTTATAAAATAAAGGAATTTACATATTGAGTGTGCACAAGTTTTATATTTTACGAAGCAAGTGAATGTGGGCTTTGATTTGGTAATAATGTGGTCCGAGACTTGTGCCTGGAACAGAGAAAGGTCACGAAAAGCTGATAATAGCTCAGAGATTCTGAGACAGATCCATACAAGAGGAAATGAGGAAGCAAAAGAAAAATGAAAAACATGCAACAGTCAACACAACTTATTTCAGACTTCACAGGAATCCATGTGACCACACCCATGGGCCACTCTGTAATCATCTCTCTTTCTCTATCTATCTATCTATCTTCACTGTTCTCAACTTATAATAATTTCCTTATTTTTATCTTCCATGTAAATCTCATGTTTTGCTTTTCCCAGTGACTGAATGACACATTTGTTTTGGTTCACACACTACTAATTAACCATTTGACCACATCTCGATAAGACATTCTGTGCGTTTCTTCCCTTTTCCTTGGGTCTCCATTCTTCCCAGTATTAATAACACCTTAATACTAGTTTATCCTTTCTAATCAACTTGTGTCTTATTCTTCCATTACCAGTTTATTATAGAATACCATTGCCATCTTTGATCTACGATACTAAGTGATTATTCTAATACGCAAAAGTCCAAACCCAACTGCCATTCCTTTGAATGTATCAGAAAAGTTGTAGATTTTCCGATTCCATGATCGCTTAACATCAGGGCAACTTGCTTATTAGGAAATCCTGCAGCTACTACTACTACTACTTACGTATGACAATTTGTTTCTTTACAAATATTATTTTGTTAGAGAGTAAATAATATGATATGATTGGTAAATATTATTACTCAAATTGTTTGGTCAAAAGTTCTGTTATTAGATTTGCACTATGAGAGATTATATGTTAAAACAGATGTTTTCTTATACAAATGTCATATGAAGTTTTTCCCTAATAATACTCCTCTAAACATAATTAATGATTTGTTTCCAACTATAATGTTTGAGAAATTAATTTTTAACTGTGTTTAACACCAGGTTCTTCAAGCCAGCGTGTCACATCACATTTGTCGCTTTTGCAATATTAAATATGCCTCTTTCGTCAATGAAAATATATATTTTCAATTTTATATTTATAGAGACGCGTCGTTATGATAGATTATTTGACATATTAAGGTATAGGATACAGAAATTAAGGTATAACTTTCCATCAAACTAATTAGTTACGGTATATATGACCTATGAGTATTATAATCAGTTCATAGGGGTTTTCATTTGAATTTGATCCCTCTCTTTGTGAAAGACTTTGATCATGCAAAATTTGGATTTGAGGTAGATTTTATAAATATAAAATTATTTATATCTAAATTATGATAAGTTGCATATGTGAGAGGTGAGATAAACCACTTTCAATTTAAAACTCTCATTAAAAGTAGTCACTTTGATATTTAAGTTTCTCTCGTTTTCATACTTCATTATCTGGTTTTTAGTTTTCACCTTTTCTTTTCTTTTTCTCTATTTTTGTGTGTTTCGTTTTCATCTTTCGCATAACTCTTTGTGGGAATAAAAAATTATTGAAACACTTCAACCAATCTAGCATTGAACAATTTAATTACAAGTTCAAAAACTAAATGTGTTTTATTTATTTATCATTAAGAAAAAAATATTTCATACACATTGACAAATCATGTTAGATGCCCACACATTGTTATAAATATGCTAATAAAGAGATAATAAAATAGACCAAACCTTTTTGAAGTCGTGATTAAATTCTTCAGTCCAAAAACTGGTTAAGATGCTTCAACTTGATTTCCACAAAATGCAAAAGAAGAAAGGGGAAAAAAAAAAAGAAGAAGAAGAAGAAGGAAACAAGTAAGTGGATCATAAATTTGATTTTTTGTGTTAATTTTGCATTATCTCATCTCTCACAATAAATTATAAATTATCCTCTCACCTGATACGTTCAATATATATTATAAATGTTTATATTTTGTAACTGGTGAAAATCTTTATATTATTACATTCAAGATATAGTCTCTTTTAAAGTTTAAACTCGATTTTGTTATTATTTTTTTTCTTAAAAAGCATATTAAATGAATTAATAGGGAAACATACTTTATTTGGCGCACCAACGTGTAAATCACAGCAAATCTATGGGATATTATCAATTTTGGATTTTGAATTCAAATCCGTCACCTTTTTTTTAATATCTTAATAATACATTAAATAAATTATTGTTAAAACAAAATTCATAAATAATTTTGAAAACTATTGTTATAAATTATTGATATATAGTTAGATCATGTAAAGATTAGAGATCAAATTAAAAAATTATTAACATTTTAAGTATTTAAAGATTAAATTTATGCGTTTATTGTGACATATGCAAAAGTTTATAAGTTTTCTTATAAAGAATATGACAGTAAATTGTTAAAAATAAATAAGGGTTATTAATTTTTAGAAAAATATTGAAATTTATTAGGTTAGGAAATAGATAGTTTTTTTTTAACTATAAAAATAATGTTTCATCAAATTCGTAACAATAAATTCATAATCACATATAAAAAAAAAACTTTAAGATAAATGTTAATCAATATTTTACGACATGTACTTTTTTATAATATCGAAACTACATTGAGCAAATATGTCATCTATAACAAGTTATCTATTAAAATTAGAAATTTAAAGAGAAAATATTTTAGTGTTCTTTCTAATTAACTTATTTACAGTCATAATTATTCTAACCAATAACAGTAATAAAAAAACAATTTTTAATAACAAATTATTATAACAATTCTAATATAATATTTATAAGTTGAGTAATATCTAGACATTGTTACAAGATTATAACAAGTGGTGTTATGACATTGTTAAAACTTACTATATTTATTCAACTAACAACCAACATAATTATAATCGACCTAATAGGTTATTATATAAAAAATTATTTATTATGTAATTGTTACTGCAATTAATATAAAAGATATTTTTATATAAAAAATATATATTTTATTTTATTTTATAGTATAATTTTTCTAATTTATTTCGATTATATCATTCTTTTATATATTAAGATAAGGATGATTCAAACAATATAAAAGAGTTACGATTAATTCAAAATACAAAAAAATATATTTACAATTTGATATTATAAATCATCATAGAATGATATTATAACATTATTATCGTATAATATGTTTGTGAGCTTCTCTTATTCTTATATTATTTGATTTGATTTTAATATAATATAATATAATGTGAGATGTAAATCATTCTTAAACTCTAATCGTCATATTGTAACTCTATCACATTCCCTTTTTAGTAGAAATAACTCTCATCTACAAGTATCTCAAAATAATCCTTATTTGTACTATTATTTACTCAAAGTGACACACTTGTTTATATTAATTAAGAAGACTTTCAAAAAAACAAGATTCGGATATATCACCTATTTCTTTGCTGATCAACAAAAAAAATTAAATATTTTTTCTTAAAAAATACCTATATAAAATGATAATAAATATTAAAAAAAACTGCTTATAAAATTAGATATATTTCTAAACTGCTAGACATAATATTTTTTTATGTTGGGTGAGTTTGATTAATCAAGCAATATTATAATCGTTGTTATTACAAATATACTTTATTAATCTTAAACAAATTTTAATATATTCAATAGGTTATTTTAATATTTAAAATATTTAAATTAATCATGTTATTCCTCTTGCAGAGAAACCTAAAATTACATATTATGCATATATATGTCATATGTTAGTCAATAAGTACAGTAATATGTCATATGTTAGTCAATAAGTACAGTATTAGTCGACACGTTACTTAAAAGCTTAATTATGAAAGTAGAAATTAAAAGCGTGGACGCGTAGTCCCTAGTCTATATAGAACATCTAAGATTTTTGTTCCTTTATGAGACACAACTGTGATAATGAAAACAAGAGTAATCCAGATTTGATGTAATTAATAAGTAATTATGTTCTCTATCACAGAACTGCGTGCATGTGTTTTCAACCACAGAACACGCCACCAGCAACTCCAACCGAGGCATCCGGACACAAGTCACATAAATACATACATTAATCTATGCTACTACAATAATGTGATTTGGTCAGAGATTCGATTTTATTAATTAGCCACAATTCTTGTTGGTTCATATACATAGGGTTATTGACTTGTTCAAGAAAACTCAGAGGAAAGGGACCTCATGAAATTGTGGGAACCTGAGCATTGTTTTATTAGTTGGCGTTTGCTAGCTGCACAGATTCTCGAGCCTGCATGCACAGGGTTCTTTCTTCTATCCCGTGCTGTCACCGCACACCACACCCACTGCCACCTTTCTTCTTTGTTTTCTTGTTCCTCCAACTGTGCATGCATGGCTATTGTTACCACAACTTTTGTTCATGGTTAAACATCACAGCACTCCATATTTTTTGTTTATCATAAATAATTATAGGTATTACATGTGTCACAGGTTAAGCAATAATTGATATTCTTTCTCTCGAATTTAACTATAAAAATATGCAAACATTAGTAAATTATGATTGATAAATTAATTATTTTCATTTGAAAATTGTGGAAATTACTTTTTTAATTTGTTTAATAGATGAAAGTTATAATAAAAAAAATATGTTATTATTTTAAAAACTTAAATATTTAGTTAAGAATATTAATTTTATTAATACTTTATATAATTTTTAAAAACTATTCTTAGAATTATTAAATATCTAGTAAATCAATAAAATCTAAAATTATTTTCTTTCTCTTTCAAATTTACTTGCTCAGAATCAATATGATTTTTATCTGACAAAATAATGTTTTAACTAGCATACGAAAGTATAAGTATAAAAATCTTTTTAGCAGTTAAGAAGCTCCACTGTTAAGTGTGAGTGCGGATAATAATATTGGCAAAAAAACGTGATAATACATTAATACTTTTTATTTTAAATAAATATAAAATTTATTTATATTTTTCTTTTTATAATAGGATATTATTTGAATGTCACCTTATATTTAAAGTGTTAATGAATGATTTTCTTATATAAAAAAAATTGTACGTACTTGTTCCGTAATGCACGTGTATCTCTTTCAACAAATATAAAAATTTGTCAATATTTATAAGTATTTTAAAAATAAACAAATAAATCCATTAAATATGTCTTGATTATTCATAAATATCAGAGAATAGCAAAAAATACATTTAAATAGAAGAAAATATATAGTAAAATATTTTAATAATTAATTTAAAATAATAAAATTTATTATTTATTTAAAAATATTTTTTTAATTTGTTTTGCTTTCATTAAAAATATAATTTAATAAGTTGATTTTAAAATTGTTGTGGAAGATCATATATGCATGAAGATTAAAATTATTGTGTTGTTTGATCAACATCTAATCTAATAAGTTATTTCCTTCATTCAATCTAATGAATCTAATGACTTATGAATTAGTTGTATCTAATCAATTAATATGTATATCATATTGAAATATAATTATGAAACCATTAATATGATGAAAATGACATAAAATATTAGATGTAATAATTTCATTTGACAGTTAACATAATATATGAGAGTCATCCTTATTTATTAAATAAGAAGTTAAATTTTGATGATGTTAAAAAATAAATTTTAAATATTTTAATAACAAAATAATGAAATAGACTAACATTTTTTTTTTCATAATTCTAAATTTCTATCTTTCTAATTTACTATATTCTCTATATTTTCTAATATTTTTGTATGAAGATAGTGTTGAAATGAAGATTGGGGAGTGGTAGATTGAAGCTGGTATAGGGTGTAGGGTGAAGAATAAATACAACTGATTGGAGCTGTGATTTAGATAAACTTGTTTCTTCTTCTGTTGATTCCTAGTAATATCTATAGTAAAAAAAAAAGGGGAGAAATCGATGATTATAACTAAATCATCTTTGAAATGTTGAAATTTTGAAGAAAAAAAAATTAGAAATCAAGGATACATTAGGGATATATTTATCTTATTGTGGAGAATCATTTGAAACAAAAATAGTTGAAGTAACAGAAATTAATATTCAATAATATATATATTTTTCATTTGGATTATATTGAGAAATCTTGAAATTGGTGTTATTAGGTCATTGAATTGATTGTAATAGAGAATAATTTATATGATATTTTGGATATCACTGTTTTATTGTCTTTCATGTGTGAGTTATATTGAATAAGCAATGCATTAAACTTTTGACATTAAACTTAATATTGATGTTAAGTTGACAAAATTAATCACATGTTCATGTTTCATAAATAATTTAAATTATGTATTTTGAAGGTATCAAAATCATTGAAAATATTGTATGCATCATAATCAAAGTAAGGTTATTAAAAATTATACCTTATTCAGAAAATTATCAAGATCAGTCTAACTGATTAAAAATTTGATAAAATTAAGAAAAAAATTTATAAATTAAATTAAATTGATATTTATTTTATTATGTTTAGTCCGTAAAGTAATTTGTATCGATCTAAATTTATAAGATCCGTTATAAAATGATTAATATATTTATTTTTAAAACAAAATTAATATATATGAATTATTATGTTTAAATTAAAACTAATTTTATAATAAATTTATATGTATATTTTAATCTTAATTTTTTATTTTAAAATATATTTTTTAAATTACCAAAATAACCTGCTTTTTAATTAGCCAAATGTAGGTAAAATCGAATTATAGGAGTAAAAATATGACCATTCTTAAATATAGATTGGTCTAACTAGAATAATATTATGATTATAATTATAGTATTATTGATCAATGTATTAATATGAATTTCGGAATTTAGAGCCTAATATATGATTCTTTTGAAGATATATAGTTTAATGTAAATGGTAAAAGTTAAATAATATGAGGTGATATGATGAAAAAAAAAGTTTTAAATTATAAATATATTAATTAGTTTTTAATATTTTTTATTTTTATTTTTATTATCTATTGTATTCTCAAACTGTGATGATAATTATTATATAAGAGCATACTCGATTGCAACTTGCAAGAGTAGTTTTAGGAATTTTTGTCTTTAGCGTATATCTTTTTTTTTTTTTTATCTTTAATGTATTTCTCTTTTATAATATTATTTTGAGATATAAATATATTAGAAATGTACAAAATATTGTCATATATTGCATATTATTTTAAAAGGGATTGATAAGATCGTTACACCAAGAAAAATCAATATACAATTCATTCTTCTTTAAGTTTAATTTCAACTTATCGGAATCTATGCTCTTAGCTAAAAAACAATTTAATTAGAATCTTAAACAATGCCCACACAACAAAGATAGGAGGAAAGGAAATATAGAAAATTAAGAGAGAAAAAAAGTCGTCAGTGTATCTCAAACCTTATACAGTGTTTATAATTTAACTTAGGACTTTTATAAATTTTAATTGACAACATATAATTAAAAATCATGTAAAATTAGGTGAACATGAAAGGAGGACTAATAAATTTTTGTAAATATAATTATTTATATCTTTTTATAATAGAAATTATGAATAATAATAGAAAAATAATATTAAATATTATTATTTAATTTTAAAATAGAAATATCTTAATATTTTTCTTTTAATAACTTCTCTTAATTATATATATATATATATATATATATATATATATATATATATATAGATTTGAAAATAAAAAAAATTAGAGGTAGTGTGGGAGGCCTTGGTCTCTTTATTATATATATATATATATATATATATATATATATATATATATATATATATATATATATATTATTTTTGGTTTTTGAAAAAGGATACTTAATTGATCAATTTAAAAATATTATCCTATAAAATTTTTAAGAATCTATTAATATAATAAAATTTTTCTTTTTATGTTTTATATGAAATTTTATGCTTATCCATGTACATATTTATTACATTAAATTGACCAAACCCGTAAAACATATTTTACAATTTTTGGCGTGTTCTATGCTTGCCCTTTCCGTTAACTAAATACCACTAATATTTGACCATACCCCAACAAGTAACATTGTTATCCCTTGGCCATGCACAACACAGAGGAGCCAAATCCCCTTGGCTTTCCAAACTCACCAGGAATTTTCACTTCAAAAAATATACATCTTCTAAATTTACACGCTTTTCATAATTCGTTGGGCAAAACCCACATTTTCTACTCAAACCACCAAGTAAACACACAAATACAATTATAATATATCCATACATTTCTGTTGCACATTTCTTTCCTTCCTTTTTTCTTTCTGTCTCGACGATTACTCAAAGAGATTAAGAGATCAAGACAAAAACAAATTACCATTTGTAGTGTCACAGAATCAGTCTTTGGTGTTACTGCAAGTGTTTATCTTTTAATATCAAGGAACTAACGAGTTATTATATTATTACATGCATATAAGCATATGATACATATATAAAAAAAGAATGAGCATGCAAAAGGAGAGTCCTCTCGTTAGACTCCACAGTTTCGACCAAGGCCATGCATGGCTCGCTCTGTTGCACCTTCTCATTCACATGTCACCGCCTGTAACTGGTCAACAGGTAACCCCAGCAATAGAACCCGACAACAACAAATCCGTGGTCACCATCATGGCCATCATCGCCATAATGTTCCTCATCTCAGCCTTACTCTCCCTCTACTCTCGCAAATGCTCCGACAGACAAGCCCAGACACGTGGCATTCTCGACCGCGCCCCACCAACCGGCGCAATCGGTAACCCGTCATCGCAAAGCGAGTCCAACGGTCTCAACCAAGCCACCATAGAAACCTTCCCCACATTCCTCTACTCCGACGTGAAGGGTTTCAAAATCGGGAAAGACACGTTGGCATGCGCTGTGTGCTTGAACGAGTTTCAAGACGATGAAACCCTTCGCATGATCCCCAAATGTTGCCACGTCTACCACCCTGATTGCATCGATGTCTGGTTAACTTCTCACTCCACTTGTCCTGTGTGTCGTGCCAACCTCGTTCCTCAACCTGAAGACATAAACATGAGCACGAACATGCTACCTATGTTGTCAATTCAGGTACCCGATGAACATGAGCATGAAGACGAAAGTGCTGAACATGAACACGAGAGTGTTATTAGTGAGGAACAGAAAAGAGAGCATGCCGACGTGGAATCACCCAAGGTGGATTTGCTTCGGAGGATACACACGTTGCATCAGAGTCGTCCATCACGGTCAAAATCCACGGGGTTCTTATCCACTCTCTTGTTTCCGCGATCGAACTCAACGGGGCAATTGGCGCAGCAAGGGGAGAACTATGAGAGGTTTACGTTAAGGTTACCTGAGGAGGTACGAAGCCAGATGGTGAACTCGAGGCTTAAGCGTGCGAATAGTTATGCATGCTTTACGATGATGAGCAGTGGCACGTGGGGGTACAGGACGAGAAGCGTGGGGAGTGGACGTGGGAGAGGGTGTGTGCAGTACGAGAGGTTCAACGGTGAGGATCAATGGGGTTTCACTTTGACACCACCGAGCCTCATTAAAAACAGTTCGAATAGATCCTCCAGAAAATCACCGGTTCAATGCTCTGGTTTGATGTTGGATAATAATGTTGATGAGCGATCCTCCGAATTATTGCGTCTCGGGTAGCTATTTAAATTCAAATATGAGGTTTTGTACTAGCTTTGTGATCCATATCAATCATATCCAGCATGATCAGGATTATCTCTTCTAGGATACCTGTGATTTTGTACTAAAATACATTTTACTGTTGGAGAAGTTTATCAATATTTCTGTGTTTAATGAGTAGATAAGATACCAATGCAATAATAATATGTTTGATTACTTCTGTGATAGAAGATGTTTCCAGGATGTTTTCCTTTCTTTATAAACATTTAAAAGGAATAAATGAAAAAAAAATGCGTAAGTTGAAATTGGTTTAAATATAAATTAAAGTTATTCATTATAGTTTTTATTTTTTTTAAGTTAAAAAATATTATTTTTTTGCTTATAAATTATTTCGGAGAAACTTATTATGTATAAGTAAATTAAAAATGTAATCAATATTGTTGTTTATGTTAATATTGTTTTTAACTTTTTAATATGATACTCTACTATTATTTCTATTTCATTCATCAAAAGTTACTAAAATATCTAAGAATTATGTAGTTTATATTGAAAATTAAAATATAATATTTTAAGAGTCTATAACCGAGCGACGCGTTGTTGTTGTTTTGTTCTTCTTTCCTTCTCCATATATATGCTCCACGTTGGAGGCAATTTTTTATATATTGAACTTTTTTTTCCTTCGTCCTCCTCTTCCCCCTCCATTCCATATATCCTTCTAGCTATTGTTCATTTTATTTTATTAATTTGTGTTGTTTATTGTTGTTTCTCCATTTCAATCAAAATTAATGATATATGTTTTTTTTTCTACTTTCTCCTTCTCCTTGTTTGTTGGCTATTTGATTTGAGTGTTACAAGCTTCGATTTTTGGGTGATGTTTGAGAAAGACCCTCAAAGAGAATAAGGAAGAAGAGATGTTTGAGAAAGACCCCAAAGAATAAGGAAGAAGAGGGAAAAATAATGAACAATATTTGATGACAAGAGCACCACCAACGTCTCAATCTTGAACCAGGCTAAAAAGCTTTTCAAAAGTTTCTCAATATTAATTACGAAGAGAATTTTTCATAGTACTCCTTCGTCTTCAAAGGAGTTTTTCTTAGCAATGGTGAAGAGATTTCAACAAATTTCTCTACCTTGAACAATTGATGGGAATAACATTTCTTCCTTTAGATAGCATAATTTTATCATGGAGATGGTTTTTGCAGGTCTCTAAACTGGCTCGGTACTGTTTTCCTAGTATTTTTACTGCAATCGCATCTCTTTGAATGTAAGGAGTTGGTGATTGGCTTAACGAGATTCTACAAATATTTTGCTAACTATAATGTCAAAAGTGGGTGTGACCAATATCAGAGAAGAAACCGAATAACCATTAAGTTCCTTCAAATCTCTTCATCTATAAAAAATGGTCGATGTGAAAATACAAATATAAAAAACTGATCTATGAATAGAAAAAAAAGGTGGATTCGTAGGTCCCAAATAAATTGGCTTATTCAAAATTCTTTAGAAGATTTATCTCCTGTATGGTATTATATGTTCCATCGTGTAAGAGTAAATAAAGTATATTAAATAATTCATTTTAGAGATGGATACTTACCCATTTAATGACTTTGACATTGGACATTCCCAAAATAAATAATGTATGTTCCGGTCAATGAATTCAAAATATAAATCCTTAATGGCATTCCAACCTTTTTTTTCCTTTTAAGGTCTATCCAAAAATAAAATAAAAAAATTTGATACTATTAGTTGTGAATATTTGAATAGGATAAATTTATCTGTAGATCTCTTTGTTTTGAAACAAAACAATTCGAATTATGTTCATGATGGTCTATCACAATTCGTCAATACATAAAGAAGCATATGTCGATCATAGTACGACAATACACTTGGGAGTGAACTATCACTTAAACAACTCGATTTAATTCCTAGATACAGGAGTGAGTAATCATATGTTTGACGACAAACATCTTTTTAAAGAGATAAAGAAGACAAATGTTGGTAGTGTGTAGTTTTGAGATGCTTCGAGAGTCTCGGTAAAATGCCTAGGAACGATATGCTATTTGCAGAAGGATGGACTGGTTGGGACGATCCGAGATGTGTATTTTGTTCCTGATCTTAAAAGCAATATTTTGAGTATGAGACAATTGATGAAGAAAGGATACTCGATTTTCATGAAAGACTGGGTACTACATTTGAAGGACAAACTCAAAAGACTGATTGTTCGGGTTGATATGGAGAGGAATAGAATGTGCAAGTTGCAGTTAAAGAGTATTCGGGAGAAGAGTTTGAAACTTAATGTGGAGGACACAATATTGATTTGGCATCATCAATTTGGCCACTTGAGTTTTGGAGGGTTAGTCGAGCTGTCAAATAAAAGTATGGTGCTTGGACTGCCGAGCTTGGAGAATGAAAGAAGATTCTACAAAGATTGTGTTCTCGGAAAGCTGGCGACAACTCCTTTTTCAAGGAGTTCGAATTCCAAGCGAATGAACATTTCGACTCAAGCATATTAGATTAGTTCGATCTGGTAAAGGAGGAGAATTTATGTCAATAGCTCTCATAAAATACTGTGAAGATAAAAGAATAAGGAGATATCTAGCAGCTTCATACTCACCATAACAAAATAGTGTGACTGGGAGAAAAAACCAAATTGTTCTTAATATGGTTCGAGCTAGGCTGAAGGTCAAACATATGTCAAAGGAGTTTTGGACAAAAGTGTTGCAATGTACCATCAATGTGTAGAATAGGTGTCCACATACAAAATTAGATGATGTAACATCACAAAAGGTATGGAGTGATAAAAAACCAATTGTGTCTCATGTTAGAGTGTTTTAGCCTATGGAGTAGTCACGTCTCAATAACGGACTAAGTTTGAAGACAAGAGTAAGAAGTGTGTGTTAATTAGTTATGATGAAACATCGAAAGATTATAAGTTGTTAGATCCTATCAATAGGAGGGTAGTTATAAATTGTGATGTTTGATTTGATGAAGCAAGTGAATGGAACTAGGAAAAATCAAAGAAAAATAGAGGAAGTCGAGTTGCTGCACCATGACCCAAAATGCGGATTTGCAAGACTTACGTAATTCAACTAATGAGGTTCACATTGTTTGTCTTTTGCAAATTCCGAGGACATCATATTTGAGGAGGTCATGTGTGATAAGAAATGGCAAACTGCCATGGATAATGAGATCTGTCCTATTGATCAGAATTGAATTTGGACAATAATCGAGCTACCAAACAATGTTCGACTGATTGGCTTGAAATAGGTGTTCAAGAAGAAACTGAATACATAGGGAGATGTAATGAGGTACAAAGCTCGGATGGTTACAAAGAGTTACGAGCAGAAAGAAGGGGTTAACTATGATGAGATGTTTGCCCTGATAGCAAGGATGAAGATTGTTTGATTGTTAATCTTATTGGTCGATCATACATATGAATGTCAGGTCAACATTTTTGAATGATGTGCTCAAGAAGGAGGTGTATGTTGAGTAACCACTTGGATATGTGAAGAAAGATAAGGAGAAAATATATTGAGACTGAAGATGACTCTTTCGGTAAGTTCCTCGAGCATGAAACGATCAGATTGACATCTACTTCAAAGAGAACAAGTTTATACAATGTCCATATGAGCATGTTATGTATGTGAAGAAGAATAGAGATAATATGATGTTTGTTGCAATATATGTCGATGATCTCATTTTTATGGGAAATAATCCTGGAATGATTCAAGAATTCAAACGCATAATAGCAATTGAATTTACCGATCTTGGCATGATAAAGTTTTTTTCTTAACTTGAAAGTAATATAGGAGGAGTGGAGGATATTTGTGTCCCAAGAGACGTATGTAAAGGAGATTCTAAACAAGTTTAAGATGACTGATTGTAATTCGGTCTCAACCCCTATGGAACTAGGGATGAAACTTTCAAAATTTGATGGAGGAGACTAAGTTGATCCGAACAGATTTAAGAGCCTAGTTGGTCTTCGTTACCTCACAAGTACCAGATTCAATTTGTTGTTAAGTATTGGAATTGTCAGTCAATTTATGAAAAATTCGAGCTACTTGTATTGGAAGACATTGAAATGAATATTGAGGTATATTCGAGATACCCTGTCACTCGGACTATTGTACACAAAGTCGGATAATTATCGACTCATCGGGTACTCGGACAATAATTGGTGTGAAGATGTGGATGATCGAAAAAGTATACCGGGATATATATTCTTCATGAGTAACACAACGTTTACTTGACTTTTGAAAAAACAACCCATAGTAACATTGTGAACCTGTAAAGCTGAGTACCTAGTAGTATCATGGAGTGTGTGCCATGCAATGTGACTTAGACATTTACAAAGCTCGATGGAGGAGACATAACTTGGTGCAACCATAATCCAAGTCGATAATTGAACTGACGAAGAATTCGATCAATCATGAGAGGATCAAATATATTGATACGCGTTTTTACTTCATCTAAGAACATGAGAAGGATGTGAATGTGGAACTCGTACATGTGGCGAGCCAAGATTAAGTTGTTGATATTTTCACAAAACCACTACCTACTATGATATTCGAGTATTGCAAGAGACTAATCGGGATGACGAATGGAAGGAATTTGGGTGCTTATGAACTCAAATGTTTGACAAAATGACAAGTCGACTAAATTGGGAGTTTGAAAAGTTTTAAAAACGATAAATGGGAAGGATAGAGATCGATTATGCCGACCTCAATTTTGTTATAGAAATATTTAATTTTATGGGAGAGTTTTGTTAGGTAAAACTAAATTAAAAAATAATTAGTTTAAGAATTTTTTTTAAAATACAATTAAATAAAAAGATAATTAGAAATTTATGGAAATATTTTAATATTATTAATATCTTGGGTGAGTATTATTTAATTTTGAGAATGAAAAAATATCAATCAATTTTTTGAGTATTAAAAATTTTGAAAATTTTAATATTATTAAGAATGTAGCTTTTTAGACAAGGGAGGAACTTATTGATGATCATGAAACTTCCAAGATACTAAAACAGGTGAATCACCGTTTATAATGTGTTCCCACAATATCTTGAAACATTTTCCAAATAAGTATTTGCTTTATTAAAACACTTATTAGAGATTTAATGATTTAAAAGGAACGGATGACCTTTATAGCTTTGACCTATTTAGAACTCAACAATAAAATTCTCTAACTTTCTGACCGTACATAGTAGCCTTTTAAAGTTTAAGATTCTCAACGCATGTAATTATTGTTGAGTTTTATAAGATTCTCATCCTACCCTGTCGCAGTGTTTGCCACCATCTCACACTACGAGATAATCTTCTATGCTGCCTTGCCATCGCTAGTTAGTTCCTTCTTCCTAACATCAACAAAATTCAGTCATGGAGGTGCTTTTATATTTACGGACTTCATTGATAATTAAATTTTGCTTTAAAATTTTACAGACTACTACAAGTAAAATTTTCCTTCTAACCATAAAACTGGAAATCAAATCAAATAGACCGAGATGAATCCAAACCACTTCATTGAGATAGTTCGGTGTTCAGAGCCAAATAGGTGCTGATAAATGGGATCATTCCCTCTTTTTCTCCATTTTTATCTTTAAAAAGTTGGGCGTAATTAACTGAATTATTTACTATCGTCGAACAATAATAGAGTTGGACGATGAGTTCCTATTATTCTGGCAATCAACGTCATGAGGTACAGGTATCTAGACGACAATGCCACGGAAACAAGTACTCACCACATGGCTAAAAGTCATATCGAAATTGCCATTTCACTTCAGCGATTACACGTATAACCCTATCACTTGGAGTACTGCCACAGAGTTAAAAGCAGATTCGGGATGCTTCATATCTGGTGTGTGCTTTTCTTTTTTATCAGCAAAAAAATGATTCATTAGGAAAGAGGATAGAGGACAAAGGGTAACCAACCCTTAGATATCAATACCATCAAACTAGCCATATTTCACAATGCAACAGTATATTAAAACCATACATGCTGATTATCTGTACAACACTTGTTTTACCAAAGCTTATCTAGATTTAAAGCACTAATATCTGTCACTAGCCATAGCTGAACACAGTATAGAATCCAAACCCAATTCTGCATATATAGAGTCTTCACTTTTATCGTTCTAATTCGGATACTGTCAAAATATAAACCCGGATTAATTCACTGTCCACAATGAGAAAGAATGGTCAAAGTTGATCATTGTCTTCCATTTTTGCCAAGACCAACCGTGAATGTTATATCTTCCATGGCCATGCTTTCATCAAAGGAGACTCCCTAAAGACATATTGGTTCCTATGTTTCCAAAATACACCACAGGATATTGTACACGATACTTGGAATTTTGTCAAAAGTTGACTACATATAGGTGATTCCTGTTAAAAATTAAAATATAAATTTATAATTTCTTAACGTTTATAATATATACAAGAGTTTAAGTAAAATATGTGTATGATCCTTAAAATGAATGTGAATGATATACATAAAAAAAAAAAAAAAGCTGCAATATCTCATACTCAATAATAACAAGATTAATTATGTATGTATATATATATATATATATATATATATATATATATATATATATATATATATATATAAATAGTACTTAGACTGACTTTTATTTTCTTTAAATTAAAAATAAAGTTTATTAATTTTTTTAATCAATTAAACTAATTTTTGGATCGGTTTTAATCCATGGTTGATTTGATATAATTTTATATCCCATTAGTTTTACGTCATGATGGAATTAAACAGAGAACTAATTTCTGGTTTCCGATCGAAGTAGACCGTTGGAGTAGGTTGTGAGAACATGGTTTGAAGTAGTTTCTCTTCTCTTGAATCATGAATGAATGGATGAATTGGTTTAATTGCTGGTGTGACTCGTGAGTGTGTTTCTTATGGACGATTCCCTCTGCCCCACCTTCACACGACACTAATTTCCTCTCACTTTCTCTGCTACGTACAATTTTCAAACTTCCATTAATTGCTCAATTCATAACATTGCACGATTATTTATTTATATTGTAGTAGATGCCGTTAAGTAATCGATAACAATAACATATGAATGAGTCTAAAACCTACACATAGTTAAGCGAAATCTACGAAATTTGCCTCTAGCTAGGTTCCAGCTGGTGCATTATGAACTTTTAGCTGCTCCTGTATGGTGAGAAAATTTGCATGTGGAACTCGTTACAATATAATTAATTGCCCTAACCTAACGCAACTTCAGAGATACCACACGTATAATTAAAATTTTAAATGTGCTTATAAGGGTATTTCTTTTTTAAGAAAAATTATACTCATCATAACTTATTTTAGTTTCCACCGTCACGACAAAACTTAAAATAAAAAATGTTGTTGAAAATACTAGTACTAGTAATATTTAATGAAACTTTACACAAGTCAAGGGATAATTTTTCATAAATGAATGTTATATGTACTTACGGTCTTTAGTCAAAAATGGCTGTAAATATAGTCTCTACTATAAGAAAATTCTAAATTTATTGATTTTTTTCATAAAATATTAATTTCTATTATTCTGAAAAATTAAAGTGTTTGATCCATGTGAAATGGGTTGTGTGAATGAGCAGATAATTGAAAACCTTTAATCTCATTTTACGTGGGTTAAACTATAATTTATACAAGTTAACACTTATCATTTTTTCTTTTAGGGAAAAGAAAGAGATAATTTAACAAACATCAATCTTGACTTTTTCTTTTAGAAGGCAAATAGAAAGGAAGAATCATTTGTAGGCTCGTAAAGAAAAACAAAACAAAAAGAGAAGTCCTAAATGGCATGAAATAAGGGGAACCTCTCTTTTACATTCATTTAATTAAGTTATTTTCAATATTTATATAACTTTTTTTAAAATATTTGTTATTTAATGTTAAAAATAAATAGGATAAAATATTTACATTTTATTAAATTTAATTTTAATGATTGAATTTCAAAATTTTATTTTATCTTATCCGTTATAGTTTATCCTTAAATATGTTCTAATAGATTAAGAAAACAAATCTTGATTTTGTTGATCTCAATTCTTAAAAGACGTGAAACTGGAACATTATGAATCCAAAATAATATATTTTGTTCTACTTACCACTTAAATTTTTTTCTCTTTTATAAATCCTCTTTACTTGCAATTAAAGCAAAAAATAATTGAGTATGCAGTTAAACTAGAAAGAGAATTTAAATTAGCTAACTTAATTTTATTTATGGTGTGATATTAATCGTGATAATCTCTCCTAATACTGAATGTTTAGACATAAACCTATACGAGTAACATTAAAATAGGAGTGGCCGCAAAAAATAAAGTATACATGTATAGTACGAATGGGTTTAAATATGATAACCGAATTTAATTAACTCAACGTAACCTTGATTTGAACTGATTGTGGACACAATGATTTTTTTCCCATCTGAGTTTCTTTTTATATATATATATATATATATATATATATATATATATATATAATTTAAATTAAATAACAAAATTAATTATTTTTCCCGCAGCGACTATAGTCTATATTAGTCATAATATTTATTCATAATTAATTTAGCCTTGTTGAACCAGTTCTGAAGTTTTTTAGGCCCAAATTAATTGGGCTAGCCCAAACAGTAGTATGCATAGTCTATCGTCCGCTAAAGTGCAATTGGCCTAAACGATTAAACGGGTCATTCTCGGACAATCTAAGGTTTTTGATACATGAGCCCAATAAAATATTTAACCAATAATAAGGGAAATGAAGTTTTAAAAGTTTAAAAATGATCTTATAATTTTTTTATTAACAATAAATTAAAGAACAACACATTAAAAATCGTGGAATATAATAAATTGATGTTATTTAAACGAGAAAAATATAAATTTAATAAATACTATAATGATAAAAATAAAAAATGTACCTCGATCAATAATCCATAGATTTTGACTTTCCACATATTGTGAAATGCAAGTTGTTGATGAATTTGGGATTGTTGATGACTGAGCTAAACTGCTGTATTTCAACCTCAAATATTCCTGATATTTTTCGTGAGAGAACTTGGGTTCAACTATTTCAGATTTGGAAATATTGACATTGTTAGAAAAACCGTCCAAAGAGTAGCAATTTTCTAGAGTATGACCCATTCTCTTACAATGAGTGCACTGAGGACGTTCTCTACCTCCACGTCCTCCTCTAGTGTCGCGACTTCTTCTTCCATGAGTATAAATCATAGTAGAAGATTCAACAAGTTCTTGATTGTTTTTTTCTTTGAGAGTTGGAATATGAAACAGTCTTATAATCAAACTTTCCATAAAAGGAACTTCTTGTCCAAATAAATATTTGATCTCTAACATGATCAAATTCTGAATTTATAGCCTAGAGAGTCATAACCATATAAAATTTATCCAAATTTTGCTTTATCTCCTATAACGAATCCACCTCTAGGAGCATCTTTAATTCTTCAACTGTTGATTGAGCTTGAGCAATAAAGGTCATCATATCTTTATCCACTTGCTTGAGAGAGGCTAATCGATTAGCGGAATCATAGAAGCGTTGGATATCATTTGTGAAGATATTCTGAGTCTTTTTCCAAAAAAAGTTACATGTGTTTGAAGGATCTCAGAGTGTTCAAAATATTTGGTTCTACTGATTGCTATAATAGAGCACAAAGTTGATAATCAAGCTTTTCCATTGTTGAGTCTGATCTTCTGGTATGTTACTTTCGTCTTCTTTTAGATGAATGTGAAACCCTTGTCCAAGGAACCAAAGTTCCATTGAAGAGGACCAAGACATGTAATATTTTCCATTTAATTTCTCAGTCGTTATAGTGGGAGTTCCGGAAAAGGAGGTTGTGGGGAATTGATGACATGTTTTAAATAATGTAGATCTAAGATGGAGATAATGAAACCTATAAGAAGGAGAACACCCAAGATAGAATTAGATAGAGATCGAAACATCAATTTTTATTTTGCAAGAAAATTGACGAATGACAGCAGTTGTAGCGGAACGGAGGCCAGAAGGTGGTTGAAAATTCGTCAAACGACAACAAAAAAGTGATCAGACGAGGGGACGAACAATTGCCGGAAAGTGGTCAGAAAAGTGGTCGGACGGTATTCGGACGGTGGCCGGAAAGGCAGAGCAGGACCAACCTGCTCTGATACCAAGTTAAGAGAATAAAGAAAGTTAAAAGAAGATTTATAATATAGTGGAATACATTACTCCACTCTATGATCTCATATATATATATATATATATATATATATATATATATGCAGTGTAGCATCAATTATCTTATGGCGGAGGCCGGTGGGTCAAGTCAAAATCGAATCGTAGCGCTTGAGGCTGATGCTCTTAAGTAAAAAGAGTTGTGCTTCTAACTAACGAGTTATAGTTCTTAGTCTAGTGATAAGCGTTCGATCCTAACAATTGAAAAATAACCACCAACTACTAACCACTACCTAATAATAATTCTAACAAATCTATTTTTTCCAATCTCTTCCATTATTTTAACAAATACAAAATTAATTTTTTTATCTTTTTTCTAAAATTCTACGTCAATTTTAATAATAATTAATATTATTTTATTTTTAATTTATATTTATTATGTTTTATTATCTATTTTTTTAATTTTATTATTCGTATTTATCATATATCAAATTTGATCTTAATAAAATAATTATATTTTAAAAATTATAAATAATTAATAAAGAAAATTTTTATTATTTTAAACTAAGAATTAATTTATTAAATATTTTTTATAAAAATATATTTCATATTTATAAATATTTTAAAGTGAAAACTTAAAAAATAATTAATTTATATATGTATCAAATATTTTAATATATTATTATTATTATTATTATTATAATTATAATATAATTTTATATTTGTATAATAAAATGATTAAATATTTCTTTTACATATATATTTTAATATAAATATAATTAATTAAAATATATAATTAATTATTAATAATAATTATAAATTATAAATATTTATTCATATATAAAAAATATTAAATTAATTTATTATAAGTATAATTATTATTTTTTAAAACAATGTAGAAACGATACGAGTGAAGAATGAAGAAACCCAGATCTCTGAAATGAAAACTTAATTTAAACTTCAGCATAAATCACAAATGAAAGCAAAAGCGGTGAAAAAAAAATCGGGTCTGTCCCATTAACAAGTAAAAATAATAATACAATGCAATTGATACATGTAATTACAAAACAGGCTTTTCTATTTTTTACTGGAAAATATTAACAGTGTTAGTAATTTTAAATTCAGCGAAGATATATGAAATAAAAATCAATAAAATCTTACCTAACTTGAATATTCTAAATGGATATTTCATTCATTGTCGATTAAAAATGTTAAAAGTAAAGTTAATCACACTAAGTTAAAACGATTTCATAAGTCAAGAAAATTCAAAGATAGATGTTAAACAAAATTACTTTTTTTTTTATATAATTTTTTAAAGAAAAGAAAAAAGTCATACCTAAGCCCTCGTTTGTTTGAAGCTGATTTGCGACGAAATCATTGTTCACGAAGACGAAACACGAGATTCACCCACGTTTGGTTGAACCGATTTGCGACGAAATGCAGAGCGAGGAAAAGGGGAGATGAGAGAGAGAGTTTCTTCGTGAGGTGCGAAGAAAAGAGATGAAAGTAATGAAAAGTTCGTTGTTACCACTGCAATATATGATAGCGGTTAAATCTTAACCGCTATTATAACAGCACTTGTAATAGCGGTTAAAACTTAACCGCTATTATATATCACTTCTAATAGCGGTTAAAACATAACCGCTATTATATATCACTTCTAATAGCGGTTAAATCTTAAACGCTATTATATATCACTTAAGATAGCGCTTACAGAGGAACCGCTATTATATCCTCCAATATTTCGCTCGAGCGAGACATAGTCGCTCAAGCGAAACACAACCCGAGAATGAAGAAATTAAAATATGGTTGTATATGATAGCGGTTCCACTGGAACCGCTATCTAATATACACTTTAGATAGCGGTTACATCGAAACCGCTATTATATCCTCCAATTATGATCGATCATTACCTAAATCTAATCGATCAGAATAATATTTCGCTTCGAGCGAGATATAGTCGCTCAAGCGAAACACAACCGAGACTCGAAGAAATTAAAAATTTGGTTGTATATGATAGCGGTTCCACTGGAACCGCTATCTAATATACACTTTAGATAGCGATTACTGGAGGAGCCGCTATTATATCCTCCAGTTATGATCGATCATTTCAAATTATGATCGATCAGTATCGATTTTCAGCTCGAGCGAGATATAGTCGCTCGAGCGAAATACAACCCGAGACTCGAATCTTAAAATATTTTTTTGAATATTATGTTTTTAAATTTGCTATTAGAGAAAACCTTTCAGAATTCAAAATGTTAAATACTTTTAAATATTAAAATTAACTTTATCAAAAATTAGGAAAACAAAATTTATCCAAAAGAGTTCAAAAATATATAAGAGTATTCTCAATTTTGAGTTTAATTATATTGTTCATTCTCAAAGTAGAAATTTATATTGTAGTTATTTAATTTACATTTTGTGATCTTCTTAAAATTAGCATCAATAACATTAGACTTTACATTTGATTCATACCTAACTAATTATAGATTAAAAGGAAAGTGGTATAACCATGCATTTTACTTTTCTATTTACCTTATTCTTTTAATTATTTTATATAATAATAATCAAAATATTCACATGAATATGGGCATTTTCCAAAATAATATTATTGTATTATTGTTAAAATTAGCATCAATAACATTACACTTGATCTTCTTAATTATATTGTTCATTCTCAAATTAGAAAATTATATTGTAATTATCTTCAATTTATTAAAAGTGTAATTAAATCTCTATTTTCTTAATTTTTTTTGTTTCAAACTTCTCAATGCTACATTTTTGTAACTTCTATCATTATATTATCATCCTCATCTCCTCCCATGTTCTACTTTATCTTTACAATAGTTAATATTCTTAAATAATCTATATTTTTAATTATAATTTTTTAATATATATTTTGAAATTAATCAATTCTAAGCTATTATTTGAAAAACTAATCAATTCTAATCAATAATTTAGAAAAATAATCGATTAGAATTAATTATTTGAAAAAATTATGAAATATGATCGATCATTTCAAAAATCTAATCGATCAGAATCATATTTCAGCTCGAGCGAGATATAGTCGCTCAAGCGAAACACAACCCGAGACTCAAGAACTTAAAATATGGTTGTATATGATAGCGGTTCCACTGGAACCGCTATCTAATATACACTTTAGATAAGCGATTCTGAAGGAACCGCTATTATATCCTCCAATTATGATCGATCATTTCAACTTATGATCGATCAGGATCGTATTTCGCTCGAGCGAGATATAGTCGCTTCGAGCGAAATACGACTTATGAGCTCACGCTTTGAGAGTTGTTGTAGCCTACCTAAGCTCCGCTTTTTTCGGTTCAATCCAATCGCAGTGGGATTAGAGAGCAAGTCGCTCAAAGTTTGTTTTAATCTGTTGAAATAGCCGTTATAATCTGTTAAAAGTCCTTTCAACCCATTAATGCGTTCTTGTTCTTTAACGTAATTGTTTTAGCTGATACGACCAAGTTTTTATCAGTTAAAACTTTTTACAAATATTTTCTAAGAGTGATTTAATCGATTGATTCACGGTTTAATCGATTGATTCAGTTTAAAACTTTCTTATAACACTTTTCAAGTTATTTTAACTGATACAAAGAAGTTTTAATCGATTAAAACCCTGCACAGAATTTTTTCTAAGTCATTTTAATCGATTGAAATGCGTTTTAATCGATTGAAATGCGTTTTGACTTTATCTTTGACTTCATCAAATCACTGAGATCTTTGCTAGTCGCTCGAGCGAGATCAGTTTCGCTCAGCGAAAATAAAACCCGAGGATGAAAATTATGTGCAGGTGTCTTCGCTCGAGCGAGTTTACGGTCGCTCAAGCGAAATATAACTTGTAATAGCGGTTTTAGGTGAACCGCTATCTAAAGTGTCGAGGTTTTGGTACTGTGATCGATCATTTTGGGAAAATAATCGATCATTTGAAAACTTTAGGTAGCGGTTAACATATAACCGCTATCATAGGTTACTTTTAAGAGCGGTTGTCTTTGTAACCGCTCTTAAAAGTGTATATATAATAGCGGTCCAATTTAACCGCTATCTTATATATATTTGTATTAGCGGTTATTACTGGAACCGTTATCTAAAATCTTGATCATTTGACAAATTATATATTCTAAAGACGACGGAAGGAGGTAAGTCATGAGCAGAAGTCGGAGTCGTACATGCGATGGTCACGAGTCGACAGCGATGGTCACAGGCAGGTGAGTCACGGGCTGTACATGCGATGGTCACGGACTGCATGCACCAACTTCACGTGTTCACAGCTGATAGAAGTTACGGGACTTATTCTTTCTTCTGTAGTTACGACTAGATAGGGAAAGTTATTGTATTATATAAAGCAAAGCTAGTCTCATAAGACTAGCTAAAATACTCTAGCAAAGCAAAGCAAAGCTACTCTGTTGTAGGTTGGATCTTCGCCGGTGGCCATTAACTTTGGTGTGACCTTGGTTGGTACGTTTGTTTTTGGTATATTGTCGGAGGAACACCCCAGGTATGGTTCTGTGTCTTCTCTGTCATGGTTGGAACATAAAACTTGGTTGGTACGTTTGTTTTTGGAGTCTGTGTGCATGCATAAGAGTCTGTGTGTGCATTGGTTATGTTGTTGTTGCAGTCTGTATCTTAGAGGAAAAAATTACATTATTTTTACTTACAAAAAATGAGATTATTTTTGCGAGTATTCGAAAGACTATCGGACATTTGTTAACACTTGCTCATTGTTGGATCGAAAGTTTTGCCAAGGAATCGAGTCGCGGGATTGAAGACAAGGTACCAAGCTTGTTGTCCCATTCTATATGTAAGATCTGTATTGACATGTATAACCTGCTTAAGAATATTGCCAGTACTTTTCATCCGGATAATGCAAAATTCTGAAATCTAAGCATTTTTAGGTATAAGTATTATGACAATACTTACATATGATAAATTTAGAGGAAAAAAATTATTAGTAGTTTTGTAAATAATTTTTGGTTTTGTGATACTTGGTTTGCGAGATGGCAATTTTGAATTACTTCCATTAAACATTAATTAATTAATTATATATATATATATATATATATATATATATATATATATTTGCAGATGGCGAGACAAAAACATCGAGGTCATTGGTTTAGACAATGACGATATAGATATTGGTGCTGGATATAAACATGATTTCACATATACAAAGTGAGATAAAAAAGCGAAGCGAAATAGGAGCGATGACAATTCTTTGTTTGATAGCTTATGGATTAAATATGTTGTCTATGGTAACTTGTAGTAGCAGTAACATTAGAGACTTTATTTACGAAAAAGAACGTCGTCGGCACGAGTTGATGTCATACCTTATTCATACTTGAACAATCTCGTCACATTATTCGCATGGGACCGGAGGCGTTCATTAACTTGTGTCAACGAGTAAGGACAACTGGATTAGTAAACGATGGGTTACAATCAACAGTGGAAGAACAAGTGGCTAAATTTCTCCATATTATCGGACATAACGTTAAAAATCGAACTGTTTCATTTTTTTTCCATCGATCAGGTGAAACCGTTAGTCGACACTTTCATAACGTGTTGAATGCGATAATAATGTTGGACGAACAATTAATTGTTCAACCATCGAGGAAGGGATGTGTGTCCGTATATATTAAGCAACAACCGATTTTACCCATACTTTAAGGTAATGTACTTACCAACTTTGTGTCTATATAACATACACATAGATTGTCTAAACTTTAATGACAATAAATTTTTTACCCATTAGGATTGTTTAGGGGCAATAGATGGAACTCATGTTCGAGTTAAAGTCGCAAGATCAGATGCCCCTCGTTTTCGTGGAAGAAAAGATTGGCCAACACAAAACGTATTTGCAGCTTGTGATTTCGACATGAAATTCACATATGTTCTAGCAGGGTGGGAAGGAACAGCATCTGATTCAAGAATATTAAAGGATGTTCTTACGAGAGAGGATCGCCTTATCATACCACAAGGTTTATTATTTATAACATGCGGATTTTGTGTATAGTCAACTAGTTTAAATATTCTAATTAGTATAACTTCAATGATTTTAAATAGGTAAATACTACTTGGGGGATGCTGGATTTATGTTAAAAGGAAACATAATGACCCCTTATCGAGGCGTTAGATACCACCTTAAAGAGTATTCTCGACGAGCTCCACAAAACCCCGAGAATTGTTTAACCATCGACATTCGTCTCTTAGAAATGTCATTGAAAGAACATTTGGAGTTTTGAAGAAAAGATTTCCTATAATAGCTAGTGGAACAGAGCCTCATTATTCATTTGATACAATGACGAATATAGTCCTAGCATGTTGCATTCTACACAATTTTCTTCGAGGGATAGACAACGATGAATCACCTGTTAGGCTGAAGTGGATCGAGAGTTGATGGAACAAGATGTGGATAATATGTCGACTCAAGTTCGGGAAGAGGATTATAGGGAAGGGTCAAACTTAAGAGATACTATAGCAAATCAAATGTGGATAGATTATCAAAGTCATTAGATTTTGTATATAATAATATATTTAATAAGATGTACTATTGTTATTGTTGAAATACGATTACATTACGATTATCTATTTATAATAATTATATGTTGGTATCGTAATTACATATATTATCTTTCCAATAGGTTTAAAATGAACAGAGGAAAGGATATTGCACGGATTCGTCACACTGTAGTACGCGAGTTTACAAAATGGATTGATGACATGGACTTTCGGTTGTTGATTGCTATGCTTGATGAGGCAAGGTTGGGTAATCGGGTTGATGGTAGTTGGACAACCCAAGCATATAAGAATATAGTTGAATCCCTAAGACGATCTGGATTAATTGGTATAACTAAAAATAATGTTAAAAATCGACAAAAAAGTCTTAAGGATAGATGGCGGGAGGTCCACGATTTGTTTCATGGACTTAGTGGATTCGCTTGGGATGATATGACAAAACGGTTTGTGGGTGAGCAAGAAGTATGGGATGACCTAATTGAGGTACTATTATATGAATTATCATTTGTTGATATAGCAAAACATAACAATTACGAGTGTTAACCATTCTCATTATTTTGTAGGCGAAGCCTTCTGCAGCTAAATGGAAGCTGGCAACTATAAGACATTATGATTTGATGGAAGAATTGTGGGGTGCTCGATCGAGCCGGTGGACATATGGCAAGAACTTCGCGTCGGGCCGAATGAATATCGGTTCTCGAAGGGCAACGGTCGACTTGAACGTTGATGTGGACCCCACACCGGAGGAGCGACCATTTCACTTTGGCTTTGATGCGGGATTTGATACGACTTATCGATCACCTCCACGCATGGGTTCCGACAGTCCTGGCGAGGGTGCTCACTCAATTCCATCTGCTGCGTCTATCGGTTCGGGTGGAACCTCTTCATCTCGGGGCACAAAAAGAAAAGCGCCTATGGTTGATGTGATGGAAGGTCAATTTGAAAAACTAACATCGAGGCTGGACACATTTACGGATTACCTCGGGCAAGGTAATACAATCACCCAACGATTATCCGACATAGCTGAAAGACAGGTGGTCGCCATTGAACGCAGAAATGAATTAATTAATGAGCAAGTTAATGTGATGAGACGATCATCAACATTTCAACATTCGGAGTCAGATATATGGGACATGTTAGTCGGCATGAACCTAAATGACGAGCAACTTATGCTTCGATGTTATAATCATTTGTGTACTCACCCATCACATGTTAGACGACTTTTTGGCTTGCCCTCACATCTTCGTCTCTCCCGAGTTGTTCATGTTCTTGAATGGAGGTGATTGAATGATCTGAAGCTGGAGGACTTCACTACAAAAGATGGATAACATTATAATTATTTGTTTAAAGAACATTAGTGTGCATAGATTTATAATTTTAGTAATCTTTCCTTTAATTATTATTCTATTTTCACTTGTATTTTATATTTGTTTTAAATAATAATGTACAATTATATTATTAGTTTTCATAATTATTTGTTATTATCGAGTCAATATTAATTATTATTTTATATTTTATAATTATTTAATTATTAGTCAAATAATTTATTTAATATGTCAACATTATTTGAATATGGATATGCAATGTACATAATTTTGTAATTGTTTATTTATATAATTTTTAATAACTATCTAAAAAAAGTTAATTTTTTAAATTTGTTTCCAATTACAAACACTTTTAAATTTGTTTTTTCTTTTAAATATATAATCAATGTTAAAATATGGATAATTAATTAAAAAATTATATTTATAATCATTTGAACCTTATTTGATACAAAGGGTAAAATGGTAATTTTCTTAAATAATAAACATAAAATTATAATTTTTATATCTCATATCAATCAAATCATTCACAATTTTCCATAAACTTTCCTTTCACTTTTCAATCATCTCCATTTCTCTTCAAATCCCTCCTTTTCCACTCTCTCATTTCCACTCTCTCAAATCACTCCATCCAAACAAAGCATAAAAGTCAAGAAATAAATGTCACATCTTGACCACTTTAATATTAACAAACAAGTTATCAAAATCAATAAGATTTGTATTATATAATACTAATAAAAAATAGTGACAGATCACATGAAACATGAGATGATACCCACATTTAGGCGAGCAGGTGAACCATTATTATTAGCTTAATTTAAACTATTGGTGTTGATTAATTTGCTTAATCTGTTACCCTAATCTCCATCACAGCATCACTCTTAATGATCTAATTGTATTATAAAATCACAAATAGGGATAATGTGATGGCCCAACCAATCATGCGGTTGTGGACTTTTTGACATAAATGTCGAGTGTTATATTCAACATTTCTTAAGTGGGAAATTTACCCCACTTTTCACGAGTTAATTGTGTAAGATTTGAACAAATGAATGCCCATATTCTTTTTTATAAATAGTAATGCATTGTAAAGATTTTCATTCGATACTTAGTAACGAATTTGTTTTCTCTTTTCATCAAACATGAGTTTCGACTGTTTTTTTAGGGTATGTACCAAATTCAACCCTTGCATTGGTTGGTTCATTTCATGAGTTTAACGTGTGAACAGACAAAAATTGACCAAAAGTAAAGTGAAAATATTCATTATGCTGTATATCAAATCGTAAAATAAGATCAAAAGAACGCTTAGTCCAACTCAATCATACATGTATAATTAATCAATGTGATTATATAGAGTTGGACACTAATATTGCACACTAATCATGTTTTTCTATTTATACTCCCACAAGTGATTGTAAAGCATGCTTGATATCTCAGAAACAGAGTTTGTGCTTAACTCAAATTTCTTTACTAGAAAACTATAGAACCAAAGATAATATATAACAGAGAATAAAAAGATAAATTAAAAATAATATATATAAATCAATATATTTCGGAACAAGTCAATACGTAAAATTAATATATTAGTTCATAACTTTACCTAAGAATACCCCTAACCTATATGTCTTAAACCTACAGATTTAGTTTATTTTCTTTAAAATATTTCTTGACATGATTTTGAATATCTAAAGAATCCTTTGGGTTTGCTAAAAGCTACAACAATTCTTAACCATAAAACAAAATGTATTGCCGTGTATAAGATTAAATTTTATAAAATAAATAAAGTAAACACATTAATGACAGATTTAAAATTGTATAACCGTTGCATATCTGTAGCTGCAAATCATGATATTAAGTTCCAACTTTACTGTAAATATTCAACTAATCTAGATCGAATTATTTAATAGAATTATTAATCAATACCACTACATTATTCTAATGACAGAGATTATAATTCTAGGATTGATACCAGCTGGTTATGGGCAACACCTTCCTTTTAGTCAATACTTTTAAATTTTATTATTAAACTAAATGTATTTTTTAATTCTATACATTTTAGAGCTATTTTAAATATTATATTTTTAATTTCCATCTGAACTTAATTAGAATGTACATTCAATCACACAAATCTATAATATGATAAAAGAACACCACTTTTTTGGTTTACACAGTATTTTTGGATTTCTTTACCTATTGCAAAGCATCCATATACTTTCAACTTCTGATTTATTATTTTTCTCTCATTCAACTGCATGTAAAATTTAACTATAAAATTAAAAATAATTTCTTCCTAAATAAGTTTATTAATTATATAATAATTATTTAAATTATTTCTCAAATAAGAAGTTAATATATAATATGAAAAATACTCATACTACATCGATCACGAGCATAAATTTATTTTATCTATATTCATAAACAAGAGAAAATTGAACAGATGAACAATCTGAAAACGAATTACAATAATCCAAATACCGATTTCTCATACCAATCTTGACTAAATATTCGATCACGGGAGAAACAAGAAAAAATGACGAAGATTCATAGAGACGCAATTGTATATTTTCGTACAACACAAACATACTCATTATTCAATTCATTAGAACCAAAAATGCAATAAACAAAAGAATTAACAATTAACAATTTAAACCCTAACAAGCTTCGTTATCATCAACGGTGTGGCAAAGCAACATATAATGTGAACTATTTAAATTTTTAGGGCTACACTCGCGTTTGAGAACCAACCAACAATTACCGTAATGGAAAACCTTAAAATCATAGTGTTTCTGGTGGAATTTTGATCGATTTCGATCCTAAGGGTATTTTGGTCCTAATCGAAATTCTACCATGTAAGTTCTTTTTTACTTAGGCTAGCAATTTGATTTTCAATCGAAAATGTGTATGAGAGTCGAAAACTATAAGTATCGAGAAATACTATTTTTGGTATTTTATGTCTAAAATGCTCGAATCAAACAAAGCAGTAAAGTATCGAATCGAGAAAAGAGTATTAAATTGCAAGAAAATGCGAAAACCCCAAATTTGCAAGAAATTAAGTTTGCAAGAGAAATAAAGGACAGGAAATCGAAATGTGCGGGAAATGTAAATTGCTAAAACCCATTAAGATTGCATAAAAAGTAAATAACAGGAAATCGAAATGACATTGAATGTAGTATACAAGAATATGAAATTGCTGAATTGAAATGGCTCGAAAGTAAATTACCAAGGAAAATAAAGAAAGCGATAAATGTACTCCGTGAGCAGGGAAATCCAGATTGCCAGAAACTTCATGGTGTTCGTCGTTCCTCCGGTAGACGTTTTCACTGCTGATTCTGCGCTCTGCCAATTTTTGCTCTCCCCTGTTCCTTCCTTCTTTGCTCTATTTATAGGGCATCCTTCAAGCCTTCTAAGAGCAGTTAATACGACTGCTACCACGTTCTACATGCGTATGGCAGTTTATCTTCTAGTTTCCCACGATCTCACGATCTCCAATTTTTACCCATGATTTCAAAATTGCTCTCTATACGTGCATTCGACTTACTTCCCTTCACGATTTGGCCAAAATCTCGATGTCCCCATTGGCTTTCTTTATTCTCGATTCTATATCTTTCGAGAACTTCGAATTGCTCACGATTCCTTTTTAATCCTGATCTTATATGACTTAGTTTTTATTTGACAACAGTCATTTGATTACAATTCATTCGATTCTCGATTGTGTTTCTCGATGCTATATGCTACGTATTTCTAATTTAGACATCGAATGAACTTCTGTTTATCTTATCGAGTCATATTTCTTCCCTTCGATTTCGATCGCTTTTCTCGATTTGCTACTAACAAAATGCCCCCTTGGAAGAATATAAATGATTTCTGTTTTATATTCTTTCAATATTCCCGCCTTAGTGTTTGAAAGCCCACACGATTTAGGGTTTAGGGTTTCTGGGGTTCTAGGGTTTTAAAAGGGTTGTGGGTTTCTTTTTTGCTTTATGTCGTTGTCTCGTCAGTCTGTTGCCTTCACAGTACACTGCATTTATTGCCTTTCACCTCCATCGTTCCAGTTCCCTATACGATTTACCCTTAACCTCTCCCTTAGTCTTCACTCTGGTTTTTACGCGAACCATTACCTTCTGTGCACTTTCATCTTCTTCCTTGAGCTCTTGCCTTCGTTCCTATTACCTCATCCGTTAACTCTTCCCTTTCTGTTTTCCTAAATTCACTACAATGGCCAGCTCATCAAAATCTTCTGACTTTTCTGCTCCACCCCTTTCTTCACTGCCATCTAACCTGCTGGAGATTAACAACCAGAGGTTCGCTCCAGTTCCTCTGATGGAGGAGGCTTCCCGTAAGATTGCTGAGACGCAGGTACTTATTCCTTATACTGTTGAAGGAGTAAATTTTGCTTTTGGGGGTCCTCTCCGTCCTATCGATGACATTTTTACTCCTCTTAACCTCTCGACTAGTCCGGCTTTGGTTCATCAACCTGAAGTTAGGGTTGATTTTCTGAATCTTACTTCTAAAGTGTATAGAACGGGCCCTCCTTCCAAAAAGCCTCTGTATATTCGATGGTTTGATAGGGTCAAGGCTAAGTTTGGGGATCACTGGAGGAGTACTGGTATTTTCGATTTTTTGCACCTGTCCCGATGTGACCTGTCTCATTTGGACATGGCGATGTTCTTATCTGCAGTGCATTTATGGAATCAAGACCTACATGTTTTGGAGTTGCCTTGTGGCCCTGTGTCGCCCACCCTTTTCGAGGTAGCTGCTATTACTGGGTTGAAACCCATAGGGGAGAGGTATTTTCCGGGTGCATATCCCTCAGATAATTCATTGAGGTCGAAAATTGATTGGGAGTCGAAGGCCTATGGGCATTTTCTCGAGAAACACTTTGTTGATGACCCCTCGATAGCAGTTACTGATGAAGAACACGTAGCATTTTTGGTGTATTGGTTATGTACCCATGTTTTTTGCCCCCGTTCAATCCAAATTTCCCCCCATTTGTTCAATCTTGCATATCTCCTTCACCTAGGCCACCCTAGACTTTGTTTAGCCAAAACTTTATTAGCACATGTATATACTGCTTTCGACGAAGCTGTCGATATTTTGAGTACCCCTAAGGCATCGGGGAATTTTTACGGCCCTGTTTGGTTTATTCAATTATGGTTAATTTCGATATTTGAAAGTATCCTTCCTCGGATTTCTACTTGTTCCCCCAAGTGTAAATATAGAAGGGGCCCGATTATCCTCCCGCCATCCTCGCCAAAAGACTCGATGAGGCTACCTATTGTAAATACCTCCACTTTTTGTTGACTAGATCCTCCTTTGATTCGACCTTGGCCCCGTTTACCGTAAATCTTGGACAAATAAATGGCCAACTTAGGGGACCAGTTTGGTTTAAGTCAAAATTCCCGGCTTCGTCTCCGGGTTACAATTGGAGCTGGTCGACATATGGAGTAGTTATTTGACCCATGATATATTATTATCGGGTTTTCAGCCTAAGGATTTCAAGTTTATTACTTATTACCCGCAGTTTCTTTCGAGGCAGTTTGGTCTAAGCCAATCCCTACCTTTCTTCCCCCTCGATACATCCCCCAAGTCCAAATTAATTGAATCTTCACTTAATCGGGAGCTTATCAAGCTTTTACCTAAAACCCCGATGCACTTTTACCCCTATGCTTTCGATTCGAATTATTTATCTACTGTGGGTTTTTCTCAATGGTGGGCCGGTTGGTTCTCGAGTAGTCATGCTACTTTTGATGAAGTTCGCCAGAAACTGACTACTCAACCTTCTCTTGTGTTGCAGGACAAGTCAAAATCGAAGAAAGGTACACACTTCCACTGTCTTCAAATATCTCGATTCGAGAACTTTTATCAAATATGTTACACCCCACTGAAATTAGAATCGACCTATTATGATGTTGTTATCTCCTTATCCAATAAAACGGACATTAATCGATCGAACCACAAAATAATCAATCCTTTAGGTAGAACTCCTTTTGAAATGTATTGTCCAAATCGCCTTCCAACTTTTCCCACAACTCCTTTTGGACTTGCCAAACCATTAACTCATCCAAAATGGGTTCGAGAATTGAGAACCCTCAGGGAAACACGTCGCCCAAAACCCATAAACAAAGATATTTCTGTCTCAAAATTATCTTATTTCCCTTACCTTAACCTCCCTGAGGCTCTTTTGCCTCCCTGGCTTGTACATATCGACCGAGTCAAGATCTTGACTCCATCACCTTTTGGTGAGAGTTTACTACTTTCTTATACTTTTTTGATTCTGTATATTATAAGCTAATCCATCTTCTTTTATTGGCAGTTTCGAAATCTACTAAGGTCTCCGCTGTCGAGAAAGGTCAAGAGAAGGGACAAGAGGACTGGGGATCCTCGGGTGAATCGGACCCATCAGCCTTGATCAGAAAACGCAGACGTTCGGCCACCATTCCTACTTCTTCGAAAAAATCGAAGGTTCATTTTGACTTTTGTCTTGTCCTATTTATTTCTCGGTTTGATCGATCCTTATTCTTATACTTATCTTTTTTCGATCTTCCATTTTCAGAAACAAAAATCGAAGAGTCCTCGATCTGTTCGACCAATTGCTCTTGATCCACTATCGACGGACTCTAATACCATCCCCACGACAACACCTGCTACCCGTTCCGATCACGTAAGTTTCCTTCTCTATACAAATTCTATGTTCTTAAGTCTCGATAAAATTTGTAACAAGGTTTCAAAATTTAATTTTCGGGATCTTCCATCGGAGGCTGTATCGACGAATGTCGAATCCCAACTATTAACACCCCTCATCGAGGTATCTTACATATCATTGTATGATTGCTTTTACTTTTTGTGCATTTCTTGTTCGACAATGGTTTTCGATATACGGCAACTTGAGGCTGTATGCGATTCTTCCTCCTACCTCGGCACCACTTGCTCTACCTCCCCTGGTATTTATACTTTTCATTGTCACTTTTTCACCTCATTCTATTATGAACCTCTCGATCTTACATTCTCGATTTCTTTCTTTTCAGTAAATACTCCAATAATCGAAGTCCAAGGCTCTCCTTCCCTGTTTCTGCGGAGCAAGAGGATTCTCCTCCTTTTGCGATGCCCCTATCGAGTTGCTCTCGGCGTCATTACCGAGAGATAGATGTGCCTGCTCCAGAGCACTGCGCTAGAATATCGAGCTGCAATCGAAGAAGACCCTTTTCTATCCTCGATATTCTATTATCTACGAAGCGACACCGTCGAGCTCTTCTAAGACGCCCATGACTTCTACCGAAGGACCATACCAGCTGAAGCAACGCTTCCGATCTTTCTTTTATTCCTCGCCCCTTGAAGTTTTAGTGGAGTCACGCGACAAGAAAAAACAGTTCCGAGGATATTATTACCGCCCTCGAGACGTGCCACGATGAAGATCTTCCAAGGGGTCTCGATGCGGAGGTCGCAGCGGCTGCCGACTTGTTCAATAAGGCATATGCGGCGAGGAAGAAAAACAATCGATTTCGACCAAGCTCACCGATATTGCTTCCTTCCAGGCTGAAAAATCAAATTTCTTGAAGACTCGGAAGTTGAAGCCGGCGGAGGCATTATCCGCACAAACTTCGATCGATTGCGAGATCGAGCGATTGGAGAAGAGACTCGCTCAACTTAAATTGCGGAAGGATTTTGTTGCTTCGGAAATAGATACGATCAAATCCTCTGCAAAAGAAGTCGCCTTATCTTTGGGGCGAGCATAGAGCGCAAACAAGATCCGATCGTCGAAGAGCACTCGATTTCTTCATCTTGGACTCAATTGTTGATAGACTTTGATCAGCTTAAGACTCGATACTTATCTTTGTAGAATATTATTCAATCTAAATTTTGAATGTTTATTTCTCTTATTCGGGGCTTATATATCTTTAAGTATTTTCCGTTTATCGACAACACTTTATCTTTGTTACACCAATCAATAATCGAATAAGCGTTACTCGATAAAATTTTAACAATCTCGAAAGGACCTTCCCAATTTGGTGACCACTTCCCATAGCTTTTACATTTCTTGTCCATTGCTAAAATAGTTTTCCACACTAAGTCACCTTCGTTAAACTTTTTCTTTCGAACTCTTTTATTATAAACTCGAGCAATTTGATTCTTCCGCAACATCATACTATTCAACGCCTGTACTCTTACTTCATCGAGTTCGTTTAATTCATCATACATCAAACTCCAATAATCACAACTGGGTAAATCGTTTTGCCTCTGTATTCGATTCGATTCAATATTTATTTCGATGGGTAAGACTGCGTCGTGTCCATATACCAACTTGTATGGGGTATTTTGTAAGGAATCTTTAGGTGAATTTCGATAAGCCCATAAAATTTGTAATAACGTTTCATGCCATGTTTTTGGTTTATTACCAACATGTTTTTTTATTAACCCGATAATCACCTTGTTAATTGCTTCGACTTGTCCATTAGCCTGAGCATAATATGGAGTTGATGTTAATAATTGAATATTTCTCGATTCAGCGTATTTGGCTATCTTTCTACCAGTAAACACTGTCCCTCTATCTATGGTAATAGACTGTGGGATCCCAAATCGATAAACGATGTATTCTTCAATAAAATCAATTACATCCTGCTGATCAACATCCTTTAATGGTATTGCTTCTACCCATTTTGAAAAGTAATCGACAGCCACAATTATATACCTATGTCCTTTCGATGATTGTGGGAAAATCTGTCCTATTAAATCTATAGCCCAACCTCTAAAAGGCCAAGGTTTAATGATCGAGTGTAATTCACTAGCGGGCACATGTTGTATCGGACTGAACTTTTGACATTCTTCACAGGACTTGGCATATTCGATACAATCTTTTAAAATCGAGGGCCAGTAATAACCTTGTCGAGTTAATGTCCATTTCATTTTCTGACCTACTGTATGGGCTCCACATATTCCATTATGTACTTCAGCCATTGCTAAGTAAGCATCATCATTTCCTAAACACCTAAGTAATACTCCATCGATTCCCCTTTTATATAACTCATCATTTAGCAAAACATATTTCACTGCTCGATATTTAATTTTCTTGTCAATTTTCCCATTGGGATTTTGCAAATAATTTATAATCGATTTTCTCCAATCTTGATCATCTAGATCATTAATGTGCAGAATCTCATTTTCTTGAGGTAATTTTCCTTTGATTTGAATTATTTCTTGTAACCTTTCAGGGATATCTTGTACTTCGATGCAATTTGTGCTAAGTCATTTGCTTCTTGATTGAATTCTCGAGGAATATATTCGAAGATTATGTCATCGAACATTCTACTTAAAGTCATCACTCTTTCCAAATATCTGATCAAGTTGATATTAATGCATTTATACTCTTTTCGCACTTGTTTGATCACTAATTGCGAATCACCTCTTATAACCACATGTCGAGCTTTTAATTTGATTAAAGTCTCGAGACCCACTATCAAAGCTTCATATTCAGTTTCGTTGTTCGAACACATAGGTTGAACCTCAAATAATAACTTAGTCGGAATATTGTTTGGAGAAATAATCAGAACTCCTATTCCAGATTTATTCGATGTACTTGAACCATCGAAATACATTATCCATTTACTTATTTCGATAAACAAATTCTCAGTGGAGTCAATTGTATGCTCAGCCATAAAATCGGCAATTACTTGACCTTTTATCGATTTTAAAGATTCGAAGGATAATGAGAACTCGTCAAAGCTAACACCCATTTTCCTATTCTATTATGCATAATTGGTTTCGATAAAAGAAACTTCAAAATATTATTTCTAGAATAAACCATTACATCATGAGGCTTCATTACATACTTGAGTTTCGTACAAGAGAAATACAAGCATAAACCTAATTTCTCGATATCACTATATCGAGTTTCGACATCATTTAAAATTCTACTTAGATAATACACAGCACATTCCACACCATTTTCATCTTCTTGTGCTAATAAACTCGCTATTGTTTGATCCGATCTTTGATACATATAACTTTAGTGCCTTGTTTCTCTTTCTTGGTATCATAATCGGAGGATTTGTCGACATCTTTTTAATTTGCTCGAAGGCTTCTTGATGTTCCTCCTTCCACATAAATTTTGCTTCTTTTTTCAACTTTAACGAGAGACGAAAAAACATAAGTTTTGCCGACCGGATTAGAAATAAATCGTCTCAAATAATTTATTTTTCCTAAAAAAGATTGTAACTCTTTCTTGGTTTTTGGAGCAGAGGTATTTATTATTGCTTTTGCTTTATTTTTATCGATCTCGATACCTTTTCCATGTACTATAAATCCTAAAAATTCACCAGCGAGATACGCCAAAGGCACATTTCAAGGGATTCATTTTTAATCCATATTTTCTCATTCTCTCGAAGGATTTTCTCAAATTGCTTAAGTGTTGATGTTTCTCTTTCGATACGACTACAATATCATCTATGTAAACTTGCATATAATCATTGATCAAGTCATGAAAAATTAAATTCATTGCTCTCGATATGTAGCTCCAGCATTTTTTAATCCAAATGGCATCACTACCCATTCATAAGTACCTAATGCCCCGGGCATCGAAAAGTCATTTTAGCTATATCATTTTCGAGACACAAATATTTGATTATATCCCGAATAACCATCTAAAAGACTTAACATTTCATTACCGACTCATTGCATCTATTAGCATATCAGCTATTGGCATAGGATATTCATCTTTAGGAGTGGCTAAATTCAAGTCTCGATAATCGATACACACTCTTATTTTACCATTCTTTTTAATCACGAGTACAATATTAGAAATCCAATCGACATACCTAGCGGTTCGATGAATTTTGCCTTCGAGGAGTCTCTCGACTTCTTCCTTGATCTTGTTCATCACCTCGGGTGCAAATCTTCTCGGTGCTTGTTTTACTTGGTTTTCTTCCTTCGATGATGGGTAATCTATGCTCGACAAGATTTCGATCCAATCCAGGCATTTCTTCATATTCCCAAGCGAAGCGATCTTTATATTCTCTTAACAAGGAGATCATTTCTTTCTTTAAATCTTCCTCGAGATATTTGCTGATATACGTAGGCTTTTGTTCTTCTTCACTTCCTAAGTTAACTTCCTCTAATGGATCCCGAGCCTCGACTTTTTTATAATTTGATGTAATAGATTTTTCGAAACCTAAAGGCGAATAATCGTAAATACAATCAAGTATAACTTGATCGCTATTATTTGCAACTACGGTCGAATAAATCGACTTACTACTTTCTTGGCTCTTCTTCCCATCTTTATATTTTCCCAATCGAGCCAAGAATTCTTCATAATTTCTATTCATCTTCACCGGCCACTTCGAGGTTGGCCCCTCCTTGATCATAACAAAACCCTTTTCCTCATTCATCTTAAGGAAACGATCTTCATGTAACTTTGAGTTGAAATCTTCGACAGTTTCGAAGGTGAATGGTCGAACGAGTGCTAAGTTACGTGTAGCGCGACCAGACTGGGATAGGAAAGTTACAAACTCGTGCTTGGTCCCCGGGATGATTTCGAGATGTCCATCTCGATTCCACATAAATAGTTTACGATGAGCTGTCGAAGGTACAGCTCCCACTCCATGGATCCATTCTCTACCAAGTAGTGCATTAAAGTTGGCGTGCGATTGGACCACAACAAATACGGTAGGCCTTGAGTAAGTACCTACCTTCACGTCTAAAGCGATCATACCCTCGATCCCGATGTTTTTCCGCTGAAATCGGAAATCATAATGTTGTGTTTGACTAGATCTTTAAGCTCGATGCCAAACCTCTTCGAGCATGGAGATTGGCAATATGTTTACTCGCTGCGCCACCATCGATAAGGACCTTGTTCACCATTTGTCCTTGGATCTCGATGTTTAATAGTAAAGGCTTCAAGTGAAACCTCATTTCTTCGGATGGAGGGTCGATGAAGGCAACATCTCTATGAGGTATTTCGCACGATGCCCGAGTTACCCATGTCACCTTTGGCCTTATGTTTTCCGAATAGAAGTCATCTTCTCGATTAACATCACTCTGTTCTTGATATTCCTTGTATTCGTTGACATATTCCGCGGGTAATATCGATATCACTCCGATTTGATGTTCGTTCCGAGTTGCCTTCATTCTTGTCATCGAAGAATTCCCTTGAATATTGGCTTTCCATAGGTACAATATTCTCTTCAAAGTTTCTATAATTACTCCGAGTAAGGGATCCTTCCTCCTCTTCTCCAGGGCCTTCCTCGGAATCTTCTTGGGAATGTTGGGAATCCAGTGTTTGATCCTTCATCGTATGATAGTCTCTCAAAGACATCACTACTTTGAAGTCTTCCTCTTCCTCCTCGAGAAGGATACATCTCTCTTCTAACCCATTGCCTTTGATTCCCGCTAACACCAGAACCAACAGATTTCTGTTGACTTTCTTCGATAGTTGGTCGGGCCGTCTGCTCCACTTTATCATTTTTCCTTATGTTTTGACTCTCGATCTTCTTTGTTTGTTCAATTTTGAAAGCTTTGGCAACCGATTTATCGAAAACCGCACTCGCACCGTGGGCATAGCGACACGTCTTCGTCTTTCTCTTTCTTCCTATTCAAAAATTCAACGAGAGAGTCTCCTGCTCGAGGGTATATCTCTTTCTCAAATTCTTTTTCGAATTCGCTCAAGTCGAACTCCATATCTTCCTCCGATACGTCCATTCTGATATGCTTGGGATCGATGTCTTCAGTAACATCGACCATGCCTATGAAGGTGGCATTCATCAGTCTAACGTCATCCTTCATCTCAGTTTGGGATTCAATATATCCCACTTGGACTTCGAACGGACTCGTGTCCACTTTCATCGCTGTCTCCCCAAACTTCGAGTCTTCCTTGGTCGATTGCATCTTGAACCGTGTTCCTGAAATGTATACAATTGTTAGTCCGAGTGTCCATAAATATTATGAAATTTACAATATTTTCGACCACCCCTTTGTTCTGCGAAGGCGGTTTGTGATCTTCGCTTAACTTAATCTGTTTATCTTTTAGTAGAATGTCGAAGATCTTATCTCGCTTTTGTTACATCGAAAGTATAGGTTCGATTTGTCATTTTATCTTTCACTTCATTCTTTTGCAACAATTTACAAGTATATGGAGCTCCTACTTTGAGCTCGCTATATTCACTTTCTCATCAACATTTTCCTCGATATCATTTTTCGTTGAGGGATCTACTTCATACACATCATTTATATAGGCTATTCTTTCTTTTTTCACAGGTTTCTCAAATTTCTTGTGCCTTTGTTTCTCATACTCGATTTGTTCCACTCTCCTCACTTTATCGACTAACTCGAGCCATGTCATTTAATGGCAAATTTACCAACTTTTTCCTAATCGAGAATTCTAAACCTGCAGAAGCCATCCCGACTAATTCGTATTCGGGAATTTGAGTAAAACATCTTGATTTCATTTGTCTAAATCGATTCGAGATAATCATCTATGTTTTCATGATTATATCGTTTTATGTTCATCAAATCAATGAGACTTACTTGAGTTTCTCCTCTAAAGAATTGTTCATGGAAATTTCTTTCTAAGCTGCAACCAATTATATATCGAATTGGGTGGCAATGAAGTAAACCAAGTGAAAGCATTCTTAGTCAAGGAACTAGGGAAATACTTCATTTTTAACTCTTCACTCATTGCTAAGTCCCCACACTCTATCCGATATCGAGCTACATGCTCGATAGTTGATTCACCAACTTCTCCAGACAAATTTAGTGAATTTGGGTACTTTGTATCCTCGAGGCAATTCCGTCTCGAGAATCGCATTTGGAAAAGGAGACACAAAATATGTCCGATTGGGTGGTCTTAAATCCGTCCCTTGGAAATTCATCCTTTGTCCTAACATGTGATTATATTGCGTATTATTCGATTATGAATATTTTGAAATCCCTCATTCAGATTTCCGTAAATATCATTCCTCACATGTTGATATTCGTTCCCCATTTGCTGATATTGATCATTGTTCCGATTCCTTCTTAATAAATAAGGGGGATTAATATTCTGATTGGCATGATTCTCCATCCTCGTTTGTCGAGGTACAGCCAATGCGTCTCCAATTCGAGACATTTGATCCGCTAATATCTCGAAACTAGCAGTAGTATTTTGAACTAATGGGTTTAAGACCGTAGTCAACTGCTGTGATAACATATTCACCATTTCAAAATTACTCTCATCCATTTGTTGTCTAAGTATTCCTAGGGAGTTACTGGAAATCCCAGTATTAGTATTTTCGATATTCTCGAAATTAGATCGATGATAGTCCCTATCAAATGCATATCTCCCATGATCGAGATTCCCCCTAGGATCTAGATTTGGAGGTGTCTGTTGTATCCCTAAGTTTGGTCCATTCCCTGAATTTTGTGATATCACTGAATTTTGAGATGCCCCTAAATGTGTAGATACTCCAAAGTTTTGTGGCATGCCTAGGGTTTGAAATGTACCTCCGTTTGGAGGCGTTCCTAAGCTGTATCGTGAATTTCTATGTATCGATGAAGTGCCAGCTCCATTCATGTTATTGGGTAAAAAACCAGGTGGTCTTACACTAGTATATGGCCCTGCATATGTGGTTATGGGGTTCCCCATAGTTTGCATATTATTTGATATTGCTATACTAGACCCTACATGGGTGTTTGCCAATGTACCTGGATTTTGTTCATTACTTGCTGGTATCGACGTGCTCACAGTTGTCGACACTACAGGCATACTCCCATTATGCCCTTGTCCCCCAGTATTTGGTGGGAGCACACCACTTAGACCCTCATTGTTATTCTGACTACTTGATGAATTCTGACTCATTCTTATAACTCTCCCACTTCTTAATCTCATACACTCTCGAACTAACCTCTTTTGTGTTTTTTCAACACAAACCCCTACTCGGCGCGCCAATTTGTTTCTAGTGGAATTTTGATCGATTTCGATCCTAAGGGTATTTTGGTCCTAATCGAAATTCTACCATGTAAGTTCTTTTTTACTTAGGCTAGCAATTTGATTTTCAATCGAAAATGTGTATGAGAGTCGAAAACTATAAGTATCGAGAAATACTATTTTTGGTATTTTATGTCTAAAATGCTCGAATCAAACAAAGCAGTAAAGTATCGAATCGAGAAAAGAGTATTAAATTGCAAGAAAATGCGAAAACCCCAAATTTGCAAGAAATTAAGTTTGCAAGAGAAATAAAGGACAGGAAATCGAAATGTGCGGGAAATGTAAATTGCTAAAACCCATAAGATTGCATAAAAAGTAAATAACAGGAAATCGAAATGACATTGAATGTAGTATACAAGAATATGAAATTGCTTGAATTGAAATGGCTCGAAAGTAAATTACCAAGGAAAATAAAGAAAGCGATAAATGTACTCAGTGAGCGGGAAATCCAGATTGCCGAAACTTCATGGTGTTCGTCGTTCCTCCGGTAGACGTTTTCACTGCCGATTCTGCGCTCCGCCAATTTTTGCTCTCCCCTGTTCCTTCCTTCTTTGCTCTATTTATAGGGCATCCTTCAAGCCTTCTAAGAGCAGTTAATACGACTGCTACCACGTTCTACGTGCGTATGGCAGTTTATCTTCTAGTTTCCCACGATCTCACGATCTCCAACTTTTACCCATGATTTCAAAACTGCTCTCTATACGTGCATTCGACTTACTTCCCTTCACGATTTGGCCAAAATCTTGATGTCCCCATTGGCTTTCTTTATTCTCGATTCTATATCTTTCGAGAACTTCGAATTGCTTACGATTCCTTTTTAATCCTGATCTTATATGACTTAGTTTTTATTTGACAACAGTCATTTGATTACAATTCATTCGATTCTCGATTGTGTTTCTCGATGCTATATGCTACGTATTTCTAATTTAGACATCGAATGAACTTCTGTTTATCTTATCGAGTCATATTTCTTCCCTTCAATTTCGATCGCTTTTCTCGATTTGCTACTAACACATGGTTTGCGGACCCAACAAGATTGGAGAAGTCAGAACCCAAAACCCAATTATTTTAAGTCTGCCCTACCTTTATAACGTGCCTTCTCACAGAGTAAAGTCTACGACTCCATCAAAAGCCATATCCTTTAACACCCTTATCAACTATTCCAAGCATAAAAAAGTGTTGGAAAATTCAATCTTATGCTATGTTGTCGTTAGTTAACATAAAAAAAGCCATTACTGTTCCCATATCCTCATCTTAGAAAGAATAAAAAACTCAGGGTGCAATCACTAACACGTACGGTGGGTATTAATTAGGTTTTCTCATGCGCTAAACATTCCTCACTTGCTTTTGCAGCAAAATCCACCTGCACTGCACCTCTATGATCATCAGCTATGGGCATCCACACGGAATGCCCTGCACCTCCATGTTACCGGCTGTTTATGAATCTGGATCATGATCCTGCTTGTTTTTTCCTTCTCCTCCTCCTTCTCGTTCCGCCAGTCAAGGCACAGTTTCAAGACCCGCCGCCGCCACCGTCGTCGTTGGATCCTTTCACGAGGCTGAGGTTCGACAAGACCATGGCTGCAGTTCTGGTTATCCTCGTCGTGGTGTTCTTCGCGTTGGGATTCGTCTCCATCTACACGCGTCAATGCGCGGAGCGGCGGATCAGGGGGAGGCTCGACCTCGCGGTGGCGATGACCGGAGGCATAGAGCAGCGGCAGCACCACGGGCTCGACTCGGCGATCGTGGACACGTTCCCGACGTTCGTGTACTCCGAGGTCAAAGCCCTAAAGATCGGGAGGGCCACGCTGGAATGCGCAGTGTGTCTTAATGAGTTCCACGACGACGAAACACTGCGTTTGATCCCCAGATGTTGCCACGTGTTTCACTCGGATTGCATCGACGCGTGGTTGGTGAATCACTCCAGTTGTCCCGTTTGCCGCGCCAACCTCGCACCCAAGCCCGAGGACGCGCCTCCTTCCCTTGAGATTCACATTCCGGACCCGGCCCGGCCCAATGGGCCACAAGCAGAGGCCGATTATGATCCCAATTACATCAACCCGGGCAATGAAGGTGAAGGTGAACGAAACAGAACAGTTACCGAGCCTCCTAGTTTAGATGATCCCAACCGGACCCGTCCGGTTCGGTCTAGATCTACCGGGTTTGCAATTTCCAGGCTGTTTCCTCGATCTCACTCAACGGGTCACTCGCTTGTTCGGCAGGGAGAAGACTGCGAGCGGTTTACACTGCGGTTGCCAGAAGATGTGCGGAACCGGCTCATGAGTTCTGGGACGCTGAACCGGACCAAGAGTTGTGGGGTGACGTGGCTGCGGCAGAGTAGTGGAAGGAGGGGTTACCGAACAAGGAGCGTGGGGAGAAGATATCTGCAATACGAGCGGTTCGGTGAGGAAGGCCGGTTGGACCGGTGGGGGTTCATGTGGACCCCACCGTTTTGGGGTAGGACCGGTTCGGGGAGATCATCAAAGTCAACGAGGATGAAGGATGAAGTGGACGTGGAAGAACGTTCCTCAGAACGCTTATTTTCCAAGGATTGAGGACGATATTGCAGGGACGTCGGTTTCTATTCATTTTTATATGCAGATTTCGTGTTCATAGTATCATTTGTAATTCGTGTTCACAGTATCACTTGTAATTGGATGAAAACACGGGGATATATTCCGTCAGAAGAAAGAAAAAGAGAATGTAAAACCTCACGTTATAAATTTATTATAACCCTGAATTTAGCCATTTTTGTAAGCTATTTTATTTATTGACACGTGGATATGCTCATCCTATTTATTATTTACATTATAGCAAGTAAATATAATTAAACATTGTTTCTACTGGAATTTCGATCGATTTCGACTCTTAAGATATTTTGACCCTAATCAAAATTATACCACGTAAGTTCTTTCTACTTAGGCTAGCAAATTAATTTTCAATCGAGATGCGTACGAGGATCGGATTTTACCCGATTTCAAAGATGTTATTTTTGGTGTTTTATATCTAAAGTGCTCGAAGTAAAGAAAACAGGAATTCTATGGAATCGAAAAGCAGTGTTGAACATTAGATTGCAAAGAAACTTAACATGCGGAGATCTTAAATTTGCTTTAAATATAAAAGACAAGGAATTGAAACAGCAGAAATGATCTTAAATTTGCTTTAAATATAAAAGACAAGGAATTAAAACAGCAGAAATGTAAATAACAGGAAGTATAAATGACAGTAAATCAAATGTGCAGAAAGTATAAATAACTTGGAAATCGAAATTGCATCAATATTAAAGGACAAGGAAAACTTAAACGCAGACACTTAACTTTCATTGAATTGAAATGACAAGGAATCGGAAGAACTAAAACATAAAATTGCGGAAGATAGATTGCATCAAAGTAAATTACCAAGGAAAATACATAAAACGGTAAAGGTACTCAATGAGCATGGAAATCCAGATTGCCAGAAGTTTCATGATGTTCGTCGTTTCTCCGGTAGACTTCTCACTAATGATTCTGTTCTCTGCCAATTTCTGCCCCTTATTCCTTCCTCCTTTGCTCTATTTATAAGGCATCATTCAAACCTTCCAGGAGCAGTTAACAAAACTGTTGCCAAGTTCTACGTGCGTGTTGCAGTTTATCTTCTATGGTTTCAATACTGTACTCACCTTCTCACGATCTTCAACTTCTACCATGGTTTAGAAACGGTTTCCCGTATGTGCGCTTGATTGTTCTTCCCTTCACAATTTGGCCAAGGTTTCGATATCCACGTAGGTTAGCCTTCTTCACTTTCGATTTTATACTTTCAAGAACTTCAAATTGCTTACGATTCCTTTTTAACCGAAACATCATATAATTCAAATTTCTTAGTTTTTTATTCGACAATAGGCATTTGGCTATCATTTATTTGATTCTCGATTGTGCTTCTCGATGTTATGTGCTACATACTTCTAATTAGACATCAAATGTTTTTCGTCTATCTTATCGATTTATCAATTAGTCGCATATTTTCTCGTTTTTCTTTCCTTCGTTTTCGATCACTTTTTTCGATTTTCCACTAACAAACATAAATATATGTAACTTAAAAATAACTTTAAAAAAACTTTTCTTTTTACGAATCTAACTATGTATCGGTATAATACACTTTGTAAACATTTTTGTTTAATAATTTATAAATCATTTTCTTTTCAACTTAAAAATATTTTACCACTTTATATTTTTTCATATAATAAGATTAAGTATCGAATATGACTAGTACATAGATATTTTATTCGAAAATAATACTTATTAATATGAAAAGGTAGTATAAGATAATAATTGATTTGAAAGAGCCATGGTAAGGACGAATAAAAGTAGACCTAAGTAAGAAAAAAAAAGAATGAAACATTCTTAATTTAAGAACCCTATATCTAATAACAAGAAGTTGGCTTTGATTGTGAGAAGTTATGGCGATTGAGAAACTGCACCCATAGTTGGGGAGTTGTCCGAGATCTAAGCGTACTGGTTACCTCAGTTCACGAACCTTTCATTAGGGGTGGTGGGGGTATATTGAGCAAGACTCTATCAAAACTCCCCTACATGAGTAGAGTATAGATAGAATTGACTCTACAAACTTTGTTGTCTATGACTAACATTATTATTGCACAAAATAAGAGGAAAGCTCGGGAAGCTAACTCCCCTCTCAAGGGTAAGAAAAAGGTCGAGGAGCGTGAACTTCACACATTGTAGAAGTTGGACGAATGCATGAAGGCTCACATGATAACCACAAAACTTTCTAGGAAGATGGAGGTCTACTTGTTGGCAAAGGAGAAAGCATATGAAGCTCTTCATTAAAATCATACGCTCGAACTTGGTTATATGGAGGAAAAATTAGTGTGTTAGCAAAAAAAAAAATTGATCTCCAACGAGTCGAAGATGTCACGAAGACCGAGATTATGAAGATATATGCGACCGATTTCTCTAGCGCCATGGATCAAGTAGCAGTCATTTTTCCTGTGTCGATTTGTCTACCATGGGACCATTCAAGAGTGTGGTAAAGTTGAGAAAGAGGACAATTAGTGCTTCATATTTTTGTTTTATTTATTGCATGTATGTATTAATTAGTATTTGGGTGAATGACTTATGATTAATCATTACTCTCTACTTTAATATATGCATATGTATGTTTTGATGTCGATTACCAGTACTTATTACTTTGATTATATTACATGTAAATAAACTGATTTCATGAGGTTGGCGTGTAGAGTTGGCCGACCTCACAGGGTTACCGTGTAGACCGACTTCTCGTGTATGACCTCACAAGTGGCAACTCATCTCCTTCTTTGCCAAAGTCATTTCTCTCTGAAACATCGAAGAAAGTCATGAGAAAGCATACATTACAAGTAGAAATCAAGTAGAAATAACATATAGAATAATGATGCTATTGATGTACACTTTTAAGTCTCTAGTTCGAAACTCTAATTTAATAAGCATAGTGTTTCTGGTGAAAATTTGATCGATTTCGATTTTTAGGAGACCTAAGTTCTAATCAAACTTCAACCACGTAGATTCTTTTTACTTAGGCTAGCAAACAGTTTTCAATCGAAACATGCATGAGAATCGAAAATTCCATAGTATCGAAAAACGCTAACAACGCAACCTAGTGAGCAGATTGACAATCGAAAGAATTCTCTTTGGTATTTTTTATTAAGAAACACGAAGTAAAGAAAACAGTAAAACATATCGAAATGAAAGGCAGTGCAGAATGTTAAATTACAGAGAATTGTAAAATGCGGAAACCTCGAAATTGCATTAATTATAAATGACAAAGAATTAAAATTGCATGAAAGTAAATAGCAGGAAATTGAAATTGCAGAAACGGTAAATGACAAGAATTTGAAAATACAGAAACTTAAATTGATGAATGTAAATTGCATGAAAGTGAATTACCAGGGAAAGTAAAGAAAGCGATAAAGACAATCAATGAAAATGGAAATCCAGAGCATTAGAAACTTCATGATGCGTCGTTCTCCTGTAGACTTTTCACTAACGTTTTTATTCTCTCCGCTAATTTCCCCTTCTTCTTCATGCTTCGTTCTGTTTATAGGTCTCCTTCAATATAACATCTCAAGAGCAGTTAAGAAAAAACTACCACCACGTTCCATGTGCACGTTCTTCGATTTTTTGCTTTAGCTTACGGTTTAGAAACTGTTTCCACGTTCTATGTGCAATTTAACCGCTCCCCGATTTTTAATCTTAGCCCCGATGTGACAAGCCTCCTCCTTATGTTCCATATGATAATCTTTTTCCCTTGATCTCGATTTCAATTACCACATACGATTTTCCTTAACCTTGATTTTGCACCATTACTTCTATCGATTTTCCTCTCTTTTCTAATTATCGATTTATGCGTTCATGCTGTCTCGTGGTCACCAGGAACCTTCCAACCATCCTTCCGATTCATCAGCTTTTAACTAATCATATGATCTTCGATTTTCTCTCTTCTGTTTTTCGATCATTGTATCGATTTCTCACTAACAAAATGCCCCCTTGGAAGAATATAAATATTTGTATCAATTTTATATTCTTTCAAAGTAATTCCCGCCCTCAAACGTTCCAGAGGTTTAAAATAACCTTTTTTAAGGTTTAGGGTTTCTGGGGTTTCCGGGGTTTCTAGGGTTTTCGGGGTTTTCTCTGCTTTATGTCACATATCAAATCACCTCCTTTCTGCTGTCACACTGCGCACGCCACGTCTTGATTACTCTTTTTGCCTTCGTCGTTTTGAATACCCTAGTCGCCTCTTTAAATACTTTTATTAGATTTTTACCCTTGTTTTTTACCACGAACCTAACTTCTTCGTTGCACCTTCTTTCATCTTCAATCCTTCTTCAAACTGTAATGGCGACCTCCAAATCCTCTGACTTCTCTACCCCACCGCTTTCCTCAGTAACTTCGACTTTGCTAGAGATAAACGAAAAGAAGTTTGATCCGGTTCCTCTGATGGAAGAAGCCTCACAAAGGATTGTCGAGACCCAGGTACTTATTCCTTATGTCGCTGATAGTGTAAATTATGCGTTTGGTGGTCCTATCCGCTACTGTGGCGGATCCTTTTCTTCTTCCTTCAGCCTTTCTTCAGAAAGTAAAGCTCTAATCCATCAGCCTGAGGTTCGAATTGATTTTCTGAATATTATCTCCAAAGTGTATCGAACGGGCCCAACCCACAAAAAATCCTTATACATTAGATGGTTCGACCGAGTGAAAACTAAGTTTGGGAATCATTGGAGAGATGTAGGGATCTTCGCTACATCTGTCTCGATGTGATTTGTCATTTTTAGATATGGTCATGTTTCTGCTGTCCATCTGTGGAACAAAGATTCACATGCACTGGAACTTCCCTGTGGTCCCCTTTCGCCTACCCTTTTTGAAGTTGCTGCCATTACTGGACTAAAACCCACAGAGGAGAAATATTTTAAAGGTGCTTTCCCCTCGGATGATTTTCTAAGGTCAAAAATCGATTGAGAATCGAAGACATATGGTCATTTCATCGAAAAACATTTTGTCGACGATCAATCGGTAGCTGTTTCAGATGAAGAGCATGTGGCCTTCATGGTATATTGGCTTTGCACTCACGTCTTTTGCCCCCGATCCATCCAAATCTCACCCCACCTCTATAATCTTGCCTATCTCCTCTATACCGGCCAACCCTGGATTTGTTTGGCGAAACTTTTATTAGCCCATGTTTATACTTCTTTTGATGAGACTGTCGACATTTTGAATACCCCAAGAGCCTCAGGGAATTTTTCGGGTCTAGTCTGGTTTATTCAGTTATGGCTTACCTCGATTTTTGAAAGTATCCTCTCCCCAACCTCCAAAATTCCCCCAAGTTTGCATCTAGAAGGCGCTCGATTATCTTCTCGACATCCTCACCAAAAATTCGACGAGACCAGTTATAGCAATTACCTGAAATTTTTGTTGACTCGATTTAATTTTGAGTCAAACTTGGCTCCTTTCACCATTTATCACGAGAAAGTAAGTGACAAGCTTCGAGGGCCGGCATGGTTTAAATCGAAATTCCCTGCTCTTACTTCAGGGTTGCAGTCAGAATTGGTCGAAGTGTGGAACAATTACTTGACCCATGATGTTCTAGTATCAGGTTTTCAATCGAAGGATCTTCAACTCGTCATCTATTATCCCCAGCTCTTTTCACGGCAGTTTGGTTTAAGTCAGACTTTACCCTTTTTCCCCCTCGATACTTCCCCAAGGTCTAAACTAAGTGAATCCAATGTTGGACGGGAACTTGCCAAACTGTTACCGCAAAACCCGATGCATTTCTATCCTTATGCTTTTGAGTCGAATTACTTGTCTACTCTTGGTTTTTCTCAATGGTGGACCGATTGGTTTTCAAGTATACATTCTAATTTTGATATAGTCCAATCGAAATTGACTGTGCGTCCTTCTCTCGTGTTGTAGGATAAATCGAAGGCGCAGAAAGGTACATACTCTCACTATCTCCAAATATCTCGATTTGAAAATTTTTATCGAGAATGCTACAACCCCCTAAAACTAGAAGAGACCTTTTATAATGTTGTTATCTCCCTAGTTAATAAAACAGACACTAACCGATCAAACCACAAAATAATCAATCCTTGAAGAAAAACTTCATTTGAAATGTATTGTCTCAGCCATCTTCCCACTTTCCCTACAGCCCCCTTTGGGATTGCCAAACCTTTAACTCATCCTAAATGGGTTCGAGAGTTGAGATCCCTAAGAGAAACTCTTTCACCAAAACCTAAGAACAGAGAAATTTTGATATCTAAACTGTCCTACTTCCCTTACCTAAATCTTCCTCAAACTCTTCTTCCTCCCTGGCTTGTCGATATCGACCGAGTCAAGATTTTAACTCCATCACCCTTTGGTGAGATTTTATTGTCTCTTTTAGGAGCATTTTTTTTAATTTTCTTCAAATCGCAATCTAACTGTTTTTCTTTTTCGACAGTTTCGAAGTCTCACAAGGTCACCGCCTCTGAGGAAGACTGGGAGTCTTCGGATGAATCAAATCCCTCTGCCCCCACTCAAAAGCAAAAACATTCTGCCACGATTTCTTCATCTTCGAGAAAATCGAAGGTTTCTTTTCGATTCCCTATTATCCTTGTTTATTCGACTTCCTTTTCCATAGCTAATTCACTTCTCATTTCAGAAACAAAAATCAAAGAAGAGTCCTCGAGCCATTCGACCACCTACCATAAATCCGTTATCGACGGACTCTAACACGGTCAGCAAAGCGGGCCAGACGACACCCACCACCCATTCAAGTCATGTAAGACCCTTTTCACATAGATTTTGTATATCTAGAATTCGACAAAGCCTATAACATGATTCTAAATTTTGACATTTTCAGGACCACCCATCAGCCACAGTATTGACGAATGTCGATTCTTTACTTCAATCATCAACACCCATTCTTGAGGTGATTTTTTTTTTTCGATTTGTTTCACACATTTCCCTCTCTAACCTTTGTTTCGATCTACAGCAACCCGAGGCTGTCCATCATCCATCTTCTTCCGCACCAATGCCCCTCGATCCACCTTCCCCTGGTAATAACTTTTTCTTTTACTGCTCAATTCTACTTTATTTTTATTAAGATTTTTCGATTCATTCCCTCGACTTCCTTTCCTTTACAGTAAATACCCCCGTAATTCAAGTTCAAGATTCCCCATCACCAACTTTTTCAGAGCAACCGGCTTCCCCACCTTTTGCACTTCCATCTATCGAATTGTTTTCGTCTTCGCTGCCTGAAATAAACGATCCTACTCCAGAGGATTTGCCGGAATATCGAACCGCTATTGAAGAAGATCCTTTCTCGATCCTTGATATTCTGCTGTCTGAAGATGCCACTCCTTCGAGCCACTCATCCAAACCGCCCACGACATCGACCGAAGAAGCGCACCAACTGATCCAACGATTTAGGTCCTTCTTCAACTCTTCGCCTCTGGAGGTCTTGGTGGAATCGCGTGAGAAGAAACAATCTTTCCAGGAAATTCTTACTTCCATCGAAACGTTCCCTGATGACACTCTTCCGAAGTGTTTCGATACTGAAGTTGCAGCGGCCACCGATTTGTTCAACAGAGCTTATGCTGCAAGGAAGAAAAAACAATCTATAGCGACCGAGTTAACTGACATTTCTTCCTTTCAGACTGAAAAATCGAATCTGCTGAAAACTCAAAAACTCAATCTAGAAGAGGCATTGACGGCACGATCTTCGATCAGAAGTGAGATCGAAGAGTTAGAGAAAAGACTTCATCAGCTTAGGTCGCAGGAGGAGTTCCTCACATCAGAAGTAAATTCGATCAAATCCTCTGCAAAGGAAGTGACACTTTCCTTGGGACAAAGCATGGAGCGAAGACGAAAAGTGATTGCTGAAGAAAATTCATTTTCCTTTTCTTGGATGCAATTGTTAACAGACTTTGATAAACTTAAATCTCAGTATTTAACTTTATAAAACATGCTATTTGAATTAATGTTGAATATTTATTTCCTTTATTCGACGTTTATAGTCTTTCAAATATTTACCGTTTATCGACAAGACTTTCTCTTTGTTATATCACTCAATAATCGAATAAGAATTATTCGATAATACTTTAACAACTTCAAAAGTTCCTTCCCAATTTGGCGACCATTTACCATACATTTTTCTTTTCTTATCCATCGGCAAAATCGTTTTCCAAACTAAGTCACCTTCACTAAATGTTTTTTGTCGAACCCTCTTATTATAGACTCGAGTAATTTGATTCTTTTGTAGAATAATACTATTCAACGCTTGCAATCTTATTTCATCGAGTTCATTTAATTCATCGTACATCAATCTCCAATAATCACAATTGGGTAAATCATTTTGTTTTTGTATTCGAGTTGATTCAATATTTATCTTGATGGGTAAGACAGCATCATGTCCATAAACTAATTTATATGGAGTATTCTACAAAGAATCTTTCGGCAAATTTCGATAGGCCCACAGAATTTGTAATAACGTTTCGTGCCAAGTCTTTGGTTTATTACCGACATGTTTCGTGATTAAATCAATAATCACTTTATTAATTGTTTCGACCTGCCCATTAGCCTGAGCATAATATGGGGTTGATGCTAACAACTGAATATTTCTTGATTCGGCATATCTAACCATCTTTTTCCCAGTGAACACTGTCCCTCTATCAGTAGTAATAGACTGTGGGATCCCGAGTCGATAAACGATGTATTCTTCAATAAAATCGATTACATCTTGTTGATCAACATCTTTTAATGGAATTGCCTCTAGCCATTTTGAAAAATAATCGACAGCCACGATTATATATCTATGTCCCTTCGACGACTGTGAAAAAATCTGTCCGATTAAATCAATGGTCCAACCTCTGAAAGGTCATGGTTTGATGATCGAGTGTAGTTCGCTAGCAGGAACTTGTTGTATAGGACTAAATTTCTGACATTCTTCGCAGGATTTAGCATACTCGATACAATCTTTTTAAATCGAAGGTCAGTAATACCCTTGTCAAGTTAACATCCATCTCATCTTCTGGCCTACCATATGAGCACCACATATTCCATTATGAACTTCAGCCATTGCTACATAAACATCGTCATTTCCTAAACATCTAAGTAATACTCCATCGATACCTCTTTTATATAATTCACCATTCATCAAAACGTATTTTACTGCTCGATATTTGATTTTCTTATCGATTCTCCCATTTGGATTTTGTAAATAGTTTATAATCGATTTTCTCCAGTCTTGATCATCTAAGTCGCCAATCTATAGAATTTCCCTTTCTTGGGGTAATTTTTCTTTTACTTGAATCATTTTTTGTAAATTTTTAAGAGATATCTTATACTTAGATGCGATTTGTGCCAACTCATTGGATTCCCGATTGAATTCTCGGGGAACATATTCGAATGTTATGTCATCGAACATTCTGCTTAAAATCAATACTCTTTCTAAATATCTGACCAAATTGGTGTTGATACATTTATACTCTTTTCGTACTTGTTTAATCACCAGTTGTGAATCACCTCTTATAATTACATGTCGAGCTTTTAACTTAATCAAGGTTTCGAGACCTGCAATTAATGCTTCATACTCGGCTTCATTGTTCGAACACATGGGCTTAATTTTAAATAATAACTTGGTCGGGATATTATTCGGAGAAATGATAAGAATTCTCACTCCTGATTTGTCCGATGTACTTGATCCATCAAAATACATTATCCATTTACTTATTTTAATAAATAAATTATCACTTGAGTCAACTGTATGGTGCGCCATGAAATCGACGATAATTTGGCCTTTTACTGATTTCAAAGATTCGAACGATAATGAGAATTCTGTCAAAGCTAGCACCCATTTTCCTATTCGATTATGCATAATAGGTTTAGACAAAAGAAATTTCAAAATATTATTTCTGGAATAAACCACCACATCGTGAGACTTCATTACATATTTGAGTTTCGTACAAGAGAAGTACAAGCACAATCCTAATTTTTCAATATCGTTGTATCGAGTTTCAACATCGTTCAAAATTTTACTTAGATAATAAATAGCACACTCCCCACCATGCTTGTCCTCCTGTGCTAGTAGACTGGCTATAGTTCGATCTGATGTTGATACATAGAGTTTTAATGGCTTGTTCCTCATTACTGGTATCAAAATCGGAGGATTTGTCAACATCAATTTGATCTGCTCAAAGGCTTCCTGATGTTCTTCCCTCCATTTGAAATCTGCTTCCTTTTTTAACTTTAACAGAGACGAAAAAACATAAGTCTTTCCAGCCAAGTTAGAAACAAATCGTCTTAAATAATTTATTTTTCCCAAAAACGATTGCAATTGTTTTTTAGATTTTGGAGCAGAGGAGTCTAATATAGCTTTTGCTTTATTCTTATCGATCTCGATCCCTTTTCGTGTACTATGAATCCTAAAAATTCGCCGGCAGACACACCAAAAGCACATTTCAAGGGATTCATTTTTAATCCATACTTTCTCATTCTTTCAAAAGATTTTCTCAAATTGCCTAAATGTTTATGTTTTTCTTTCGATACAACAACAATATCATCTATGTAAACTTGCATAAAATTATTGATTAAATCATGAAAAATTAAATTCATTGCTCTTTGATATGTTGCCCCAGCATTTTTCAATCCAAATGGCATTACTATCCATTCATAAGTGCCTAATGCCCCCGGGCATCGGAAAGCTATTTTAGCTATGTCATTCTGGGAAACAAAAATTTGATTATATCTTGAATAACCATCTAAAAGACTTAACATTTTGTTATCGGCTACTGCATCTATTAGCATATCGACTATTGGCATAGGATATTCATCTTTAGGAGTTGCTAAATTTAAGTCTCGATAATCAATACATACTCTCATTTTACCATTCTTTTTAATAACTGGAACAATATTAGAAATCCAATCGACATACCTGGCAGTCCTGATGAATTTTGCTTTCAGAAGTCTCTCGATCTCTTCTTTAATCTTACCCATCACCTCAGGTGCAAATCTCCTCGGAGCTTGTTTTATTGGCTTCTTGCCTTCTATGATAGGTAATCTATGTTCGACTAGACTTCAATCTAAACCAGGCATTTCTTCATAATCCCAAGCGAAACAGTCTTTATACTCTTCCAATAATGAAATCATCTCTTTTCTCATTTCTTTCCCAAGATACCTGCTAACATAAGTAGGTTTTCGATCTTCTACGCTCCCCAGGTTAACCTCTTCTAAAGGATCTTGGGCCTCAACTTTTTTGTGATTCGATGTGACGGATCTTTCAAAACCTAACGGAGAATTATCATAAATGCAATCAAGTATGTCTTGATTACTATTATTTGCTACTACTGTCGAGTGAATCGACTTATTTATTTCTATCTTAGTACTACTACTTTCTTGGCCCTCCTTTTCATCTTCATATCTTCTTAATCGAGCCAAGAATTCCCCATAATCTTTATTCATTTTCACCGGCCACTTCGAGGCTGGCCCCCTCTTTGAGCATGACAAACCCTCTTTTCTCATTCATTTCCAAAAAACGCTCCTCATGCAATTTTGAATTAAAGTCTTCGACAGTCTCGAAGGTGAATGGTTGAGTGAGCGCCAAATTCTGCAATGACCGACCAGCTTGAGATACAAATGTCACAAACTCGTGCTGGTCTCCCGAAATTATTTTGAGATGTCCATCTCGATTTCACATAAACAATTTTTTATGAGTCGTAGAAGGTACGGCTCCAACTCCATGAATCCACTCCCTGCCGAGCAACGCATTGAAGTTTGCATGTGATTGGACTACTACAAACACAGTGGGTCTCGAATAAGTACCCACTTTCACATCTAAAGCGATCATGCCTTCTGAGCTCGATGATTTCCCACTGAAATCAGAAATCATTATATTATGCCTAACTAAGTATTTCAATTCGATACCGAACCTCTTCAACATAGTGATTGGCAATATGTTTACTGTTGCACCGCCATCAACCAAGACCTTATTCACCTTCTATCCCTGAATTTCAATGTTCAGTAATAAGGGTTTCAAATGAAACCTCATCTCCTCGGATGGGGGATCGATAAAAGCAGCGTCTCTATGGGGTACTTCGCATGATGCTTGTGTTACCCATGTCACTTTCGGTCTCATGTCTTCAGAATAGAAAGCGTTCTCTCGATCGACGTTATTTTGCCCTTGATACTCTTCATACTCGTAAACGTATTCCGCGGGTAATATAGATATTACTCCAATTTGATTTTCATTCCAACTACCTTCGTTTTTGTCATCGATAAAGTCTCTTATATATTGACCCCCCATCGGTATATTACTTTCTTCAAAGTTCCTATAATTATTGATTCTTCCCCAGTAAGGGATCCTTCCTCCTCTCCTCCAAGGCCTTCCTCGAAATCTCCTTTGGAATGTAAGGAATCCACTATTTGATCCTTCATCATATGAAAGTATGTCGAAAACATCATTATTTTGAAGTCTGCTCCTTCCTTCTCAGGGAGAATACATTTCCTTCCTAACCCATTGTTTCTGGTTTCTACTGGCTCCAGAACCAACAAATTTCTGTTGACTCTCCCCAACCGTGGTTTGGACTGTTTGATCTACTTTATCATTGCAATTTTTATGTTGATCCTCTACTTTCTTGATCTGTCTTGCCCTGAAGGCTTTAGCAGCTAACCTGTCGAACACCGCACTGCATCGTGGACATAATGTCACACCTTCGTCCTTCTCTTTCTTTCTGTTTAAAAATTCAACGAGGGAATCTTCTGATCGAGGATAAATCTCTCTCTCGAATTCTTTCTCGAACTTGCTTAGGTCGAACTCTATGTCTTCTTCTGATGTGTCAATTCTGACATGTCTGGGATCGATATCTTCAGTAACATCGACTATACCTATGAAGGTCGAATTTACCAATCGGACATCCTCAGTCATGCCCGTTTGGGATTCGACATACCCTACTTGAACTTCAAATGGACTCGTATCCACTTTCATTGACATTTCCTCAAACTTTAATCTTCCTTGGTTGATCGCATCTTGGATCGTGTTCCTGAAATGTATACAATTATTAGTCCAATGTCCATAAATATTATGAAATTTGCAATATTTTCGACCATTTCTTTGTTCTACAGAAGGTAATTTGTGATCATCACTCAACTTAATCTGTTTATCTTTCAATAAAATATCGAAGATTTTATCCGCCTTTGTTACATCAAAATTATATGTGCGATTTGTCATTTTATCTTTTACTTCATTTTTTTGTAACAATTTACAGACATACGGGGCTCCTACTTTAAGCTCTACTATATTTACTTTCTCATCGACAGATTCTTTAATATCTACTTCTATCCCGGGATTTTCTTCATATATGTCATTTATATATGCTACCCTTTCTTTTTTCATAGGTTTCTCAAATTTCTTGTACCTTTGTTTCTCATATTCGATTTGTTCTACTCTTCTCACTCTATCAGCTAGCTGAGCCATGTCATTCAACGGTAAATTAACTAACTTTTTCCTAATCGAAAATTCTAAGCCTGTAGAGGTCATTCTGACTAATTCAAATTCGGGAATTTGAGTAAAACATCTCGACTTCATTTGTCTGAATCTATTCAAATAATCATCTACGCTTTCATGATTATATCTTTTTATATTCATTAAGTCGATAAGACTTACTTGTGTCTCCCCCCTGAAGAATTGCTCATGAAAGTTTCTTTCCAGCTACAACCAATTATATATTGAATTAGGTGGCAACGAAGTAAACCACGTGAAAGCATTCTTTGTTAACGAACTAGGAAAGTATTTCATTTTTAATTCTTCACTCATCGTCAGGTCCCCACATTCAATTTGATATCGCGCCACATGTTTGATAGTGGATTCACCGATTTCTCCAGCAAATTTGGTGAATTTGGGTATTTTGTATCCTCGAGGTAACTCTGTCTCGAGAATCGTATTAGGAAAAGGAGAAACAAAGTACGATTGATTAGGTGGTCTTAATTCTACTCCTTGGGGATTCATCCTTTGTCCCAGCATGTGATTATACTGCATGTTATTTTGATTATACATATTTTGGAATCCCTCATTTAAATTTCCATAAGTATCATTCCTCACATGCTGATATTCATTCCCCACATGCTGATGTTGATCATTGTTTCGATTTCTCCTTAATAAATAAAGGGGATTGATGTTGAAGTTTTGATTATCCCGATTGACATTATTTTCTACCCTCATTTGTTGAGGTATTGTCAATGCATCCCCGATACGTGACATTTGATCTGCTAACATCTCAAAACTATTAGTAGTGTTTTGAATTAATGGATTTAATATTGTGGTCAACTGTTGTGACAACATGTTAACCATCTCAAAATTGCTTTCATCCATTTGTTGTCGAAGTACTCCTAATGAATTACTGGAAATTCCAGTACTAGCATTTCCAATAGCATCGAAATTGGATCGATGATAATCTCTATCGAACACATACCTCACATGGTCTAGATTTGTTCTATTATCCTGGTTTGGAATCAGAGACATCTGTTGTGTCCCTAAACTTTGCGCATTTCCTGGGTTTTGAGGTCTTACTAAATTTTGAGACACCCCTAAATTTGGGGATACTCCAAAATTTTGAGGCATACTTAAGGCTTGACCTGTTCCTAAGTTTTGGGGCATTTCTAGGTTAAATCTCGTACTTCGTTGCATTGAAGAAGTACCAGCCCCATTCATATTATTAATCGAAAAACCAGGCGGCCTTACACTCATATGCGGACCTGCGTACGTTGTTACGGGGTTCTCCGTAGTTTGTATATTGTTTGACATTGCAGTACTCGATCCTAACTGAGTGTTTACTAATGTACTTGAGCTTTGTTCAGTACTCACAGGTATCGACATACTCACAGTTGTTGATGCCACGGGCATATTCTCATTATGAACTTGCCCCCCAGTGTTTGGTGGGTGTGAACTATTTAGCATCTCACTGTTATTCTTATTATGTGGTGGATTTTGACTCTTTCTTATTACTCGTCCGCTCCTTAATCTCATACACTTTCGAACTAGCCAATTACTTGTGTTTTTCGACACAACCCCCTATCTGGCACGCCAATTTGTTTCTGGTGAAAATTTGATCGATTTCAATTTTTAGGAGACCTAAGTTCTAATCAAACTTCAACCACATAGATTCTTTTTACTTAGGCTAGCAAATAGTTTTCAATCGAAACATGCATGAGAATCAAAAATCTCATAGTATCGAAAAACGCTAACAACGCAACCTAGTGAGCAGATTGACAATCAAAAGAATTCTCTTTGGTATTTTTTATTAAGAAACACGAAGTAAAGAAAGCAGTAAAACGTATCGAAATGAAAGGCAGTGCAGAATGTTAAATTACAGAAAATTGTAAAATGCGGAAACCTCGAAATTGCATTAATTGTAAATGACAAAGAATTAAAATTGCATGAAAGTAAATAGCATGAAATCGAAATTGCAGAAACGGTAAATGACAAGAATTTGAAAATACAGAAACTTAAATTGATGAATGTAAATTGCATGAAAGTGAATTACCAGGGAAAGTAAAGAAAGCGATAAAGACAATCAATGAAAATGGAAATCCAGAGCATTAGAAACTTCATGATGCGTCGTTCTCCTGTAGACTTTTCACTAACGTTTTTGTTCTCTCCGCTAATTTCCCCTTCTTCTTCATGCTTCGTTCTATTTATAGGTCTCCTTCAATATAACCTCCCAAGAGCAGTTAAGAAAAAACTACCACCATGTTCCCTGTGCACGTTCTTCGATTTTTTGCTTTAGCTTACGATTTAGAAATTGTTTCCACGTTCTATGTGCAATTTAACCGCTCCCCGATTTCTAATCTTAGCCCCGATGTGACAAGCCTCCTCCTTATGTTCCATATGATCATCTTTTTTCCCTTGATCTCAATTTCAATTACCACATACGATTTCCCTTAACCTTGATTTTGCACCATTACTTCTATCGATTTTCCTCTCTTTTCTAATTTTCGATTTATGCGTTCATGCTGTCTCGTGGTCACCAGGAACCTTCCAACCATCCTTCTGATTCATCAGCTTTTAACCAATCATATGATCTTCGATTTTCTCTCTTCTGTTTTTCGATCATTGTATCGATTTCTCACTAACACATAAACATGTCGAAAATGGCATTCAACTACTCGAGCATCACACAGTGCTCGAACTTGTCTTGCTCTAGTTTTCCTAGTTGCTTGACAAGTTGGAAAGGGGGATTAACCTCCAATAAAGGGGAAAATCTTCCACCAGAGTCGGGTTTGACTTGGTAGCACGAATTTTCATGAATCGACTCTTGAAGTGTTTGTAGAACAATTGAAATAGGGAAAGGAGATATCGACCAAGTACTCCACTAACAAAAACTCAAGAGGCTCTCTTAGATGTTTGACAATAAAAAAAGTAAAAGAACATATTCGACGAAGGAACGATGCCAAAATGGGCGAAAAGAATATCAAATGCTCGGATGAAAGCTCAATTGTTAGGATGAAGCTGGGCTGGAACAACATTCATTATAGTTAAAACTTCTTTCTCAAAGAAACTAAAAGGAAGACGTAAACCTAATTTAATGAACAGGGTATCATACAAAAAGAAGAACGATTCGAGATCCCCTTCTTAGTCCCTACATACAGGTTCAGCAGGTCACACATTTATAAAACTAAATTCTTATCATTACCAGAACGACTCAAGGATTGATTGTTTTGAAGGCAGGCATAAGTATATCCAGACATTTCATGGAGAATTTTAGTTTTATCCCATGAATACAACACAACATCGCTCACTTCCATAATATCTCTACCATTCATATTTTCTTATCAACCTCAAATACACATACAAAAGCAATAATGCAAAGGCGTAATAGGAGAAAACACAACACACCTAAGATGGAAAGGAGCAACCCAAGCATGAGGATGAGAAAGAACATAGAAGAATGATAAAGTTGACTCAGGAGGAGAAAAGAGCAAAGAAAAAAATAATGAGTGTAAAATGATGAAATGTGAAAATAAAGTATTAGATGAGGGAAGCAAAGGGACGATGCAAGAGACACTTGCATAGTGCCGGCGTGAAATGAAAGAATGTGACGTTATATCAGTAATAGTGTTTAACACGAGACTAACGTTTGAATTACTCGAGATAAGATTTGAGTTAAATATCGAATTTCAAAATCGTCCAATGATCAAATGGTTGACAAAGCGATAGGAGTAGTTGATTTAGCTAAAACCTCGATGTTGACACTTGAGGCTAGAGGAGTGTGTAGTCTCCCAGTCATTCATCTCTCCAACTAACCGATATAATAGGGGGTAAGTATCGAGTATCACTATTCCATGGATACTTTATCCGGAAATCATGCTTGTTAATCCAAAAACCTAGTACAGATAACAATTGATTCAAGAGGACCATGGCTGGGGTAGAGAAAACCAGACCAAGGCCAGGATAAAGGCAAGCTCAAACATTCCTAATTGACAACAAGAGTACCTAACTAATTTTTTTTTTTCAATAAGTCAACTCACTTAGAGCTAATTTGATACCTTAGATCATAACATCATTTTTAAATTGCGAATCAAATCTCGATCATTAGTTAAAAGACAAAATTATTCAATCACTTGTATCAATTACTTTTAAAAACATGTTTTTCTTTTGTACAATCAATATGTAATTTGTAAAATGCAGGTTTTCATATGTAAATATTATTTAACACTAGTACAAGAGATGAAACATTTGAATAGAAATTTCAATATTTTACACAAGTTGAACTCTAGTAGTGTAATAGTAAAGACTTTAATGCTTAAGTTTGTAGGTGGATGTTAAGAGAGTAGTTGAGCCCTCTATTTATATTGTCTTTGCACAAGCCATTTTAATGATTTTTATGTGATGAGTCTTCAACGGTGTTAAATATCAAATAAAAAATAATATTAAAATAATAAAGAAAGTCAGAATAATATCAATAATTATTGGGATAAATAAAATATTAGTAAAGAAGATATTAGAGATATTTTGGGTTGAGACGCCCAGAGTATTGTCCTTAGAGAGAAAACACTTTCATTGCATGCATAGAACAAAATAATATATGCTCTTCTTTCAATATATGACAACTTGTCAAATCAATTGAACGTAGCAAATAGTCTCTAAACCTTGTGAATACCAAAACACTTTGAAAATATTTATATGTTTTAGATTTTATATGAATATAAATTGTGTTTATGTGTTTTGTTTTTGTATAAGTGTTCTCCTTTTATAGAAGAATGGTTACATACCTAGAAGCAAGATTTGCCACAGATAAAAATGGGTCAAATCAAATACAAAAATTGAAAAATACATAAAATAATATTTATAACATTAAAATCGTTGTGCATGTCAACACTAAAAGAATATCAAACTTAAGTGCAAATACATGGACATAGGTCTAGACTTTGACTTTTATATATATAATAAAATGAAACAAAACTTTACATAATATAATAGAATTTTATTTATTTATTTTAAATTATAGAAAGATATTTTTAATATTCCCTCACATAATTTAAAATAAAACAAAGTAACAAAGTATTGTGGAATATAGTTTATAAAAAAAATAATAGTAGTGTACTTTAGTATAAAAAAACCTTCTGGGTTTGAGCCTTATATCTAATGTATATGAACTTTTATTTGACGAAAATATAAAGACTTAATAATCTTGAGTTACATTCCCTTAATCGAATTTTAGTACAAAATACATACAATATAGGTGTTTACTTACGTTTTAACCAATGGTTGCACATTAGGATTTTGTTCATATATCTTGTTTTACGAGTGTCCATTAGAAACTTACCCATGTTTTGGTTCTACAATCACACTCACTATGTGAACATTCAAAGGGTGGTTTGTGAATGGTACCTCTATAATAAATGTCATTAGATTCATTAAAAGATATTTTAAATATAATAATACACTTACTTCAACTTTGTTATTGTCACAATTGTTAAGTGGTAAAAGTTAATGTAATTATGCTCTTAATTATTATGTAACCACTTAAATATTATTGATTTTAATCTATTTTTCTCTCAATGTATAATGAATTGGTAGAATACCTTGATACAAGAGTAAAGATCATAATTGTGAAGATAATTAAAGAAAAAGTGAAAGAAAAAAAGAAGATTTTCAACTAGAAATTTGATCGAGCGCCATCTACACTTGCTTGAGCGAATATACGTGAAAGTTGTCGGGAGTTCTCTTGCTCAAGCGCATTCCATTCTCGCTTGAGCGAAAAGAAGACAAACCTCTCGGGTGTGCACTCGCTCAAGTGGACATCTTTTGCTTGAGCGAAAGTTGCTGTTTTTCGCTCAAGCGAATAATTGGTCGCTTGAGCGAATGAATGATGATAGGTCTGACCCAAATTTTTCTATAAAAAAATAAGACGTGTGTTGAGAAAGGAATTGGAGGTTTTTGGGAGAAGAGACACGATTGTTGTTCTGTTCTTCAAGGATTATTCAATTCTTACCCATTTAGAGCATTGTAATGACCACCATGAGTGACTAACTTCATTCTCTTATGATTGGGTGCACTTCCTTAAAACTCTTTTATGTCATAGTGATATTTTGAGATATTACTCTATGTTTTGATATTGTTATTCTTATCTTTTGTGCCTTAGAATGATTTATTCTTGATGTTTGGGATATAATTGGAAAATATATCTTAAAACCCTAGATCAGGTAAGAATATTTGCTATGTTAATTACCAGGAATAGAATGAATGTATCAAGTGTTTAACACCCTAAACCTAATGTTGAAAAATCTCTTAACTGTGTGAGGAATCAACGCTTATCATGCTTTCTAATGAATTTCACATGTGAGAAATCAAAGTGAATAATTTGAGTAGGTGGTACCAACATTGATAGGTTAATTGATGTTCTTAATTTGACCTAGCCATTATGCAAAAAAGCACTACTACAAAATATGTTTCCACGTCGGTTCCAAATGAACCGACGTGGAAAGTGTTTTGACCCAAAAATTCACTTAAGTTAAAGAATTGTCACTAGAAAGATTCGAACCCAGTATTTTATAGTTGAAAGCTGATACTTCAACTACTAAACTACTATAATTTTCTGATAATAACTTACAAGCCAAAAATTTACTTAAGTTAGAGAATTGTCACTGACAGGATTTGAACATAGTATTTTAGAGTTGAAAGTTTCCAACCACTAAACTTCTATAATTTTATAATAATAATTTACAAATAAATTATATTTATATACAAATAAATATATATCCGTGTAAATATATAAATACAAATATATTTATATATTTTGATATATTTATATATATTTATATAGTTATATATTTATATGTTGGATGTGAGGGTGCGTTCGAGGGTGAAAGTGAGATTGACTCTCGCTTGAGTAAAAATATGTTAAAGCTCATAGAAATTCACTCGCTCAAGCCTCGCTTGAGCGAAAATTGGTATTTTTTGTTTGAGCTAATGACGCGTTTCCCAAATTTATTTTATATTATATAAATAAATTATAAAGATTATATTTTGTCATTAAATTACAAACCCATATAAAGAGACTCGCTCACAAATTTGACATCAAATTTTAAAAACTCACTCTACACATACTCTCACCTTCAAGCGTGTCCTCACATCCAACATATAAATATTTGAATATATAATTATATAAATATATCAAAATATATAAATATATTTGTATTTGTATATTTATATATTTACACGGATATATATTTATTTGTATATAAATATAATTTATTTGTAAGTTATTATCAGAAAATTATAGTAGTTTAGTGGTTGGAGTATCAGCCTCTAATTCTAAGATACTCGGGTTCGAATCCTCTTGTCAGTAGCAATTCTGTTCAAAAATTAATTTGGTAATGCTTAAACTTCTAAGAAATATGATAAATTTGAGAGGGGAGACTTTTAGATAAATAGAGGGGTTGTAAATAAAAATCTAAGTTCTTTTATTTGATATTTTCTAAAGTAATGATTTCGAATTTCTATTGAAACCGTTCATTGTGAAATCAACTTTTATTTAATCGAAATACTATAATGCGATTGATAATTTTGGTATCCTTGTCAAATATTCAACAACAATTTAGAGTGTCATAAAAATGTGATACAAAATTTAGTCAAATCTGTGGTGTATTTTAGTTAATAACAATTTCATTATTACTTATTGAACGTCATTCATGAGATTATCATTCAATTAGAGCTAAGTTTCCATTACTCTAACTTAGTTTATGGGTTTTACTCTAGTTCCTCTCAATGATTAATTACTTATTAACATGTGAATCATTTTATAAACGAATATGCAATATTTCTTAATAAAATCTTGTCTATAAAAGAAAAGAAAAAGATAAAGCTAATAAATAAAATTAATAGAATATACTTACAAAGATAATGATGTATCCATGTATTACACGAGTTTTGCATTTCAAAGGTTTAATAGTAACTAAGTTTTCTATGGTAATCATATCTATTTAAAATATTATAGTTATTGTTAATTTATAAGATTTTGTTGGCTTATTTGAGACAAATGTAAAATTAGTGATTATTATTGAATTTTTATGACTATCTTTAATAATATTTAGGAAAAAAAAGGTTTTTTTTTCATGTTTGTTTGAAATATTTTGATATATTATGGGATGAAGAAAGATATAATTTCATATTTGTTTGTTACATATTATTGATGTTCAAATATCTCTATATTTTAATTAGTTATGATTTTTACCAAGTAAATATCGTTCTAATTTAATCTTAAATCTTTTTTTAATGGGTTATTCTATTCTAAATCTAGAATATTTAGGTTAGAGTATGAAATCTGTCATTACATCAATCTAATAATTTTAAACAAAATTTTAAAAAAATCTCGTCTCTAAGATAAAAAATCGTGTCATAACAAAAAAGTTTATTTATCCAATAAATATAAATATATATATATATATATATATAATATATTTATTTTTATAGGACTTTATATATACTTTTTCATTCTATAAATCTCTCTCAACGGTAAATATTTCACTAGTAAAAACACCTTTAACATCGGTTCTTAGTGACTTTCTACATCGGTTCTAGAACCGATGTAGATACAACCGATGTAGAAAGTTGGTGAGTTTTAACATCGGTTAAGAACCGATGTAGAAAGTCTGACTTTCCACATCGGTTCTAGGCCATAACCGATGTAAAGTCTGACTTTCCACATCGGTTATAGCTATAACCGATGTGGAAAGTCAGACTTTCTACATCGGTTATGGCCTAGAACCGATGTGGAAAGTATTAAAAATCACTTTCTACATCGGTTATGGCCATAACCGATGTGGAAAGTCATATTTTTTTTAAATATGAATTTTAGTTTTTGATTTTTCAGAACCTCGTACAGCATTTTAAATATTTACAGACTACTCGGAATGTTAATCTATATATAGAGGACATGCATTAACACACAAGTAAACATAATGTATATTATATATCTACATTGTATTGTATCAACAAAAACAATAAACATGTATTGTATTCTAAGTTTATATATACAAAGAAACTAGCAGTCCTAATGTTTCACAATTAAATTCAATCACGACTATAGTTCTTAATAACAAAATCTGCCCAAATTCGTCTAATGTCATCAATCTCTGCTTCACTTATTGGATGACCATCATCGAATATCTACAAACAAAAAAAAAACATTTCAGATAAGCAGAAGTAGGCAAATATATGTCAATGACATAGATATAGTCATAACACATACCAAATTCCATGAATCTGTGATATTTGCTGTGATGATTGTTAACATATGTCTCATCACATAATATCCGCACTCCCAACTTCCTTTTTGCTTATTACACTATAAGAAAAAAAAATACTATAAAAGATTGGAAGTATCCATGTGGGTTTCTTTTTAGGCTTACCCTCCATGACTGAGTATGCTTCTATACACCTATAAAAGATTAAATGGAAAATACTTCATATTAAGACATGTGGAACTTAAAATGAAATGAATGAAATATTATACAAGGGTGTTAGTATACTTATCTTAAACAATTGAATGTTGTCTGGATCGGGATTTGGGAATGAAGCACAATTATTATGAAGTACTTACTTATGAATATAAAAAGTAAAATGTGGATACTATTTAGCTCAAAGGAGTGAAGCACAGATCTTTACAGTTATTTAATCTGTCATGAACCAGACCTAGAGTATTTAATTAGTCACAAAGACAGATTCATATATAAGGGTGTTAGTATACTTACACATCAATAATCTGTTTAATTTCCTTTTTGGGTTTATTCCATAAAGAGCATAAAAAAAATAGTCTCATTACGTTTAGGACAAAGGATAAACAGTTGCCAGTGAGACCTACAAAAAATGTCGCTCAATTAGTAATTCTTAAGAGATTCAAAGTTTGAAAGTAAGTAATTTAAAAAAACTTACCCATAATGATATGGTGCGAGATAAACTTCCTTTTATCCTTCACAAAATCTCTTTTGAATGTATGCTTCACAAATTACTAACAAAACAGGCCATGAACTATGTATACTACTTAAATTGCCATAAGGATTCATCCCATCTGTAGCAAGTGCTAGTCTAAGGTTTCTCCCCTCTTGACCAAATTCTGGAAATATGTCATCAATTTTTTTCCATTGCAGAGAATCAGCTGGATGTCGTATCTTCCTGGATTTCAGTTGTCTCTGAAGCCATTGGGAAATCTACTACTTCCCCATGCCAAATCCACTTAGTGTAACTCTTGCAAAATCCATCACAAAGGAGATGCTCTCTTATATCCTTCACACTTAGTTGTCTTAAATTTAAGCACTTCACACAAGGACAATAAAAGAGACCTCTATTGTTACCCACATTTCTCTGTGCAAACTCTAAGAACTCTTCAACCCCTAATTCATATTCTTCTTCTATACGTTTGGCATTTATCCAACTCCGATCCATATCTATAACTACATGACGTCTTTGCTTAGTGTGAAAATGGAATTACCTCTATTCAGAGGCAACAAACTTAAACAACTCAAACTATAATCCAAACTGAAATAGTACTGGAACAACAATAAAACTACATGAACAAAACAAACAACACAAAGAACAAACCTAAATCAACAACATAAGAAACAAACTCAAATGAAAAACAAGAGAACCAAATATAATCAATACCCCAAAGCCCTACACCCCAGCGTGGAAACCCATAGCCTTAACTCTTCCGCTAAGAGACTCGGACCAGAGCGACATCAACCAACCCAACAGGGCTTGGATAACACCAATCTCAACCCCACGAGAATAACCAAGTCAAAATCACATATTCAAGTCAAACTAAACGGAAATAATAATACAAAACCCAGAATAAACATGTCTACATACATTAAACCCAGGCAGAATCAGTCCACGACCAAACAAAACAATCCAGAATCAAGGAAAATGCATAAAGGTAATTGACAAAACAAGGATGAGAAGCCAATAGGATAGACCCACGGACCTGGTCCGAATCACCTCTGGTTCGCGACGAGATCGAAGGTGCGCAGGTGCAATGAGGAGGAGCTCCTAGAGGGTTTCGGAGAGGTGAAGACGAGGGTGGCGCGTCGCAGTTCTTGGTGCGCGTCGCAGCTTCTCGGTGCGCGTCGCAGTTCTTGGTGCACGGCAAGGGTGGTTTTCGCTTGGGGATTCGATTGGGGAAACGGAGGTTAGGGATTCGATTGGGGGAAGGAGATGGGAGAGACAGTGGTTTTCGCTACCGCGATAGGGGCAAGGAGACGGTGGTTTTCGCTCACTGCGAGAATGAATTTGGTAATGGCTAGGAGCAAGGGAAGAATTCCGGAGGGAGTCGAGTCCGTAATTGGGTCTCGTGAGTCGAGTCCGTAAGGGCAAGAGTGGAGTCTAGGGCTTACTTGTCTAAAATTTTTATTATAATTTTTTTTAAGACTTTCCACATCGGTTCATGGGGGAACCGATGTAGAAAGTAAAATGGTATATCGGATGACCGATCAGAATGGCTTTATGACCGATCGAAGCCGGATGATCGATCAGAATGAGATTATGACCGATCGAATTGTTTTAAATCGAGTAGATAGCAATTTCCACATCGGTTCATGGGGGAACCGATGTAGAAAGTGCAGGTCAACACTCGCTCAAGCGACAATAAGATCGCTCGAGCGACGCCACCTCCACAAAATTGGCCTTCTCGGGTGGTTTTTCGCTTTAGCGACACTGTCTCGCTCGAGCGACGCCACCTGCACAAAATTATTGGCCTTCTCGGGTGATTTTTCGCTTGAGCGACACTTTCTCGCTCGAGCGACGCCACCTGCACAAAATTATTGGCCTTCTCGGGTGGTTTTTCGCTTGAGCGACACTTTCTCGCTCGAGCGACATCCACATTTTTTGGTTATGATCGATCAGGATGAGTTTATGACCGATCAGAATTATTTTAAATCAGAGTAGAAAACACTTTCCACATCGGTTCATGGTGGAACCGATGTAGAAAGTACTTTCTACATCGGTTCCCATCTGAACCGATGTGGAAAGGCTTTAAAAAAATTTCTACATCGGTTCTTTAACAACCGATGTAAAAAGTCCGATGTTAAAAGTATTTTTTGTACTAGTGTTTTCTTTGTAAGGAGTGACATTTTTGTGGACGTAAATTTCGTTATTATAATTTGAGTTGATTACTTAATCCAACCATCAATTCATATAATACTACTAGAAAATTGGAGAAAAAAAACACTAAAAATTTACTAATGATCTGAACACATTTCACACCACACTATATCAAAACTTTAAATATATTATATTTTTTTAACTTATTTATTTCTTCACTTATCTATTTCTTCACTTATCTATTTCATACAATATACCTTATTTAATGAATAGATTTTTTTAGATATGGTGTATACCATTTTAATCTCCTATCACTAAGCCAACGTAGAGGATTGAACTTTTTACAAAATGTTAGCTTTATAATAATTAGCTTAGGCTAGTTTGATAAAGTATTGATTCCAATTAAATTATTCAAATTGAAGAAGAAAAACGCTATTATTTTTCTTTCATTCTCTTAAAATTTTCGGATCAACTTAACAAGTATAACTAACAAATTATTAGTATAATAAACTCTCTTAATCACATCTTTTAATACGTTACTTTAAAAAAAAAAGAATGATTTACTCCTTATTTATTTCGTATTGTTTATAAAAAAAGAGTAGATAAAAATTTATGAGAAGTGTTAATTTGAATATATATATATATATATATATATATATATATATATATATATATATATATATATATATATATATATATCATGACATTTAAAGTTTGATTACACAAATCAATATAAGAATTAATTTTCATTATTTTTAATAAATTTATTAATATTTATCATTAATACTCTTGTCATCCTATTATTATTTTTTAACCAAAATATTTTTAAATAATTTATTATATATTTTTTGGTAATAAATATAATTAAAAAATTGAGATATAATTAATAAAAAATTAATAAAATTTAATTTTTTTAAACATGATATATTTTAAAATAGAGGAAATATGTTTTAGAAGAGACTATTAATATTGAAGTAAAACAGGCTAAACTCAGTAGTTGAATGTTGGCTAATGCTGTCATGAATATTCTCCGTCAGTTAAGACAAACATTTCAAGTACACTGATTTGGGAAAAAGCAGACACGTTTAAATCAATGCATGTCAAACACATGCTGATAACTTTCATAATAAATCGGTATTTAAAATAATAAAAAAAATCATGTTACCATCAATTTAAACATGTCCCATTTTAAGACGATAAAATTTACAAAATTTAAGACTGTATTAATTATATGTTTACTTCTTTTTATTATATTTAGTGTTCCAAGAAAATATAATAAATTATTTAAAATTATTTTAAATAAAAACATATTAAAATAACAAAAATATTAATAAAAAATCAATAAATTTATTAAAAATAAAAATAAAAAAATATTTATCGTTCAACCTTAATCATCATAGAACAGAGAATATCTTTTATATTTAAAAGTAAAAATATTTATAATAAATTGGTTAATAATAAATATTTCTAAATTTATTTATTTATTTATTAAATAAACTAACAACAGGAATAAAATAACTAAATACATTTCATTTCCATTTCAATTAAAAGACTGAAAAGTATTATTCCAAACGATGAAAATAAGGATAATAATCGAATCTCCGACTTCACGAATAGTGAAACAAAAAAAACTGCAACGCAATTAGTACGAGTTTTAAAAATTAAACTTGTTTGAGTTTAAATTTGAATAATTATTTAGAAAAAAAATATATATATATATATATATATATACCTATATCTATATATCTATCTATATATCTATCTATCTATCTATCTATCTATTTATATATATATATATATATATATATATATATATATATATATATATATATATATATATATATATATATATATATATATATATATATATATATATATATAAGTACTATCACATTCATACATGCTATACGTATGCGTATTACATAAAAAAATGTTTATTTATATCATTTAATTTTCGAATTAATTAATAATTTTAGTGAAAAAACTATATATGTTGAATTTATGATATAAATTATACATTATAATATATTTTTTAAAATTATTAAAATTTAAATTTAATGTAATAAAGATATAAGATGAATTAAAAGAGATAAGATATTAAAAGAAAAAGTTGAAAACGTTTTCATTACAAAAATGAGTTAGAAATACTCGTATGGGATAAGACCAATTCAAATTGTTTTAATTCAAAATAATTGTTTTAATTTATATACATAATAATCTTTTATAGTTAAATTTTATATGGTGTTTATTTTATTAAATGAAATTTAAAATCCATGTATTTTATTTAAGATTTCAATTTGTTGTTTTCTCACTATCAAAATTATTTTTAAAATAATATTATTGTTTTTTTTTCTATTTTATATAAAATCTATATTTAACTAAAATACTTGATTAATTCTTTCAATTATTGACACTTTACTATTTTGTTTTCCTTTTCTATCATTGATAGTGATAACCCACAGTGACTTTAACATCTTAAATAATTGGTATACCAGTCAAAAGGATTATTTTGAGATTTTGAACAAAATTTGATATATTTTTGAATTTAGAGTATAACCCTATTTTATTATATTATTATTTTAAGGAAATAATATTTATTATTTAACTTGATAAATTAGTTTAAATATATAATATGCCCTATTATAATACGTAATTTTATAATTTTTATTCAAAATTTTGTTTCTCAAAATTTATTATTTAATATTTTTTAAACCGTTATAGTCATTTGTTCTATCTTTCTTTATCTTAATCCCTCGCTATTTGGATCAAAATATTAATCAAATCAAATGACTTAATTAATCATTTCAATCGTCAGTTTCAAAAAATCGTAATCTTTTAGAAGAATTGATCGAATTGCTCCCATAATAATAAATTTAATAAAAATTAATATGTATATTAATTTATATAATTATATCTTAAATTGAGGAAATGTAACTCAAATATTATTATAATTTATTTTAAACAAACAGATCAATTGTTTGTTTAAAATTCTAACTTTCTCATAAAGTTAATGGTTAAAACTTTATAATTTCCAATGAACCTTTCAAATCATTTCACATCTCAAAATCTTCTACAAATTCCTTAATTACTCGAATAAATTTAAGAATTAAAATTTTTTTTTATGTAAAATAAAATTGATGAAAATATTTAACTGTAACAATTAAATAATTGTTTGAAATAAAAGTTGTTGAAATATACCACTCTATTGTAATTATAATTAAGGCAAAATTAAGCAGTGAAGTTATTGCAAAAGTAAAATTTTAAAAATCAAATTTTAACTTAAAGTGTTCTTATGTTTGCGTGTGTGATTATCTTAATTGCCCCATTGCTGACGATCATAACAGCACACAAAGTGTCGCGTCCTAATCATGCACATAGCTAAATTGCAAATTGCAATTCAACAATGTTTGAAATGATCACGTAAATGTTGTATTGGATAGGACCATGACTTTTTTCATGTCAATATAAGCATCATTAAATTATACATTATTCCATATTGGATGTGATAATAGACTGTGTACTTTTTGTATTATGATCCTTGGATAAAGTATTATATTAGTTAATGTTTATACACAACCTTCATAACTTTTAAATGAATACTAATTTATTTTTATATTAAATATCAACAACAGGTACTCTTTAAAATTTGTATTTAATTAATGTGAAAAAAAAACTTTTAAAACACTAATTATTCTCTTACTTTGTTACATTATTACGTGCATAACAATTTTATAGAAAATTAACTTATCTTAAGTTCATTTATAGAAAAAATCGATGATAAAATAGATGGTGAGAAGTGATTAATATATAAAAATGAATGATTTAATATTTTTTAATATAATATTATTTTATTAATTTAAATGTAAATAGTTTAAAAAAATTATAATGATATATCAAATATATATTATTAAATAAATAATTATTAATTTAAAAATCTATTTCATTAATAAGAACTAATTAATAATTTTATAAATAATTTGATAATTAAATAAATATTTTATTTTTATTAATTTATTTATTATTTTTTTAAATGAACTATTTCCTTCCTTTTTCATATCACTTTCTTAATAAATTAACAACCATAATTTTTATCTATTTCATTTCTTTTCTTTTCTTTCTTTATATTTTTTTCCTTATATTTCAAAATAGACCCTTAGATTTATATACCTGTGTATTTTAATTAAAATATTTAATTTTTATTTTAATTTCTCTATAAGAGTTAATAAATTGGACATATGCATACAAATCTTTTATGGCTTTTTTTAATCAGGGTTGTGAAATGCAAAAATACACTAAATGACATATGCATACAAGACTTTAAATTGGATATTTAGGCAATGATAATCAATTTATATTATTTTAATTGTCAAAAATATTATATTATTAGTTTGTGTACTAATTTTGTCATATAATTTAATTTTATATACATTTTAGTGTCATAAATAAAAATAAGACTATGCGTAAGTGTGATTATTATATAATGTATTAGAATTGATGGTGCAACCATATTTTATAATGTTTTAAGGTTAGATTAATTTTATTTTCTAATTTTTTATTACGTTAATCAGAGACAGAGTCAATATTTTATCTCAAGGAATCAAAATAAAATATGTTTGATTTTTTAATTAATAAAATAAAAAAAATATATATTAATATTAATTAATAAGATTAAAATAAAAGATTGATCGTCTTTATGAGGCTCAATCAATTTTTTATTTGATTTTATTTGGTAGACATGTCAGGTACGAATTTATCTGCTCCACTTTTTCTTTTGTTCCCCTTCAAAGGAGACAAAAAACAGTGGTTTCTTTCTATATATCATAGATTGCTTTCAATCTCCTTTTGTTTGTTCGGCTCACAATTTTCCTTTTCCTGTTTACCTCTTCCCGTAAGGATAGGCCATATATATTTTTTCTTACATTAATCTATCATTATTTCACCATAATGTCAGTCTTTGAAACTGTTACTGGCCCTAACGCCACTTTCCAATCAATAATTTTGGTACTAAAGTTCCCTTTCCTATATGGCCATACATGCCACATGATAAACGTGAATCTATTCTTAATACTACAATCCCTTTTCTTTGGCTATATAAAGTCCTGCATACCAAACTTGACATACCTACATAATACAAAGCAACAAGTTTTACTCAAATTGCTCCATTCTGTCACCCCAACCCAGAAAGAGCACAACCACTTTCAGGAGAAACTGAACATGTTTAGTGTTAAGGAATTAGTTGAATCCAATTGTACGAGCTCTGTCCCCTCCAACTACGTTTGCCTTAAAACCCCCGAAGATTCCATTTTGTATGATGAGACAGACAACATTCCAACCATCGATTTTTCCCAACTCACCTCTTCCAATCCCGATGAACGCTCCAACGCAATCCACCAACTAGGTGATGCATGCCGTGATTGGGGTTTCTTTATGGTATTCATATACTTAACCTCAAACCTTATATATATATATGCATGTTTCAACTTGTCCACTTATGCATGCATGCATTTAACATAACTTTGAACTGCTTTATGTATAGCTAATCAATCACGGTGTGTCGGAGACACTGAGGGAGAAGGTGCTTAGGGAAGGCGAAAGCTTTTTCGATCTGAGTCAGGAAGAAAAAATGGAGTACGCGGGAGAGAAGATACTTGATCCTATAAGATATGGAACAAGCTTCAATCTCATGGTTGACAAGACCTTTTTCTGGAGAGATTATCTCAAATGTCTTGTTCACCCTCACTTCAATGCTCCTTCTAAGCCTCCCGCTCTCAGGTACACCCTTCTCCGCACTTTTTTTTTTGGTTTCTTGCCTGAAGTCTCTTTGATAGAAAACTACAACAACTTCTAAGAATTTTTCTACTGATAGAAATTCTTGTAGTTGTATTTAAACATTCCCTTCTTCCAACATAACTATATATTACCTATCCCATTTTGGGTGGATGAAAGTAGAAGACAGAGAAGAAAAATGAGAAAAGAAAAATATAATACAGTTTAAAGAGAAAAATTCATTATAAGCCAAATTTATTAATTTTTAAGTTGAATTACTATGTGATCGCTGTTATGCTGGCAATATTTACTGTTTTTGTCTTTATACCTACTTAAAAACCATTTATTTGACTGTGAATGTCACTAAATATTTGAACCTTGACTACGACATATTATCATGCTTTTAGCCACAAAATTTAATAATTTTGTCTTATTAAAGAAAAGTTTAAGTTGAAAAATACGGTAAATATATATATAAATAAAAGAGATAAATCACAGCTTATGAGCTGGTTTAAAAAAAAAAATCTTTCTCTAAGGTTTGTAACACTTTTTGTGTTGTCACGATGTAATGCTGACAGGTTTATTTTCTTGACCAATGATATACAGAGAAATTTTCTATCAAACATTTATCCAACAATTATCATTAAATTTTTGTCGTCGGCGCAAAGAACCATGACCACTCCAACGACTACCATTAAGCTTATCCTTTCCCTATCAAAACATAGCGCTTGTTGCACTTGTCTCCGCCATATATATATTCCCATAGGAAAGTTTTGAAGTAGTTGACACAGTTTTGCTTTTTTATACTTATATTTTACACATCACGCTAGATTATCGTAATTGCAAAGTTTAGATGATGAAAATCTGCTTTTGACGACAAATCATGAAAATGAAGCAACACCAGCATCATATCAAGGACCCCCACCTCTTCTTTCCACCGGTGAACCCACTTCAGTGGTAACGCCAACACTCCAAAACAATACATTTTAAAAGTTTTGTGGCATGTTGCATAATTTAATTTAATAAAAGAAAAATAAAGAAGTACATATTGGAATTTGGACTTTTTAAACTAATGAAAATTCTCTCCTTAGTTATTTCTTATAGAAAGTAAGAGTACAGGGTATATGTTCAACTTGCATCACTTAGTACAGCACTATTGAGGGTGGAGAAGAAGTTCTTAGCCCTTATGGGAGACAAAGAAGTGTGCGATGGACCAACCCATAGGAAGTACCCCATTTATTTTCTATTTTTGGAGTTTATGCAAAAATTATTCTAATTTTTTCTTGAGATCAAGTTTCAAAGATTCAGATCCTCTGCAGCAGTTATTTAGAAATCTTCAGAGGGTGCAGTAGTTAATTTTAACGTTGAAGCACAATATATTTTTCTTAATTATTAATCTTTTTCTATAACGTACATTTATTTTATATTTTAATGAATCAGAATATAAGCTTTTACATGGAAAATCAATTAAAAATACTGATTAATGTCTTTTTAAGATAAATAGTGCAAAGATTGTTATAATATCTATTTGAAATTGAAATTAAGTAGAATAGTTTTACATTATTCATATGTATATTGCTTATTCACTATTATATGGTCAACATTACCGTTTCCTAAGGATCTGTTTTCTCTTTTCTAGGTTTTGATAGCATTTTTAAATTCAGATTAACAGTTCACGCACAGATAAATTCCTGTTCACCCTTTTGACTAGAAACTTTAGGAACTCGAAATATGATAAACTGGTATGAAAACAATACAGGAGTAGAAAAGAGTAGATGTACAGTTTATTCATTGTTTTTGGCGTTGAATGGTTGCAGGGAAACTTTAGAGGAATACAGCAGAAAGGGTAAGGGAGTGGTTGAAGAGTTGCTGAAAGGAATATCTCTAAGCTTAGGGCTTGAAGAAAACTACATACACAAAAGGATGGATGTAGAGATGGGGTGTCAGGTGCTTGTTATCAACTATTACCCACCATGCCCTAAGCCTGAGCTTGTCATGGGGCTTCCTGCACACACGGACCATGGGATTCTCACCCTCCTTATGCATAACGAGCTTGGAGGGCTTCAAATTCAACACAAGGGTAACTGGATTCCTGTCAACCCCTTACCCAATTCCTTTCTCTTCAATACTGGGGATCACATGGAGGTATAGCAAAATTCATTCTTTATTCTTGCATGCAATTTACTACTCTTGAGTGGAAAAATAATAAATGTGCCATTTTTGTGTTCAGATACTAACGAATGGGAGATACAAGAGCGTTGTTCATCGGGCTGTGGTGAACACAAAAGCCACCAGAATTTCTGTTGGCACTGCACATGGACCCAATCTTGACACCATAGTGGGTCCTGCACCAGAGCTGGTGGGAGATGATAATCCCGCAGCATATCGTGCCATCAAATATAGAGACTACATACTGCTTCAGCAAAACAATGAACTCGATAGAAAGACATGCTTGGATCGTATTCGGATTTGAGTTATATCAATAAACTCCTACCATCAACTATGTAGCATCCTTGATGCAATTCTTGAATCTGAATCATGCTTCTGTTTCATTGTTTAGTTTTTTTTAATTGATGTACTTGAATGTGTCGCGCGAACAAACTCTGAATCATGTTCCCTTCTCTACTACTTCTCTTCTACTTCTTCTTTATAATGTTATTTTGCGTTGTCTGTTAGATGATATTTGGGTTGTGAAACAATCACCACCCGGTTATAAACTTTCTCAAAACGCAGTACTTAATCAAATTAGTTGACCAGAAATCAAACGGATTATACTCTACTACAATTCTATTATTTCTTCATTAATATTGTAGATGGTGCAATTTAACAAGTATAAAAAAAGTACAAGATATGTTAATATTACAACTTATAATATTTGCACGTTATGCTTGTAATAAGGTTTCACATTTTAATTAAGAAGTGTATTTTCTTTGGAAACGGCTACAAAGTTCATTCTTATATTATGCAAGCACTTTCCATACTTCGAAAAATTGGACAAAATATATCATATTTTACCATTATTTAACACATATATGAGTTTTAAATCACCAAAATTTATTTAGATAATATTTTTATAATTATTTTATTGAAAGGTTCAAAATTTTAAATTATTTATTAATTAATTTTCAATAATTTTATACTCAATACTTTAATTACTTATTTTATTTAACATCTGTTTAGAAAATGTTAAAATAATTATATCATTATTAAAAAAATTGATAGTCTAAATATATTATATAATAATTATAATAACATATAAAGCTCGTGTATTTATTTGAAAGTTGTTTGAATATATGTATAATGTACTTTTTCATAATATATAGTTTGGTTTTTCTTAAAATATTAAAATTGACAATTCAATTTAACTAAATGAATTTAAATAAAAAAAGATGTAATAGAGTTGTCAATTAATTTTTTGTTAATAGATTTTACCATACATTTAAAAAATATAATATTAAATTAGTTTACTAAATGTATAAATTATATATAACTCAATACATTATAAATCTAAAAATTTATATTTTTTTATATAAAATAAAAATTATATCATATATTTAACATATTGTGCTTCCTTTAATTAATTAATTAATTAATATAATTTTATTTAAAATAGAAAAATATTAAATATTTACAATTATATTCGTTACTGTTAAATATGATACGTAACTCGAGACATATGTCCTCTCTTTATTTGATGTAAACAAACATGACATTTTTTAATATCTTGATATTTTCTTCAAATATTACTAATTTTTTCTAAACTATAGAGGACTTCTGTCTTTGATTCCTACCATTTCCCAAGTTACGGTCCGTTTCATACAAAAACTTTTTTACCTATCAAAATCAAAATTTCCTTTATATATTTTTTAAATTAGAAAACAAGAAAGTATAATTAATAAACCTATTCAAAAAATAAATTCTGTTCATGTATAAAATAATTTATAAAATCCTTTTTTACATTGGTATTTTTATCTACTCCACCTATGATCCTATAATTGGGTTTCTTTATCTATATAAGGCCCCTAACATCACACAGTAACTGATACGTAAGCCTGAAGTTGCAATGGGCCCTCCTGCACAGACAGCCCATGGGCTTCTGATTCTTCTACTGCGTGGATCGTATTTAAATTTGAATAAAAAAATCGATGACTAGCATGCATGCCTTTCTTCTATCCCAATTATATGTGCTTGTGTTTCAACATTTAGTTCAATTTTAGAATTGATGCACTTGGAGAAAATCAAAGCCCAATTGGTCAAACAATATAACTGCATCAAGTATGACATTTCACTTCCAGAAGTTTTTTTATTATGTGTTCGAATAAATAGTTTAGTTAGTTATTTAATATGACATTTGTCATATCAAAAATTGAATATAAAATTAAATTATGGAAGTCACAGTAAAAAAATAAGAAAAGTAAAGAAAAAAAAGTTAAATAATTGATTAAGATGTTTGGTAAAAGTAAATGGAAAAATTAAAACAAAGGAATGAAAAGATAGATAATAAATATATTTTTCTATGTTTATTGGGTGAAAGTAAGTCTCTCTTTTCCTTTTTCATCACAATTTAGTTAAGAGTAATTTTACAAAAAAAATTTATCTAAACCGATTAACCTTTTTCTTATAATAATAAATATGAAATTAAAAAAATACTATTATCATTATTATTTATATTATATATAAAGAGATTTTTTAACTTTTTTTTTAAAGATACAGAAAAAATATTATATATATATATGAATCACTCCACACTTCTTTAAAACACACCTCACTCATTTTCTTTTCTCCCTCTTTTATTTTATTCTTATCCTAAGTTTATATACTCTTTTAAGAGTTTCTTGCTAGTTTTTTAATTCCTCGAAAAATCTAAAAAATTACTGATGTTGTATCCTATGGGACTTGCGCGATATACTGCAAATAAGTCCTTAAGAACAATGATTATACATGTTTCAAGAATCAAGTTTTGTTCGTGTTCTATCAACATTTTTCAACAATCTTAAGGACTTATGCCTGATAGTATGAATATCAACAACAACTTTACACCAGAAAAGACAAACAACTTCTCCAGAACTCAAAATGTCTTAGCGAAACCGTTCCCGAACATTTTGAAAATTGAAGTTTTCTCCGGACAAAACTTTTGACATTGGCAGAAACACATTTTTACTCCGTTAGACATGTATGGAGTAGTTTTCGCTCTTACAACTATCAAAACTTACTCCAATACTCCTACTAAACAGATCAAAAACTGGATTTATTCAAATAAGGTATGTCGACATACTTTGTTAAGTGAATTATCTAATGATTTGTTCGTTGTGTATTATTCCTATAAGGAAGCTAAAGACATATGGGATTTGTTGATTCTCAAATACATTGTCGAAGATGTTGTAAGACAAAAGTTCATTATCGAAAATTATTACCATTGGGAGATGCTAGAAGACAAGGACATCAAGATCCAAATCAATGAGTGTCATAAGCTACTCGAAGATATTAAAGTAGAAAACATAATCCTACCTATGAGTTCATTTTAGAACTTCTAATAAAAAAACTTCTAAAATTCTGGGCAGACTACAAGCAATAGCTAAAGCACAAACATAAATAGATGTCACTGTCAGATCTTATTACTCACATCATTATGGAAGATACCAACCGGAAGAGGTGTGTTGTTACAAGGGCTAAGGTGATATCAGGTAACAAACCAGATCTAAAAATATATGAGAAAAAAACCTGATGATAAGAGAAGTAATTTTAAAAATTATTGTCCCAATGGATCTAACCCCACGTTTAAGAATAAAGGAAATTGTTTTGTCTGTGAAAAATCAGGTCATCATGCACCTCAGTGTGCAAATGATATAGAATAAGAAACGATAATCCTCCTAAGACAAATTTAACCGCAGTAGATGATACAATTGTTGCGATCGTATCTCAAACAAATCTTGTGATAAATGTGAACAAATAGGTGGTAGATTCTGGTGCTACTAGACACATTTGTGCAAACAAAAATGTTTTTACCTTTTACACTAGTGTAGGGATGGAGAAGAACATGTTTATGTTTGTGATTTTATGATAATTCCTGTCTTAGAGAAATGAAAAGTTCTTCTAAAGCTCACTCTGGGAAGACTCTGACGATGTACTACATGTGTCATTAATCAAAGTTAATCTAATATCTGTAGTACTACTAAGAAAAGTTGGGGATAAAGTGTCATTCGAATCTAATAAAATTATTATGACAAAAAATAATGTGTTTGTGGGGAAGAGATATTGTAATCAAAGTCTTTTTGTACTTAACATTTATGAAGTTGTTAATAAATATAGTTCTTATGCTTATATTGTTGATTCATATGATATGTGACATATTAGATTAGGACACGTAAATTCTTCGCATATTATAAAATTGCAACGATTATGATTAATTAATATGCATGATAAACAATGTAGGAAATGTGATATATATGTAGAATCTAAAATAACAAAAAATACATGTCACTTAGTAGAACAATAAACTGAACTTTTAGAATTGATTTATATTGATCTAGTTGATCTAAAACAAACCATGTCTAGAGGTGGTAAAAATTATTTTGTAACATTTATGGATGACTACTCTAGATACAGCAAAGTATATTTAATCAAACATATGAATGAAGCACTTGACATATTTTTAACCTATAAAACAGAAGTAAAAAATCAATTAAATAAGAAAATTAAGAGGATTAGATCATATAGAGGTGGTGAATATGTATTATTTAATAATTATTGTGTTAAATAAGGTATTGTTCATAAACTGAACCCACCATATTCACCTCAGTCTAATGGAGTAGCTGAGAGAAAAAAATGGAATTCTTAAAGAAATAATGAATGTCATGTTTATTAGTTCTAGTGCATCTGATAACCTTTAGGGAGAAGCCCTAATTATAGCATATTTTTACAAAATAGGATATCACATAAGAAAATTGGTAAAACTTCTTATGAGTTATGGAGAGGTTATCAACCTAATCTTAAATAACTAAGAATGTGGGGTGCCTAACTATCGATCCTAAGAAAAGAAAAATAAGCTCTAAAACTTCTAACTGTATGTTCTTAGGCTATGCGGAACATAGTGCTGCCTATAGATTTTTTATCCTTAAAAATGATGTAATTAAGCATAATATTATAGTGAAGACAAAAAATATTGAGTTTTTTTAACATATTTTCTCAGGTTAGTGAGACACCTAAACAACTTATAGCTATTAATAATGATGACATGAATGAAGACTTTAGAAGAAGTAAAAGATAGAGAAATGAAACCTCTTTGGAGATTATTTTTACACTTATCTAGTTGAAAATGATCCAACGAGTTTTTTAGAGGCTACTAGTACACCTGATGCAACATATTGGGATAAGGTCATTAGGACTGAAATTGACTCAATTAAAAAAAAGTAATACTTTAACTATAGTAGATTTGTCCTCATTGGTTGTAAGTGGATCTTTAAGAAAAAGTATCATCCTGATGGATCCATAGACAAATATAAGGCAAGATTAGTAGTAAAGAATTTTACACAAAAACTAAACATTAATTATTTGATACCTTTGCTCATGTGACTAGAATTTTCTTTATTCGAGTTTTGTTAGCTCTAACAATTATCCATAAACTAGTTATACACCAAATGGATGTTAAGACAACCTCTTTGAATGGTGAATTAGAGAGAAAAATTTATATGACTCAACATGAAGGGTGTGTTGTTCCTGGTCAAGAGAACAAAGTGTGCAAACTTTTAAAGTCTCTGTATGGATTAAAACAGGCACCAAAATAGTGGTATAAAAAACTTGATAGTGTTATACTTTGTGATGGTTTTTCAACTGATGATGTTGATAAATTAGTGTATTCTAAACTTAAAAGTGGTGAATGTGCCATTATATATTTATATATAGTTGGCATGTTAATATTTGGCACATGTATTGTCCAATGGCGGATCTTGACCATTGATTTTGAGGGGGGCAAATAATATATTATTAATAAATAATAAATAAATATAAAAGGAAGAAAGAAGATGAAAGAGTGAAAGGATAAAATTGTAAATATATACTTAAATATATTAAATCATCTTTAAGTTTGAGGGGGACAAAATCATAAATTACATGAGAGTTACAAAACTGAGAAGGGACTAAGAGGATAAAATTGTAAATATACAAGTAAATATATTAAATGTTCATTAAGTTTGGGGGGTCAAAATCTTAAATTACATGGGAATTACAAAACTTTGGGGGTGGGGGTCACGACCCCCTCAGCTCCCAAGAAGATCTGCAACTGGTGTTGTCATAGTCTCTAGAATTAAGTTGTTGTTGGGATCTAAATTTGAAATGAAAGACATGGGTGAAGTCAATGTGATTTTGGGAGTTAGAATCATAAGGAAGAGAGATATTATTTTACTCTCTCAAGAACAATATAATGAGAAACTTTGTAGGAAGTTTGGATATTATGACTTCAAACCAATTAATACTTTTATGACACTAACTCTAAATTAAAGAAAAATAAAGAAGACTTTATTTCTCAACCTCAATATGTCAAGATAATTGGGAGCTTACTACATTTAATGAGTTTTTCTAGACCTGATATTGCTTATGCAATAGGTAGATTGAGTAGGTACATTCAATGTCTTAATCATGAACATTGAGATGCACTTGCAAGGCTTATGAGATACTTAAGAGGTTCAACAAATTATGTCATTAAATATAATGAATTTTTCGTTGTACTAGAAGGATACGATACTAACCAGATCTCTTATTTAGATGAGACAAAATCCACTGGTGGTTATATATTTATATTTGGGGGTGGTGTAATTACATGGAGATTAACTAGACAAACAATTATTGCAAGATCAATAATGGAATCAAAGTTTGTTGCTCTTGAAATGACTCGTAATGAAGCTAAGTGGTAGAAAAACTTAACAAATATTTCGTTAGGGATGAAACCAACCCATTTTGTGTTAATACATTGTGATTGCCAATCAACAATGACTATAACTGAAAACAAGAATTACAATGGAAAGAATAGACACATATAATTGAGACATAATTTGGTGAAACAGTTTCTAAATAGTGAAACAATTTCCATTGACTATGTGAAGTATGAACGGAATCTAATAGATCCTTTGACGAAACTCTTAGGCAGAAACATGATTTTAGAACACATTTAAGGGAACGAGACTTAAGCCACTTGCAAACAAACAAATGATGGTAACTCAACATTTGTAATTAGATATATCATGAATAAGGTTCATATAGGTAAAAACAAGTCATTTATTAATTTTGCTAGCACTAAAATTGATTAAAATCAATTATGTCCATTCCTATGGTGTGTGTGAAAGTACTAGATACTGCATCATTGAGAGGTTAAACTTTGTAATTAAAATTCTAAGTGATGTATGAATTTTAGTCTAAACAAAGTTTTAATGATTTCATATTCTTTATATGTGATGTATGATTTGCAGCATACACTTGATGAAATCACCTATTTGAGTGTCAAGTGGGGTCACTTGTATGAGATCTTTGCAAGATTTCTAGAGCACTCAAGTGGGCACGCGCATGGCCTAATAAGCACAACACAGCCATAATAACAAGAATTGTGGGGATGTATTATAATTGTTAAACCGCTAACACACACCAAGTGTTTTGGTTTATAACTTGTTATAACAATTACACTATATGTTAAGTTTTCAGTCTAGGACTGATTCATATAATTTGTTATACCAACTCTGATGCATTACATTTTATATAAGATCAAATATTTTCTTCTTTTGTTCTTTTATTTTATGTTGCAATATGTGGAGATTGTTGTAGAAGAGGATATTGCAAAACCCTAAAATGACTCCACTCTTCTACTGAATTTCTAGCAACAATCAAGCTCATGAACTGTGAACGTTGTATCACACGACTCGCTCACCTCTATGAACATGTGCTCATATAAATAGACCACTTCATACTCCTCCAAGACACACTTTACTCATCTCCTCTTCTCCCTCTTTTGTTATATTCGTATCCTGGATTTATATACTCTTTTAAGAGATTCTTACTAGTTTCAGAGTTCCTTAAATAATCCGAAAAACTTTTATTGTATTTGAAGGACTTACACGATACATCGCATATAAATCCTTAAGGACAATGTTTATACATGCCCCAAAAATCAAATTTTGTTCCAAATGATAAAATTATATTTTCGGTCCTTAATAACTTTTTGTCTTTCAAATTCAAAACCGAATTATTCTTTAATGTGGGACAAATTTTTTTCTTCAAAATTAAAAACGGTGAAATGAAATGTTGTGTAACACTTTTTGCTGTCTTCATTTATTTTTAAGTTTTTATGATGCCAAACATACTATTAAGAAAAATAGAAAAGAAAGATCCAAGGGAAAGGGTTGGTTAGGAAAGTTTGTTGCTAGAAAAGTTGAAAATGAGGGACCACTCTGTTTTGGTTGCATAATTGGATCTAAAGAGAAACAATGTAAGTGTACTTTTTAGAAGATTAATTATACAACATCCCAATAAACCATAAAACAATGGTAAAAGATATGAGATCATGGAACCTCTTACTTTCATAATAATATTGTCTTCTCCTTCAATACTTGGGTTCCTTTCGCAATATTCAGTCCCTTTTGTTTTTATTATTGATTCTTTCAATGTTTGAAATGAGATTGGGTTTATAGCAACTGTGTGTAATTGAGAAAAGTTTCTTTGTGGTTTGTTTTCATGGGGTGCTTTAAATTTTGGATTTTTCTATCATCTCTTTGAATCATGTTGTTAAGAAATGCTTGAAAGAATAGCTGAAAGAAAGGTTTATTATTAAATAACATATATGCTATTATATATCTTATATAAGGTGAATCGTGTATGTGTGTTTCAATATTACCTCATTACAAAAATACATAATATTTTCCTTCTTCTTTTTTTCATTTTATACCAAACGGACCTAGAAGTTTAACATTGTCGAAAAAGAAGTCATGAATTTGGACAGTTGGTACTCTTTGATACATGAAAAAAAAAAAAAAAAAAAAGGTTACTGTAAATAAAGTTGATAATGTATTAAAATTATAATAAAGTGAATTAATGATATTTTAATAAACTTTTTTATAATTAATTTCTTAAACAGCAATGCAGCCATTTGTCAAAATTTATTCATTAAGATAATGAGAAGAATAATTCCTGGTCTTTGCATCGTGAATGCATGACTTGTTCAAGAATAAGATTAATTTTATCTAAATATTATAAGATTAGTGTAAGTTTTACATCCTAAACAGATTTTATAGAGACTGTGAAGCCGACTACAATTAAAAATATACAAAATAAATTATACAACACGCACGTTCAAATTTAGTTAAGAAGAAATTGAAAGCGTGAACAATAAATTATTATTATTTTCTTTTGAAAAGTAATCTTCCTTAAGGAAGATATAGCCATCAAATATTTGTTATTACTATTCCAATACCGATCAGTTCTCTAGAAAAAAAAATTACAATGAATAAAAAATAATTCACTATATTAATTAAGGCTCAACATATAGTTGGTAAAATTATACAAATTTAGTATTTAATTAAATAAACAAACTCTTAAAAAAGTTAAATAATTTACGATATCAATATGTCATTTTTTATAAAAATGTCAAATTAAATCGACAATATGTTATTCATATATATAATAGTAGTTTTTCCATCCATTTCAAACAAAACCTATATACGGTTCCTTCCCCTGTTATAATCTAGTATTTATCATTTAAAAAAAAAAAAACTTTTATGTGATTTTATCGCGTATCATCTTTTTAACTATTTCTTTTTTATTGCTAAACATTAATTTTAATATTTTTTAAATAGTTTTTTATATTAATGTAATCAGTGCAACTTTTTATCTCTTATATTTATTGTTATTTTTTATAACCTTATTTAAATTTTAAATGGTGAATTTTTATATGAAAATCTATACGACAATAAAATGTGTAAAAGGAAGATAGAAAATATGAAAAATAAGAAATAGAAATGGAAAAAATGACATTGTTTTCATAATAATTTAGATGTAATATAAGACTTAATTGCAAAATAAAAATTAAAAAATATTATCAACTTTTTGGGTCTAATTTACTAAACTGTCTCGTGGTGTCATTCACGTATTAAATTTAACTAATCAGATTTATCTGTAGATAAAAAAATTAAGACATATTTTTCATTTTTAAAGATGTTTTTATAGTTTTTCTGCTTATAGGGATTCATATTGAGAACACTCCACATTTTTATTATTCATGAAATTGATTATTTATTTATTTTTTTTAATAAATTTGCTACTTTTAGATGTATAATTTTTTCTAGTATTTTTTTTAATTGTTATTAGCCATAATTAGTTTAACACTAGATATTAAAATATGTTTTTTATAAAATAATTAATTAAAATATTTTAAATAATAAGAAAATAATGTAAATTAAATTTACTAATGCATTTATTATTTTATATAAATAAAAAATTATATATAATTTATTTTTACTGTAGTTTTTATATATTATCAGCAGTGTTAACAGAAATTAAGTGAGTAGTGAGAATTAAGATTGCATGAAAAGTAAAAATTCAGACTATAAAGTTTAAGTTTGTTAATGTATAAAGTTCAATTGCATATATACACATTATCTATGTATTCTAATTTAAAGTAATTATGCAAAATAAGGAATGTGTGTTTTAATATGCCAAATGAGATTCAGTTTTTTTTTTTTAATTTACATATATTCACTCATCATATAATAAACCGCGCATGTTAAAAAATTATTATGTATCATTATAATAATACTTTTATGTAAATAAATTAATGTCCAGATATTTTTGTTAATATTTAAATTTATTTTATTTACATTTTTCTAAAAAGACAAGACTCGTTTAAAACAAATTGAGAAAATAATAAAAAGTATATATTTTCATAGCCGAAAGAGGTAATTAAAATAAGTTTTATTATTTAACTATGTACCATGTATGTTTACTAACGTAACCAATATTATGATTGAGTCAATTTTGTGCACTTGTTATTCTTTTTCAGACACAAAATTCAAATGATTTCATTATCTTAAATTATTAAAGTTAATATACTTAAAAAATACTTCATATGTTCAATGAAAGAAGAATATGATATTATTTATACATAATTTCTATCTAATATTTAATACTCTTCTAGATTATATAAAAGTTGTTTAAATTTAATAATTTTGAAATATAAACTGAATAAATAAAATTTCAATGAATAAAAATAAATAAATAAATAAAAATAATTAAACTAATTAAATATTATACATAAATAAGTTGTACCTTTCACATTAACCTAATTAGCTATACAATAAATGCATGACGACTCATAATGAATATGATTTTACTCCAACAATATTTTAATTTAATTATGTATTTATTTGTTCAAAATCCAACATACTTTTATGTACTATTAAATAAAGAAAAGAAGGGAAACTCATGTTAATAAGTTTATAATAATTTTAATATAAATAAAAATATTAATTGTATTTTCAATTTATATCTTTAAAGTTTACTAATAAAAAAATTAATTAACATATAATGTATACTATCATTGTTGAAAAAAGAGAACTAATGTGAGATAGAAAAAAAAATTGAAAGATGAGAAAGAAGATAAATTAATGACTATTTCCTTCACTCTAATATTGTTTAAGAATTTTCTTATTCTTTTGATAAAAAAAATTTCTAGTCGTTCATTGCAATAATTATTTTTATTAAAATAAATAAATAATTTTAGTTTATGTTTACCTTTCACTCTCTTGCTAATTAATTGTTATATCAATCTACTATTCATAGCCCAAATATGAACCTCTGGAAAAACTAGAATATGGGCCATGCATGACCTTTGTGCCGGAAAGAAATCATAGAAAAGCGAGTTTTTTGAACACTCTCCACCTTTTGCTCCTTAACGCAATGTCCATCCGGAAGACCCTCTCAAATCTACTACACACCTTCAACGACAAAGCCTCAGTGATCGCAGCATCAATTTCACTCAAGCGCCATGTGTCCTCCGTCCGCATCTATGTGCTTCGCGCCACCACTCACCGCCTCGCCGCTCCTCCGTCAGAGTCCCAAATCGCTGCCGTTCTCTCCGCAGGCCGTGGCTCTTATCTCCTGCCTCGCACCTGCATAGAGGCCATCATGGACCGCCTTCACAGAACCCGAAGCGCCTCGGTGGCACTGAAATGCCTCTTCATTCTCCACAACATAGTATCTGAGGGACCCTTAATGCTAAAGGACAACCTCTCCCACTACCCTTCGCGCGGAGGAAACAACGCCCTTAACCTCGTCAGCTTCCGCGACGAAACAGACATGGAATCACTGCAGCTCAGCTCGTGGGTTCGATGGTACGCCAATGTTCTGGAACATGTCTTGACGGTTTCTCGTGTTTTGGGTTATTATCTGATAAAGGATGGCGTCCAACGAGAGTTTACGAGGGTGTCCAGTGTTGAATTGTTATGTGAATTACGAGGATTAGTCGATTTCGTGGAGCAGGTGAGTCACGCGCCTGAGTCACTGCACCTTCAGAGGATCGATTTGGTGTATGGCGTTGTGAGATTGGTGCGAGATGATTACGGACGCGTGCAGGGCGAGATTTCTCGGCGTGTGGAGGAGATTGAGAGGAGGGTGGTGGATTTGGGTGTGGATGAGTTAAGGGAGTTGGTGTGGTGTTTGAAGAGATTGGAGGAGTGCAGGGAAAGGTTGGTGGTTTTGTTTGTGAATAGAAAGAAAAACGGTGCGTTTTGGGATTTGATTGGTGGGGTTAAGAATAAAGGAGTGGTGGTGATGGAGGATATGGAGGGGAAGTGGTTGACGGTGGTGAAGGGTAAGAACGAGTTGACTGAGTCGATGAGCTTCTCCAACCCGTTTCTCGAGCCTGGAGAAATTTTATATTCCGGTCCCACAGGGTGGTGTGTGGCCACGTGTCAACTGACTGTTCCGCGGTTGGGATGATAATTTCCAACGGTCTTATTGTCAATAAGGTGATCGTCGTTTTTGTTTTTTCTTTTCCTTCTGTTCATTTTTATTTTTTTATCTCTTTCCTTTTTTGTTTACATTGGTTCAATAGAAAATAGAACAAACACGTATGTATATCACAGAGATATTTCTAGCCACAGAGAGAGGTTTTGTTTAATTTAGACTTGAAGTTTTTTATGTTCTATGGAGTTGATCTGAACTTGTAATCTGATGGGATGTCACATCTTTGAGCTTTATCAGCGGGTCCAAAGCGAGGAAAATGAGAAGGAAATTTAGTTACAAGTTCTTCTTTTGTAAAGGATGATTTTCATGATTAAACTTGATTGAACAATTAAGGATGGGTTTTTGGTCAATTGCTTAACCGTGTCACATGTGTTACAATGATTAAGTTTACCTATTCATTATATAGTATTGGTTCTGCACATGCCTATTGGAAAAGTATTCATTAATTCCCAGATGTGGAGTGTAGTTAGTTATACTAGCATGAATTATGCATCTATAAGTTTTGCTTCTTGCTGTGTGAATGCAGTCTCACCCTTGTATACATGCATGGATACATCTGTTATATATATATATATATATATATATATATATATATATATATATATATATATATATATATATATATATATATATATATATATATATATGTGGATCTTCACCGAGACCAAATAATATATTATTAATAAATAATAAATAAATATAAAAGAAAAAAAAAAGATGAAAGGATGAAAAAATAAAATTACATATATATACTTAAATATATTAAATGATCGTTAAGTTTGATTAAGAAGGAATTGAGAGGATAAAATTATAAATATACAAATAAATATATTAAATATTCATTAAATTTGGGGTAAAATCATAAAAATCATAGTGAGTTACATAATTTTAGTGGAAGTCAAGTCATGAATATACAAGATATAGTATCTCTGCTCTATATCTCTATATATATATATATATATATATATATATATATATACCATATTTTATAACAATAAGTTTTATATATTGATACGCCTGTATTTCAATAAATAAACAAATTTATAATACAAAAATATTTAAATCATCTTTATAAATTCAAAATTATCGTATGTCATGGATAATAAAGATAATAATCATGTGATTATTAAGTTAATAATGTCTAAATTTAATGGTGAATATTCAATAATAAAAAATTCATAATTTAATATTTAAATTTAATAATTTGTTAGATTTAAGTTAAAATAAAAAAATATTGAATATTAAAAAATATTTAAATATTTTTTTTATATATTCTCTCTTTTGTTTTTATATTATATATTATTTTGATCCAAAATGTATTGGTTAGATATATATTCTTGAGTTGAAATGAAAAATATGTCTAAATAAATTAAAAATATTTCATTGAAAACTAAGTAAATGACATGTTAATTTAATTAAGATCGCACTTAAAATGTCTCAATTAAAATTTACACTACTACAAAATTAGTTTTTTTTTGCTAATTTTTTTTAAAAAAATGTTTTAAATTTATAAGCTTTATCAAAATTTTACAAAAATATTCCCATGAAAAATGAAAATTTTTAGTAGTAATAGTTCATGATTAACCAAGTTAATCATTTTAATATTTGAATTGAAACTAAATAGATGATACATTGATTGATATTGCATTTAACTCAACATGTCTGAATGCATTATTGAAATTAAATTTAAATTTCTTAATATTTTGGATTTCAATGTTGTTAAGAAAAAAATAATTAAAAAATAATTAAAATTTTAACGTTAATTTTTAACAATTATGTGGCACTTAATATTGCAATAAGTTGGTAACAAAAATAAAATACCATGTTTTTTTCTTTTATGCTTCCTGATCTTGCCCGTTTACAACTGAATTAGGTCTTCAGATTATTGATAAATGTATTTAGGCCATGTGTTGTTGAACCTGGGCTTCCAATGTTGGCATAAACATTATCAAACCGAAACAGAGGCAGGGGAGTTCTCACTAACCTTGGTGTTTTTTATGTTTAGAAAATCGTTACTGTTTTCATCATCTCAATTATACAATACAGTGAATGTTACATATCTCCAATTCTTAATTGGCTAGTAAATTTGACTTTGAAGAACAGATTCAGAACTGTGAAATGTGTAAAACTGAGGACTGATTAGTTATAAATTTAGACACACACTTTCAATTTAGATCAGTTCACATTTATATCATATTTAAATTAAATGTAGCTTCAATAATAATTTTGATTAAAGAGCATTTAACATTCATCCCAATTTTATCCTGAAACTATGTCCACATTCTTTTAATTTATTTAATAATGTTTATAAAACTTTCATTTACAATTTTATAAATTATAAAATTTGTTTAACTGTTGATTAATGGTATAACAAAGATTACAAAATTGATGTTTGATTTGAAAGTTAAATTAATAATATTATTTTACAATATCATTTAACTATAAAGCACAATTTATTTACGTCAATTATTAAAAACAACATAAAAAATTATGTTACTATGAAAATGAATATAAAATTATTACATGACCATTAGAACTTTTTTTTTCAGTGTTATAAATATAAATATTTAATATTATTTAAACATAAATAAATTATTATTAATATCATCACTTGAATAAAATTGAACTATTAAACATTGAAATAATTTGTTCATTAATTTAAAAATTATTAAGCATTTAAAGTTTCTATTTAGAGTGTAGATAACATGAAAGGCATGTGGTGGATGGTGGGAGATAAGAAGAAAGCAGAGAAGAGAAGCATGAAGAGAGTTGGGGTGGTGTTGAACTCAATCCTTCTAGCCATAGGAACTTCCGGTGGCCCCCTCGTAATGCGTCTCTACTTCATCCATGGTGGCAACCGAATCTGGCTCTCCAGCTTCCTTGAAACCGCCGCCTTCCCCCTCATTCTCATTCCCTTAACCATCTCTCACATTTCTCGTCGTCATGCTCACCACCATCATTCATCAAAACCTAACCTCATCTCCATCAAACTCCCTCTCTTTCTCGCCTCTGCCTTCATTGGAATCCTCACCGGCCTCGATGACTACCTCTACGCCTGCGGTATAGCGCGCCTCCCCGTCTCCACTTCCTCCCTCATCCAATCCTCGCACCTCGCCTTCACCGCCGTCTTCGCCTTCCTCCTCGTTAAGCACAGGTTCACGCCCTACTCCATCAACGCCATAGTTCTGCTCACCGTGGCAGCGGTGGTGCTGGCACTGCGTTCGGGCGGAGACCGCCCGAGCGGCGAGTCCACACGGCAGTACGTGATCGGTTTCATTATGATTCTGGCGGCTGCGGCGCTGTACGGATTGGTTCTGCCGTTGATGGAGTTGGTGTACAAACGGAGCAAGCAGCGTATTACTTACTCTCTGGTGATGGAGATTCAGCTTGTGATGTGCTTCTTTGCTACCTTGTTCTGCACCCTTGGAATGATCATCAATAAAGACTTCAAGGTTTGGATAAGCTTTTTCTGTGTTTGTGGACTCACTACTGTGTTTTAGTTAGAAAAATATCTATCATAAGAGTATTTTTCTGAGAGTTTAATTTTATATATTACTTTTGTACAATTGATTAATCAATAGTCAATAAATTAAGTATAGGGTAGCAATTTAGGGTGTGATAAATTTTTCAGGTGATTTCGCGAGAAGCAAAAGATTATAAGCTTGGGGAAAGCATGTACTATGTTGTGGTGGTGGGGAGTGCAATAATGTGGCAGTTTTTCTTCTTGGGAGCAATAGGGGTTATATTTTGTGCCTCATCTTTGTTTTCAGGAATTGTAATTGCTGCTTTTCTTCCAGTGACTGAAGTTTTAGCTGTGATTGTATACAAAGAAAATTTTCAGGCAGAGAAAGGGGTTGCTTTGGTGCTCTCTCTTTGGGGGTTTGTGTCATATTTCTATGGTGAAATTAAGCAAGACAGGGAAAAGAACAAGAATGGTTGCCCAGAAACAGAGCTGCCTCTAAGTCTTCCTCCCAATTCATGATTACAAGTAAAGTTTTGGTGAGTTGATTTCACTGTCTTGGTTTGTGTTGAATTGTCAATATTGAAGGCTAGCTTTGGTCCCAGCAAGACCAAAACCACAAAAAGCCAAAAATCATTTCTCACCCTTTCGAAATGCAATTATTAAATGAGTAGAAACAAAGATATTCACTTACAGTTACTTTTCACCAGACAATGTATGGATTAAAATTTATATCATGCAAATAGATTTCAATGTGACTTATTATGAAAAATGTAAAAATTATATTCATCTTGTAGATAGTAATATGTTTTCATGTAAAATTTGTCTGATGTAATGAAAATATTTATTTGTATATTTTAATTTTTGTTTGTGTAAATTAGATATTAATAGTTATTCACATTCCGTTTTATTAAATATTAATCTTATAATTTAATTATGAAATTTCTATTTTCTATTCAAATTTTATTATTATGGGTTTGTAATATGAAATAAGTTTAAAAGTAATATTTAGAAAATATTTGATAAATTTAAATAATTATGTAAGATGTAAGATTATGTTTATAAAAGGTAAAAATTTGACATATTAAGTAGAAAATGAACATTTAGAAGGTTAAGATTAAAAAAAATTAACAAAGAAATGGTGAAAAGAACAATTTAGTTAATTTTATAAATAGAAAAACTAATCAACACAAAAAAATATTTAATTAAGCTAATATTTATATATTCAAGAATTTTCGTGTAAAATTGTTGTTGGTAGCTTTTATGTTTGATGTAAAAAAGTTGGAGAAGTTATTGGAATTCCAATATCCACGGGAAGCCTCCTAGCCTTAGACAGTAAGTTTTAAAAACAATATTTATATATTTGTACAAATAATATTACCTTCCTTAATTTTAAAATTTTTAATAAAATATATAATAAGAATTAAAAAAATACATTTTTAATAAAATAAAATTCATATCTTTTATATTTTTAACAAAATAATACTTCTCTTATTTTAATAAAAATGACATTTACAGTCTTTAAAATACTTACCTTTCACATGTAATTTGTTTGGTTTTATATTCTCCCCTTATTATGTATTTATAATTGAAAAATAAAACTAATACACTTTCTTAAAACATTCCCTATTATTAACTAATTTTTGTTGAAAATAAAAAATATATATATAATTCTTGATAGGCGGACATAACTTGAAAGATGGGGATAATTGTCCCACAACTTTTTTTTTCAATAAATATATTTAATAACTTTTTTTGCTCCCATAATGAAAAATGGGTGATGTCTTCATGAGATAGTTTTCTCTAAAAGAATATAGAAAAAAAATAGTACTAATTTTAATGCTATATAAAAATACTATTTTTATTATTTTATCTTTCTAAATTTACGATTTTCAGTTCTCCAATAATAAATATATTATAAGTTAATGACACAAACACATTTAACACAGTTATACAGAGAAATGGAAAAATTATAATTGGTTATTGCTATTTCTAAAAGAACTCTTCATTGTTCAAAAAGTTTTTACAAGGTACGATGAAGTGATCTATTGATCTGATTCATGTATAAGTATATTCATTGAATTCATATATTATAATAATACATATAAAAACATGGGTAAAATCAAATTCATCATTTGGTTAATAATCTCTCTTATTTTTAAAATCTAATAAATTTCCCTATTAATAATTAATGATCAAAACTAATCCAACCAATTTTTTCATAGTTAAAATATCTTTTAAATTTACCTTTCTAAAATGTCTTAAAAAACACACTTTTATTTTTTATTTTTTTAAATTTTGTGAAAAAGTAATTTAAAATTTTTACTTTTATTATTTTAAATATTATTTTTATGAATAAATTGGATATCCATCCATAAAATAATTATTAATGAATGGATTGAATTGAATTTTTTTTTATTAAAGGGTGGAATTGAACATGATTTTTAATTAAATTTTAATAACTCTATATTTATAAATTTTTTATTCTATCTAGTATAGTCCTAAATAAAATTTATCTAATCAATAAAGTTTTTTTTTCATTTTTTTTCCATCGCTCACAATCTTACGCATATTCTTTTCTTTGGAGATTCTTCTGTAATATCATTGTCATATTGACGACAAAAAATTAAACATTCTTTTTAAAATATAAAAATATGTAACGAACAAGTATAATTTATAAAAAAAACTTAGTATTTTTACTTTTTCTATCATAAGATTATGTATTTTATAAAAATCCATACTTTAACTTATGAAATATTATAGATAACAATTTAACTATTAAACAAATTATTTTGGATCCACCACTGATCTCACTCTTTAATACACTTCATTTGTGATTCTGTAGTTTTCATATAGTTTGAATCATGGACTTTGCTAGCCATATATTTCTTATCAGCATTCAAGTTTCAAGCGATCAGGTATATACGAACAAGCCTAATAATAATATTCAACAAATACTACAACTTATTCTAAATAGTCTGATAAAATCATCATCTTTCAATGAACAAAAGTTCTGTACGTAATTATTTGTTGAATTCCAGAAACCAATGATGACGTATATGATTTGAAGCACAAAAGAAAAACCAACCCCCAAACCCGGGAGCGGAATAAATTACAACATCAAATGCACTGTAAATATATTTAAAAGGTCAAGGGAAAAAATATACATTGGAAGTTCCCATCTTTGATAGGTGTAATCCTCTGATACCTTCGCATAAATCAGTACAAGTGTAGAAGAATCCTCGTAAAAAAAAAAATTGTACCGTTGTCAATCTTGTCCATTAACTGATAACATAAAATGACTGGGCGCCCACGAAATAGCATCATTCAGTGATAGCGTTGATTTCCTTAGTCCTAATACTCATTTACCAACTCCATTAGATGTCAGTTGCCACTTCCTCCATTCTACACATAACTAGCACAATGGAACAAAGTGAGTAATACGCAAAGTTATCTATCGTTCAAAGTTAGTCCCTAGATCAATCTATTAATGGGCCAAGTATGATAAATGAATCCTGCTAACTGCCTGACTGTTGTTAACAAGTACATGATGTACATTTCTTGGCAAACTTATCCTACTGTCTTTTTTTTAACCATCAGATGATCGATGATAAATAAAATAAATGGAAGTTCTAAAAACTCAATAAGATATGTGCATGCATGCAACCTTGATTAATTGTTAGCATAGTCATGAGCATTAATTGGCATATGCTACTTTATGGAGTTAGATCAAACAACTGTTAATGCTCTTTCTTGAAACATGCATGCATCAAATAAAAGACATAGCTAGAAACTACCGTATAGGTTTAGTGAATGAAATAAATTCAGTAGTATACCTTATAGTTTACATAGTTCGTAAGGATGAAGATCGTAGCAATCACAAAGATTTGTCTTCGGCCAGTCTGCTGGGCAATCATATTTTATCTTTGACCAAGATATCAGGTCAACACTTTGTTAATGAAGACAAGGAATAACATCAGCATAGATAGTTGCAGCATAAACTTCGGAGCCGTTGTGAGTTCAAGAATTTGCTGCCACCTGTAAGTTCAACCAGTAGATAGCTGCTGGTAAAGCCTGTTATCCATTTTCGTCTCTATTACAATCAGATGTCACTCAAGTACATAGATAACTCATAAAACTAAACTAAGCAAATCAAGCAAACACACTAAAGAAAATATCAATTAAATCCATAATAGGCTGAGCTCTAGGCATGCCGAAACTGTTATCGGTAATCATGCAATTCATACCCAAAGACAAAAACATAATGAACATTTGTCTCTTGTTCCCAGTCCTTTACAACCAAATAGCCATACGTTAAGGCAAAGCATGCTTCATAATTATTTGTTTTACAATCAAGTTACTGTAGTTTCAAAGCATTCTGACTCACTATTCACAACAATAGTGTGTCAGTATTGTCGTCTAGCCCAATCCAATAGCCATAGAATCATCAAATATTTACCACGACAATAAGCAACTGAAATAGTACGGTATAACAAGAACCAAGTTAGCGAATGTGCATACCAATTTCCCTCAAATGAAGAGCTGTTTCCCTCCTTTATTTCTTCCTTCGCAAGTTCTTCAAGTATAGCACGTTGTCGTTCATTGATTGCACTAAAAGAATGAGTAGACCAGAAGTCAGGTGATGCAAATGTAACTTAGTAGAAAGCATACTAGAACCTAGTGTCATGATAATCCAATGAGAAAAGGAAGCACTTAATACAAATACCATTTTTCGTAAGTCACAAAATACATCACACGTAAGCAAATTCGATAAGAATACATCTTCAAAATATATGATGCAATTTTCACACTCATAGTAGCAAACATTGACCAAACAAGCATAAACCGTAATACAATAATTAGTGAAATAGCATTAAAAGGTAGCAAGAGGAAAGCACAAACTACAGTTATCAATTCCAAATAGCAGCACATAGCTGCCATCCTATATAAATCACAATAATGGGATACCATATAGTAAGTAGCCATTACAGCAAAATTAGAGGTTTGAGATGTAAAAAATTAAAATATATAAATTAAAAAAAATGTCAATACCCAATATTAAAGACATGTTCATATTTCAAAACTAGTCAGCAAAAGTTCAGAAATCACCAGTCCACACAAGGAGGCAAAAGAACCGGCGGTTACTTTCCAGCAAGGATAGAGAAGTGTTTGGAGAAATTAGGGTTGACTAGGTAAGGAGGTCTTCCTAGACTACTGATACCACTAGGATTAAGTAATTGTATGTCAAAGACAGTACTTGCACATGTATTTATAATTACAGAATAATGAATGCAATGATACAGTAATAAAGGTAATTAATCAAATCCCAGTATTTAGGAAAGCCGAATTTTGTTTAATGTCAATCACAAACAACTGAAGGGAAATAGGAGAATAGACAATAATGTAATTCATTTTCCACAATACCATAATATCGATCAAAATCCATAAAAAATTGAAATCAAAACAACATTATCATAAATAACACGTTCCTCAAAGACTGAGGTCTTTGAAGTTAAACTAAGACAAGAGTTGAGTGCAAAGAACGCACATGGGAAGGTTAACACGGAACCGTACATATTGATCCCCATGATGTACAAAATACCCATGCTTTGGTAGTCCTGCATCAACAATTATGGTAATTATACTTTTCACGTACGAAGAGCAAAAAGACTAAAATCTTGTCAAAAATTGTCCATGAGAGAGCTTTCATTTAACCTTTGCCTCTTAAAACCAGATGCTGTCCATGTTGAACACCCTTGGGTATCTGAGGGGAACAAAATAGAACAATTGAGACAGGGTCAAAACAAGTAGTCATGCTAACAATAACTCTAGCAAGTTGAAAATCATTATTTGATAATTGGAACAGTATGATAGAAACTGGTTCAGATACAATTGAATGAATGAATTTTATCAAGAACACTCCTCAATTTTTGAAAGGTCCAAATCTCTCCCAATTCCTTTATAAGTTCTCACACAATGAATGATCCTAGTCTCAATCCCTACGTCTACTTATATACTCATAAACTGAATAACCCTTTAACTAACCAACAGACAGACTTGCTTTTCACCCACCAAAAGATATCCATTAAGTATTAAGATTTGGAACATAAATTTGGAATACAACAAAATATAATGAATTTCTTTTGTACGCAGTTATCATTTTGACAAATGAAAATAACAATGGCCACTACACTGAAGCAATGCATGATCGAGCCTTCTGTAACATATCAGGGCTGCTCCACTACCATGCAATTGTGCCTCTTTAGCACGTGAATGACCACCATGGATTTAATTGTGAACACTGTATTGTATATTTGTTAAAATTATTATTGGATTTAAGGTTAGGGGAACGAAAGGAGATAAAAGAGATTGGAATACTGAATTTGTATCTATCAAGTCTTGCTTATACTAATATAATCCCAATTAGTTAGGGAAGCAAATCATATGACAAGATAAGGAAATATAATATTCAACCCTAAAAGATATTGAAGAAATAGAGGAAACGAATCATTGGATATAATCTCAGATATTATGTGATAAGATATTTTCATATATTCTAATGTTCTGGAGGTTTAAAAGGGACTTCTCTCAAGTCATTTACATGAGGGAAACTTTGTTTCAAGAGGGAAAATAGGGGTGTGCTAATCTTATATATAATTGCTAAAAGGTGAAGGCATTCATTGGTAAGTGTTGAATATAGAAGAAATACGACTTGAGATTAATCTCCCTTGTGTATAAACCACACATAGGGTAATTTATTTATAATAAAGAGAAGTATAACTAAAAGAGTAACCGAAAGTAAACAAAATAAACAGAAAATATTGTTTGATATTGTGGTTAACAATATCTAACAATATCAAACAATATCAACAGTAAATAATCTATAATTAACATGCCTTAATCTTGAAATGGGGCAAATTCCACTCCTCTAAACTTTTCATTGCAAAAAACACAACACCATATTGAAAAAAATTCTTCTCTTACTTTTAATTGCATCTTCCCAGATAAAGTAGGCACCTCAACTTTGCCACCAAGAATAGCCTGCAATGTGAAAGCTTTTGTTTTATTAATAACAATGCTACAAACCTAGGTGCACTGTCACTGAGATAATTAAGGTGCAAGAGATGCAATGCGCAAGTGTATTAGAATGGGACCCATTTAAATAATATTTTCTAACAAATGCATAACTGAATTTTTATAATTAAGCATATATAAAATGTGAGATATCTGTTATAGCAAATGTAAAATGTGATATAGCAGCTGTTACAGATTTTTGGTCAATTTGCAGCTAATTTGTGTATGTTATCCTGATGACTTAGAATAAGTTATTGGCTGAAAGTAGGTATAGTTACATATTAAATTGGTATATAATAGCTGCCATTAGCTGTTACATATTATTAGAATAAGTTGAATGATAACTGTCATGTTAACAGTTCATGGAAGAAACTTAAGAGCAGTTACATAAATTTGTGTTATAGAGGATACATGTGCATTGTTTTCTAGCAATTTGGACAGAGCTCTTTTCTGTATGAATCTATGACTCTAGGACAGAAAATTTGGCTGTATTTGGTGTATTCTGTATGAATTAATTGGAGTTATACCAATGTTTAAGTCTTTCCCCTCTTTAATCAGATGGTTAGACATCCAAAACTAATGGAAGCATAGAACATATCTAGTTCTCACCTGTGTAAAGCTAATATTAGACTCAACGTATATATCTGCCCCATCTCTGGTAAAGATTGAATCCTCAGCCACCTATATCAACAAAGAAAGCTGATCTTCACTAAAAATACAAGCATGGGATTTGCCACAGCAAACAAATACACAGTAGAGCAAAATGTTTATTCCTGGTCTTAATTTTTAAACAGTGACGTATAATCAAGCTGGGGACAGAAATACTTTGAAATAGGCAACTGCATTATAAAAATTGCCTTCCATAATTACATGATCAAAGAAAACGAAAAAATTATTTCATGTTGCACTTACCTGACCCTAACTAGACAACTGGTAAATAACCTATGAATCCCTTTTTTTTTTTTTCCTTTTTTGAGGAAATAACCTATGAACCCTTGGAAAGAGTTAAATATTTCTTGAGCAGGCCAAAGAAAAGAAACTTGTACACCGCTTCTGTAAAATTATTTATATCAAGACTTTTCACTGATAACACACCACTAATGGTGTTTAGATTTAATTTATTAAGTAAATTAAAACTTGACAAAAGAATTCTTGTAACAAATTCATCACTTGCATCATGTGTTTATATTTATATAGTAGAATGACAATTAACTATTCACTTTTAGCATCCTGTATCCAAGAGAAAATTTTAGGTTAAATAAAACCATCAAGGAAGCATAACAATTTAATAAAACATAATAACAACTTTGTTAAGTTACTTAACTGATATTACACTGTTCTATTCATGAATACAGCGTCAGAAAAATCAAATTGGTTTTCAAAAGGACTATTGATGGTAATGATTCATTGAAGAACCAAGTTAATGTCACCAGTAACTAGAAGAACAATGTTATATTACATGCTCATTTGGATGACCAGAATGGACATCAACTCTATTATGTACGTTAAAATGAATAAAGTTTTTGCATGTGTGGACACGTTAGAGCATGAATGCTTAAATACGAAAAAAAAAATGAAAATTGTATGAAGCAAACACTTTGGAGTTAAGGAGACCCAGCATTTTACATTAAGTAATGCAGGATTTACACTTTCAAATACAGTTTTGAATTTATAATGAATCAAGTTACAAGAAAAAAAAGTAGTTCAAGGAAGCTAGCCTGGATTTTTTACTAGAATTGATATTTTCTTTAATAACTTTTCAGGCTATTTAGGGAGGCACCGGCCCCAGCTTGCCAAAATTCCCCTCTGCCACATTATGGATCTAATGTGTCTATATAGGCTTGTTAATTTTTAACTTGAGTAGAACTATTTTTGGACTGTTGAAGGTAATTAGGATGTGTTCCCAAATGAATCTGTCATAGATTTTATAATGAAATGTCACATTAAGGAGGAATTGATTGCAGGTGCTTCCCAAACAAGCACTATTTTGCTCCAAAATGCTAAATTTGGTCAAAACCACAATTTCAAAGGAAAGCAGATAGCACATTGTGAGATCTACAGTGGATATTCGGACAGAAAATTGCCTTTATTTTAATGTATAAACTTCCAGGTCGACCTCCACTTCCAGCAGCATTCCCACCTTCTGGCACATGGATTGTATCTCCCGAATCCACACCTACCAAATCATGGAAAACTATGATAAGAAAAGGGAAGGGGGGATTCTTCTTCGAATAAAATATAGAAGAGTAGCAGAAGGTAAACCTAGGCAAGGCAGGTCTGCAGCATGGTTAAAACGTTCCATGTATAAAATACTCTTGTATAACAATTAACACCTTAAAAAAGACCAAAGGCTATACTCGAACAAAAAGATAAGACATGGGTTGAAATTATAATCTGTAAGTAAAGAATTTCCGATGTCAACAAGAAGCTATTACAACAACAACCAAGTTGTATTCCACTATGTTCAGTTACATTGAATCGGTTTAACCAACATTCAGCTTCAGGTAACTTTGTCACAAGTATCAAGAACCAACCTGCTGGTATGGTAACTTTAACGTCTTTAACTCCTTCATCCACTCCAGATCCTCTACATTTAATACAAATTTCCTGTACCAATTAGATAGAGAAAATACAAAGTTATTAAAAATCATGGCACAAAAATAGATAACCAACAATTCAAGACTGACATGGCCTTTCTGAAATACCTTAATTATTCGGCCAGATCCTTTACAAGTTATGCATGTTGATGTAAATGGGGGAATTGTAACCTGGCACAATACATCCCAACCAAGATTAAAATAATAGAGTAAGTAATAACTGATAACTCTAATGCCACAAAAATAATTGACTCATGTTTGGTTAAAAATAATAGAACATTGTTTTTTAAGACACTTACTCGACCTAAGCCCCTGCATGTTGGACAAACTTTTGCCATGGCATCAAGAGGATAACCCTGCCCATCTGGATTAATACAGTAAAAGTCTTTGGCATCAAATTGGGCTATCATTATAAGCACAAGATTATGTGCTAAACTTCTTTTGTAATCAAAATTTATTTGTATTAAAACAATATTTTGCGATTTCCTAAACCAATAATAGCAAATGGAAAAATAAACAGGGCTTTCCTAAGTCCCAAAATATATTGACTTTACTCACTGCAATAATCGCAGGGAACTAATGCATCAAATGACACATGCTTGGTGCATCCTCTTGCTGCTTCTGAGAAAGTAAGAGACAACTCCACCTATCAGCATAGCATTAAGCAAATGTAAGTTTGGAAAAATAGGAATATATTTCAAACAGAGAAACAAAAATTAAGCTAACCTCTATATTTGATGAGAATTGAGTTTTCGCTTCTTCAAATATCTGTTAGATCAAGAAAATTATGAAATTTCCTCTTCTACTTCTGAGAAATGAATCCAAAAAAATAAAGAATGTGTGTGCTCGAGTATATATATATATGAGAGAGAGAGAGAGAGAGAGAGAGAGAGAGAAAGAGAGACAAGGAGGGAACCAACTAAGAGAATACAATCAAGCTAAGAAGAACTGATCTTGACCATTTAATCTTACAGGGACGGTCAATAATAAATCAAGTATAACCAATTTTGACTATTCATGTTTCGTCACATGACCAAGTTAATATATATTCAATCAATTAATTTATTAATTAATAAAAGAAAACAGTATATATGGGAGCAAAAGATTTACCTCAGAGAATACTTTATGAAATGAATCCGAAAAATGAGAGCGATAAGCATTTCTAAACCTTTCTGCATTGTCCTGACCATATTCCATATTTTCTGAACCACGAGTATGCATCTTCAATTGAAATAGCGGTTCATTGGAGAAAATGATGTAAAAATGTTAGTTAATTCAACATCATAAATAAGAGTTAAAAAAATTTTTGAACACCCTAAACGAACTGAAGCTCCAAAATCTTTTAACAGTAACTAATATATCAATTGAAATTTCAAAGTATATAAAAAAAAAACTACCTCATCATACCGTGCTCTCTTTTTAGAATCTCTCAATGTCTGAAATTAGATAGCAAAACAGCAAGTAAAAATATCAAAGTTAACTAATTAGTTTAGACCATAAACAACATAACCAGAAGAAAAACATGTCTGAAAATGCAATAGAAAAGATTAAACTTCCATAAAATGATAATAAAGACCTCATATGCTTCTCTTATATCTTGAAATTTCCTCTTGGCAGATGGATTGCTCTTATTTGCATCTGGATGGTACTTCTTAGCAAGCTGCACGATACATAAAAGTGTGGCATGGTATTAGCTGAAAGAATTTGGACTATTGTTGCCAAAACAGTGTGATGATGTCAAGATTGAAAACTGAAATGATCACATATAGAATTTTTAGTACGCACTAAGCTCCAAAAACAGTTGTGATAGATTAAATTGTAGAACAAAAAGATATCACAAGTTATACCCTTTTGAGAATATAGTGGAAAATTGTTAAGCCTTCACGTATTAGGTTTTCTGACTTTGTTAATTTCTTTCCAGATGGAAGAAAAATTCATTAAGATGAAAAGAATGCAGTTCCAGTGATGTTGGGGGATAAGGGATATCAAGGAAAAAACAGAAAAACAAAACATCATATTCTATTATAGAACAAAGCTATCCAATTCCCCAGTGCGCACACATTAGGGAAAATAAAAAAAAGACCATGTGACAGCAAACTAGCAACCATCCTGCACATTGCACAGGTGTTTGTAATACATCTACATGTTAAACACGAAAAAAATATAGATTTAAAAGGGGAAAAAGTATGTTTTCATCTCCCTACTTTTCTTCAAACTTGGCTTTGTTCCTTGTATCAAATTGATAAATTCAATCTTCCAACTTTAGAAAATATGTGATTTTAGTATTTCTTTATACCTAGATTTAACATTTAGTAATGGTTTTTACTGTCACAAAGTTGATAGAAAGACTAAATTCACATAATATGTGATTTTAGTCCTTTTTTATTCCAAAATTAACACTTAGTAACAATTTTATATCGTCATTAAAGTTGATAAAAAGGCCTACATATTTTTTTGACGTTTGAAGAATAATTAATTAAATAAGTACAGGAACCAAAACCAAGTTTAACGAAAAGTGCAGAGATCAAAAATATATTTAACCCTTTAAAATATATTAAAGATAAGTTATTTCACTTGTTAATGAAAAATATATAAATTAAAATACAAAATACATTAAAAGAAATAATTTTGTCCAACACTAGTTTAATTACAAAAATTATAATTTTAGTAAAGATGATGAATAAAAATGAGAATTGCTTTAATTTCTTTTTCCATTCACAGAAATTTTTTCCTCTCCTAAATCAGACAAAAATGAAGTAGAAACTACAGAGAAAATGTAGTGCTCCACAAAATCAGCTTTATTTCACAAGAAGATATTAGTTGCATAGTTCACACAATATAACTAGGCTTGGTTGAAATCCAATTCTTAGGGATGTAATTCATCATGAAATCCCTTTTAAAATTTCCTCCAGTGTCATTCTCAGCCTCCCGCTATCCCTTTTCATAAAGGTAAAAACCATGAGATCCAATCTCAGCAACAGTGGCTGCCTTTGCACATATCCAAACGATCTTAACTGATTTTATTGCACCTTTTCCTCAATCATTGTCACACCAAGTCACCACCGATTTTATGTCAGCACCACTCTCAACAATACTAAAAAAACTTCTCTATTAGCTTGGTAGGTGCATTCTGGTAACAAACAACTTCAAATGTTTTCTCCTTTGTGTAACATCTTCACTAATTTCCCAATCATTTTGTAATATTGATCTCTGTTGCGGTTTGACAACTCCAATTTTACCTTCTAGTCATTTTCCTCTTGTTTCTATTTGCTAAAATTGCATATTTTGTGTACCACTCCTACTCTTTGTTTGTGATGTCGATCTCCAAAACCCAAGTTTATAGTTAACATCTACTTTGTTCCTCAATCAAAACTATATCATCCATAGAAAACATGATTTAAGGATAGTTTTTATGCCTCTGGTAAGCAAATCAAAGACTAAACTAAACATGAGTCCTAATGTAAACCTATAATTGTAAGAAAGTTCTCAGTCTTTCCTGTTAGGATCGAGCGCTTACCACTAGGCCAAAAGCTATAGCCATTAGTCAGAGCGCAACTCTTTTTACTTTAACAGCCCAAGCGCCACGATTCAATTGTGACTCGGCCCACCTGACCTTCGTCACAGGACAATTGATGCTACCTGCAACAATCTCCCCCTCAGCAATTGTCCTACAAGGTATCCCACTCTTGGATTGTGACTTGGCCCACCCGGCCTCTGCCACGGGACAATTGTGCAACCTGCAACAATCTCCCCCTCAACAATTGCCCACCAGGAATCGAACTCGTGACCTTGGCTCTGATACCAATTGTTAGGATCGAGCGCTTACCACTAGGCCAAAAGCTATAGCCATTAGTCAGAGCGCAACTCTTTTTACTTTAAGAGCCCAAGCGCCACGATTCAATTGTGACTCGGCCCACCTGACCTTCGTCACAGGACAATTGATGCTACCTGCAACATTTCCTTCAGGAGTTCTTAAACAAGAAACTCATTCTCTCTACATGTCTTTTATAGATCAGAGACAAGTATATGAACAGTTAAACCTGGTTTAGTAACTATATGATTTCCTAATATTTATAGCTAAACATGGTTTGATAACATTAATTTGACATTGCTGTCACTCGTACCAGGTACAAAGCAGTTGAAATGAAATTTCATCTCTCCTACTAAAAGTGTTCAGATGAAAATTGAATCATCCCCATTGCCCAAACAAAACATGGCAATCTACCAATAGACTTCACCATCACTCTACCTAACCTAACAAGCGTAGATTTGATCAATCAATATATGTGTCCTAAGCCAAACAAAATCAAGAGATTCCTAATACTCACGCACCAAGTGAAATGCCTTCTTTATCTCGTCCTGACTGGCATTTTCAGGAACACCGAGAACTCGGTAGTAGTCACGGTTGGCCGAAGAAGACAATGCTGGAACAATACAAGCAGGAAAGGGGATCCAAATGAAAACCTCAAATGTGTAAGACATCACTAATCACTAATATAAATAAAAACAACGTGATTTGTGTTCGAGTCAAAAAAACCTGTGGCATGAAAATGACGATATCCAAACAGTATTCTCGGAATCAGAGACTCCTCCGTTGTCGTGACGAAACCGCAACTGACCAAAGCTGATACACAGAACATTTGATTCCGTTAAATATATATATATATATATATATATATATATATATATATATATATATATCAAAAATCTGAAAATAATGATTATGCAAAAAACAAGAGAAATTCGAAACGTGCATCGGGCAAGCAGGCGAGACGACAAGAACTTGCTGAATGAGGATTCTCCTTTACCCACGAGAGATTCTGAGGTCACAGACGAAAGCAATTGGCGCCGATACTGCATTGGAAGAATGATAGTGTGAACGATGCCAGAGAAAAAGTAACCGTGATTTTGAATAGTTCAGGGATTTTTCGTTCGTCTGCTTACCGGCGTAAACCATGTGAACCTTCTCATTCGCGTCAAAGGCTTGTGGATACAGTGATATAGCTGCGCAATAGGGAGGGAAGAAGGGTGTGAGGCCGTAATTCTGCTTAAAAGAGCTTCGGAACAGCGATGAAGTGTTTTCGGCGACTAAGTAATAGATTCCGGTGGCGGTGCTGGTGCTTGCTCACAGATCTTTGGGCCTCGGGGTTTAACGTACAGGGTTTAGGTTCGGGCTTAACATTAAGGTACTGATGTAATGGGGGTCGTTTCAGTGGCAAACTAGTAGTCGCTTCACGAACTTCTTCTTTTTTTCTTCAACAAAGGTTAAATTACTGATTATAATTATGATTTTGAATTTATTTTTATAATTAAAATTCATAATAAATAAATATATTTTTAATTTATTGTTTATAATTAAAATTAATGATAAATAAATATATTTTGATTTTATTTTTATAATTAAAAATCATAATAAATAAATATTTCTGAAAACATATAAGTTAATTTTTTTTCCCTTTTCAATTTATACTCCTTTTTGAGAATCTACACAAATGTGTTAATTGTTTTAAGAATATTATTGACACCTTTTATATATTACACTAAATTCTCCAAATATTTAGAAAAATATTATAATTGTCGTACAAGTCAAACAAATAAGATCATTTCGTGCAATTCAAAAACAATATCACGGATTGTTGATGTGATTTATTTTATACATTATAAATTTGTAATGAGTAATTATTTTGGATGATTACTGTATTGATGTACCTATCTGATTATTAATGACTAATTTTCGTTGGAAAAAGTAGACCTCCTTTTTGTGACAGGGAAACGACATTATTTAGCTTCATTGCTACTAACGGTGGATCCAATGATATTCTAACTGAGTAAATTTTAAAGTTACAGTAAAAGTTTAAAACTTATTTATCATATTTATAAATGTTACAAGAGAGTAACTGAATTACAAGTAAGCATTGCAATACATAAGAAAATATAACAATATATATAGACAAACTGATACAAAAACATAAGTAACATTTGCCCTCCCTTCCGAGGGCTGAATGAATCTTAAACAAAGGTTGAAAAGAAGCCGAAATTTTCTCACGCTGTTGTCACAAGAAATATACAAGACAAAGAAGAACTATTCTGTTTTCATAAACAACCCTTTATTCTTTTTTAACTTAAAAAAAAAATAGTAAAATGCAAGGTGTCAGATTTCTGACCATTGTCGTCATGCCAATCTAGAAAGTAGCTTGACTTCGAAGAGCATTAAAAATTGTTCAGTCTTTTTGTTTGGAGAACTTTTCCACTAATTTAAGCTTTAATACAGTAAGAGATTACAACACGAGCTACAAAAGGGCCCTAAAATTCCCAGGCTACTTCAAAGATGACAATGCAGATGCAACATTTCGAGAAATTCGATCATGTATAGGCTCCTGCAAGAAAAAAAGTTGTATTAGTGTCGATTGAATTAGATTGTATAACTTAGAAAATAGACATTTAAGAATTACCTCGGTCGATGGCAACTCAAACTTTGATTTTGTTATAGTCTCGTACAAGAAAATATATCTGTCCAGCAGAATAGTAAGATGTTCATTTAAATAAATAAGATGAAAACAGTATCCAAATCAAGCACAGGTTGATTTCCAGAAGTAGATCTATATAAACAGGAATAAATAGGATACACATGTAATGAAAGTAGGACACAAAAAGTTGATGTTCACTATATTCATTTTAATGCATACTAGCAAGGAAAAATCAGAAAATTTCTTAAACAATTGAATGTTTTTCCTTTATCACCAAACGCGACAAAATGTGGTGTCGAGTGTCGAAAGAGGGGAGGAACTCCAACTTATGCTCTAGTATAACATTTAAACAAATAAACGTAACATCTAATAAATTATTCAGAATGAAATAGGTTGTAAGCTAAAAAAGTTGGAAGAGAAACCTTTCATGTAACTGAAAAAAACTAACATAAAACCAGCAGTTTACAGAAAGTATCCATAGGGGCATCAACGACTAGTGCTTTTGGCATGAAAAAGCTTAGGTAACTCATAAATGTTAAGCATAAGCATGTTCAAATAAACAAGAAAAAACGGACAGGAAATGACGGATTTTCTTCTTGATGGTTTTATTCATTTCTTCATTATTGACCGTCCCTTATCCTCTTCTTTAATTTAAGGAAAAAATAGAAAAGAAAAGAGGACAATACACAGCACAATTCTTCCATTCAAATTTGTACATTAGGATTAAACATAACACAGTCACAGATCTGGCAATAGAATCTTTGTCATGGTCTTACAAAGAAAAATCAGAGCATAACTACGTAATTTTAATTAGTAATAATAAGTCTGATATTATATATATATATATATATATATATATATATATATATATATATATATATATATATATACAAATACTATTCAGGTTTATTTCTAGAAATAAGCTTCAACGCAAAATATATCAAGTGTAAAAGAAACTTGTGCCAGTAGACATACCGCCAGGATAACTCACAAACAAGATCTTCAGGAGCATCAGGAAGGACCTAAATAAAATTCACCAGTGTGATGTGATGCATCTTTACAGCTTACAAGTTTATCCATTAGCAGTATAAAATGTAAATACCTCATCTTCATATGGGTTGCAGTGACTTTTAAACCACAGCCTCAAGAACTCCTAAAAATTGGATTCTTAAAAATTAGAGAATTGCTGACTGGTCTATATTTCATACAAAAAAAGGTTAACAGATGGAAGCCAATGCATCCAGTAAATACATGTTTGGTTTAGCTTATTTGGATTCTTGAGAAAGCTTGAAAATAAGCAAATATTTTCCTAAAAATAATCTACACCAAACACGCATTAAATCTATACACTCGAAAGAAAAATAATACACTTGAGGAAAAAAACAAAAAAGTTAATACACAAAATACCTTGTCAATATTTTCAGGCTCAAGACCATTTTGAATGCGCTCCGGGTAAGAATTGGCAATCCAATATCTACTTGAATCAGGAGTATGGACCTGGCATTTGGAAAGAGAACTTTATCAGATTTGTATGCTTAATATGTGAGTGCATGTGCAAATTCAATACGCTATAGCCATCAGGGATATTGTACCTCATCAATCAACATAATTGAACCATCATTTGCCTTCCCAAACTCATACTTAGTGTCTACCAATATGAGGCCATGCTGTGAAGCCACTTGCTGCGAAGTCAATCAAATGGAAAAGTGAAACGGAAGCAGGGGGAAAAATGACATAGCAGCAGTAAAAATATAGATTGTGCACCCAGGATTAAGAAACCAATCAATGGATCGATCACCTCTATTCCTAGGGAGGTTACCAACTAAATTTTAAGAGAAAACAAGGCTCCTTGAATGAATAGATCATATAATCAAGATCTGGTCACTAGTCAGTGATGATTTACACAAATCTCCAACCCTTACTGTGGAAAAGTGAAATTTATATGCAAGAGATGAGATGGGTAAAATTACACGGAAGTTGTTTGAGTGAGCTACAGCTCTTGAAGTCGCAAACTTATCACTAGAACAGCATTTCTTAAATATGCAGATGATGAAAATGACTGAATTGATATTAGTTCTTTAGGATGTGTGATGATGACTGACGACAGTGGTTGAGTAATGTATTTACATGACATCACGATAACAGATAGTTTGCAGCAAGTTGCATCATACTTGGGCAAATTTTGAATTGACAACTTGCATTAGACATATATTTTATTTTGTACAGCAAAGATCCTTCATTAAAGGATGAATACAAGTAGTATAATGTCAATTTAATAATCATTTACATAGACACATTTTCCATGCTTATACAAAGTTTGAGAACAAAGCCTTCTACTTTATAATTAAGGAATGACGATCATGTTCCTAACTTCTTTTTCAACTCTACCATCCATGGCAGAGACAAAAATGAGAGAACATAGAACAGACCAAGCTAACTATTCAAATTAACACTGCATAGTGCATACACCGTATTCTATAATTTCAAGAATGGTGAATCCAGTACCTTGCCGCTTCCTAAAGATCTAAAGAGGTTTGAGAAAGCAATAGAATAATGGACTCTCCTTTTACCTTTTTACTTTTTAAAATAAAACAGAACCTTTTTGATATTATGGTCCTTTCATGTAGAATATTATATAACATTCATACACTATGGATTAGAATTATAGAAAAAAAAAAAAAAAAGGATTCTATTAACAGAAAAGAGTACAAATGATTCCCACCCAGGACTTTCAAGAGGTTTGGAATCTCCCGCAACAATATCCTCTTCACAATTTACAAGATATCCCTGCATCTCAACCATTTTTCTTATTTATAGGCAAAATGTAATCTTCTAATTATCTAACAACCAATTATATGAAAAACAAAATAAAAATAAATTTCTGAAGAATAAGACTTGGTATTTGAACCACCCAATATCATTATCAAAGGTGTATCATGGAACTCTCTTCCAGAGAACAACAATTTTTACATTACACATACTGATTCCTAAAAGTATGACCCTAGCTATAGAACAGATATCATCAAAAAATTAAATCATAATACTTTTGTCTTCTTTTTTTCTCTTTTTTTAGTATGTATTGCTAACATATTATTCTTTTAACCCAAATAAAAAATAATATCAGTCATATATTTTATAACACAATTTAAAAGTTGTTTCTTCTTCTGTGCAAAAAAATGTCATATTTTACAAGTGTGATTTTATTGGATAATAAGAAGGTACTTCTTTGTGTCCTTTATTTCCCAAATTAAAAATGACTTAACCAGCGTAGCTTATTACCTGTCCATATTCAAACAAGGATAATGCTTTTTCACTCACTTCGTCATAATCAGCTTGAGTCATAAGTCCTCTTTCTATAATCTGAAAGGGAAATGCATCACGAAAGAAGTTAAAAAACAATGTTATGAAAAGATAATCATTTTGGTGGAACTTCAACATCACACCTTAGTAACTCCAAGAACAAGAATATTCTATTAATAAAATCATAGGAATATCTTAGGCTTTTCTTCATGCTTCCTTTTTACTAAGGAAGTAGGTTCTACTCCACCTTTAACAAGAAAATCTATAATCATAATTTTGTTTATTTCTTCACCGATCTTGGATGATGTTTTCACAGAAATAAGGACATAAAAATTGCAATATAAAGCAAACTGGAAAGAAAACAGCATTGATGATTTAACACAATCATCCTTTTTTTATATGGAGGCCAGGACTAATTGATAACGCAAGACAATATTATAACAGAGTCATCCTTTGCTGTAACTTCAACCATAGTGAAAATGCTGGTTGCAAGTGATAAAACTAGGCATCATACCTCATCTGGAGTGACAGGAACATCATGATCTGCAGCCTTGGTTGTTGGAGTGAGTATATTTTCAAACAACTTCTGATTTTTTACCATTCCTGTCATGTGTTAATGTCCTATTAAATATAGGGACAAATGCATTCTAAGAATGAGACATAAAATGAGAAATCCCACCATCTGGGAGGACATTTCCACAATAATTCCGAACACCGTTATTGTAGACTGTCCATAGAGATGTATCAGTACTTCCAGTGACAAATCCTCTTGCTACAAGTCAGTAACATACGAGTCAACAGGTGGTTGTTAGAATCTTAACCTTCCTTTTTTAAAAGATTTAAATATTATACATCTAGTCACAATACAATAAAATTAAATTTCAAGAAGAATAAAAGGCACAAGACAATATGTGGGTCTTCAGCCAAAACCCAAAAGAAATTTGGATAATCATGTATGGGAACTGCAATCATTTTATCTCAATTACTCAAGTAAAATTTATGGATACTCTTCCAAATTTCAAAATAATTAAACAAAATGCTTGCCAAGAATATATTCACAATATCTATTATTTTCCCAAATAAGCTTTCTTAGCAAATGCACTCCTCTTCCTTATCCTACATTAAAAAATATATCCTTTGCAGAAAAAGCTACTGTTTAAGTGACTCCAGTGTAATATGCCAATTAATCAACAATCATAGCAGTTATCAAAGCATTTAATCAGATGTGAAAGTAATAATTAACCTGAAAAGCCCAACCATTTTTGTTATTTTCACCACTCACCAACAAATTCAACAGGGAAAACTGAACATTTCTTAGCTATTGTAACATTTTTATCTGGAGCCGATACAACTGCATTAGAAACTATCTGTTTAGTTTTTTCAAACCACCACAAACTTGTCTGATTGAGAACCTGCAATTGAGAGGGAAAATGATCAGATTATTGAAGTCAAAGTGTTCAGTAACCACCACTCCACCAGCTAAAACTATTTTTCCACGCATCCTCTTATTCATCTACAACTTTTCCACGCATCCTCTTATTCTTAGCTAATGTTTTCAAATTTACCGCCCGTGATCGTAGACAATATAAAATAAAATAGCATTTTATCTAATCATTGCGGTATCCCAATTCCCATTAGAAAAGAAAATTCGAAACCATTCAAGACCCGACTTAGTCACAGACCTGGCCTTTGAAAGGAATGGAAGCAAGAATCCTATCAAACGCACTCTGCCGATCAGTTGTCACCAAAACGAGGTAATCCCCAGCATCGTAAATATCTCGAACCTGCCAACACATAACAAAATTTATCAATGCAAACGACACATAACAACGAATAAATAAATAAATAAAGGTTTCAAAGATGGCACACTTTGCCCCGGGTTTTGGACACGAGACCGGGAACGGTGTTATGGAGGTTACTTTCGGAGAGGCAGTTAGAGAGTGCGCTTCCTCTGATAACATCAACGATGTCGTTTCTGCGCGGACTGTTCACGAGTGCGTCTCCCAGAGACGGTTGTTGCTGACCTTCTCTCGGCATCACCGAGGCGCGGATTGCTCGAAATCCGTGTGGTTTGAAGGGGAGTGTGGTTACGCGCCGCTGCACCGCCGCGGAATTGCGATTGACGGGTGGTAGAATCTCGGCACCGAAGGTTTTGGGAGGGTTTAACGCAACCGTAAAATCGCCCATTCCTAACTGAAACTGAAGCTGCTTCTCTTACTCTGTGTTGACTGTAATTGCGTTGCGATTTGCCAAGGGTTAAAAAACAACTTGACTTATCATGCAATTGAATGGTGAAATGATCTGCAATATAGTAATATAATAATAATAATAATAATAATAATAATAATAATAATACAGCTAAACGCAACTAACATGGACGGTAAAAATTATGAGACAGAGAATAAAATTATAACATACAAATCAAAGCAACAAGAGAATAATTGAACAATATTAAAATAATAAAAGGATATGTCATTTGTTATTTTCTATAGGAAACAAAATCAAATATTGAATCATATTATTTTAAGAGGTACTTCAAACGATTATTTTTAATTTTTTTCTATAATATTATTTTGAAAAAGTTTCTTACCATCTTGTCTCTAACAATGTAAATAATTGTTTGTAATATGATTTTATTTTAAAATAAATTATGAATATTTAGATATTTAATCATGAAATTTTATTATCATTATTATGATTATGCGATTTTATTAATTATTATGATGATAATAATAATATCAAAATAATAATATTAATTTTCACTATAGATACAAGTTTGCATTTTACGTTAATTTGTAAGTTCATCAATAAGCAAAATGTCCGTACTCGTACACTTCTTAAGGACAAATGAAAGCAAAGTGTTTTTTGTAACGAATCAAATTTACATTATATTTTATAGTAATTGTTATGAATGAAAATTAAACGCATTTAAATCATAATCATAATGTATAATTATATATATATATATATATATATATATATATATATATATATGTAGGAACTATTATCCATAAATATGAAAAATGATTATAACATAAAATAGAAGCTCGTCGGCTAATAACAATCTACGGTTTAAGTAAAGAAAATAATGAATAAAAAAGTAAATATAAATATTAAAATAATGAACCAGATTAATATAAGCCTTTATAATTTTATATTTTGATTAAATGGTATAATCATATAAAATCTTATGATGTTAAAATTGAATAATATGCTGGAGCTATGATAATGGTTTAGTTGTCATGTTTTATTTTTAAGTAATTATTAATTGATATGTTAATAATAATTTATTTATAAGATAGACAAGTTGTATTTAAAATATATAAGATGAAAGTATACAAGTCTTTTAAATCGACAATTTTGACAGAGTTGAAATAATTTTAAATAACCTTTTTAGTGATTGATTTGTTTAATATAACTCAGTGTAATGCTTAACCTTTAAGTAATTTAGTATTATATTAATTATATTACGTGGAAAGATTGAAGTTTTATCGAAGTTCGTATAATAATGATCCAGTATATTATTTATGAAAATTCATTAGTGAAATAACATTGAATATTTTTAAAAGGAATTTTGATGAATCTTGAAATGGTAAGTTATTGAGTGTTTAATATTTTATTTTTCAATGATTGTCTTAAGATGTTATCTCTAGTTAAAAATATTAAATTCTTTTAATGGAAAAAAATTATCCAACTAGTTAAAAATAATAATAATAATTTTTTTATTAATTTATGTAATTGAACCTTAAATTATATATATTAGAAATAATAAAGGAAGTATTTTATAATTCAGTTACTATTAATAAATTATTGGGTTATCACATAAAGGTTATATTATATATAACAACTAAGTAATCTTCTGTTTTAAATTTAGCATAATATTGACGGTAACAAATGTCCTTAAAGATAATAATTTCATCCTAAGAATAGAACTTCTGAAAACCTATATTTACATATGCATCATAATATATATTTTATTTTATATTCTTCTTATTTTCTTACTTATTTGAGTGAAACATCTTTGACATGAATCTTCATTTGATTTCTATGAATACCTTATTCCTTGTCATATTTATAGTTTGACTTACAAAATATATATTTTTACCTAATCAATAACTTTTTTAGAAATGTTACATTAAAATAAATAAATAAATATGATGATAATAATAAAATTATCTGTCGCAAACCACTTAACCATTTCGTTAAGTCTAACCTTAATATTGTTAATTAAAATGAGCCCTAATCCTTGAATTATCCACATAAGGACTTGTTTAAGCTTTCCAAACATGTATTTTGTTTTAACAAAATAATGCATCACACTGACTAACCCAACGACCTCCATTCCAAATTTTTATTCAAGCAGGTAATCTTATCTTTTTTCTAAATGTAACAATTTAACTATTTTTTTAATACGTAAATGAGTAAGTGGTGCTTGTAAACACTTTTTTTTTAATACTAAAATCATAACTTCATTTTTTATGTTTTTATTTTAATATTATTATTTATTATACTATCAATTTATACATATATATATATATAAGTTAATTATTATAAATAATATTTATTATTTTATTATTACTATTAATCATTTAATTATTTATTTATTATTACTATTACTATTAATTTATTACTTATTAAATTATTTTTTGGTAATAATATTAAAATAATAATATAGAAAAATAAAAGAAAGCCGTAAACCTAAACAAAAATAAGTAAACTAAAAGAAACAAAATTAAAATTACAAACATTTTAAAAAATCTTTTTTTATTGAAAGTAATTTAAATTAAAAAAAATGTACTTAAATATACATTTTTTTATATAAATATTTTTTTCAAACACGATATATCGTTTTTAAACTATTTATTAAATCGGTTTAAAAATATTTGGTGCTTTTGTCATTGAAGTTGACTAGGTTTGACTTGGGTCATTAAATTCCATCGCCATCGTTAACCGAATCAGCACGGGCCCAGTTGAACAAGCACAAGGGGCCCATTCGTTAAAACACGTGTCGAATGACAATCTTATCCGTCGGTCCAATAAACAAATAAAGTAAACAAAAAAGGAAACACCACGTCACGTAACCTTAATCTCGCCCGCACCTCCAAGCGCTGACTCGTGCCGCCAAAATAATCAACGACCAAAACGAGACCCCCACTGTTTCCTTATCGTGGTAAACCATACACCAGAACAGCACGAAGAATATCCTCCTATATATAATAAACCAAACCCCGTTCTAAGCAAAATGATAGTGTGAGAGTGAGAAGACTCGTTGACTGAAGGACAAACAAACACCGTCTTTCTTTCGCTTTTCTCGCGTGTCGTACGGTAACGTAGCCACACTCACTCACTGCTTCACTCATTCACGCAGTTTCCCCCAATCTCCGATCCCTCAATTATAGGGTTTCACCTTCGATTTCTCGTTCTCTCTCTCGATCGCATCGGATAATCTGTATATTTGTTCTGATACCTGTTTTTTTTGCCGGGTAACAGGATCGTACACTTTCTGCTAATGCGATCACCGAATGAAATGAAAAAGAAACGAAAAGAAAGCGAGGCCAACGAGCGGTCGAACCTGCCGGAGATTTTGAAGTCGCATTACTCGCTGGAGCGTGGTTCGAGGCTTAACAAACGGTGCAGGGAAGACGGCCTGGCCACGATTCCCACTCGCGGCGCGTCGTTACTTTTGACGCCGGCACGGGGACTGAAGCGGAAGATAGGGTGCATTGACAACGCCACGCAGATGGGGAGGAGCGTGAGGATCGAGGACGATTACTTGACGGGGGGGAGCACGATCGGGCAGGGGAAGTTCGGGTCGGTGACGGTGTGCCGCGCACGTGCGGGGGGTGCCGTGTACGCTTGCAAGACGCTGAGAAAGGGGGAGGAGACGGTGCATCGCGAGGTGGAGATAATGCAGCACGTGTCGGGGCACCCAGGGGTCGTGACTCTGAAAGCGGTGTATGAGGATGCGGAGTGTTGGCACCTTGTCATGGAGTTGTGCTCTGGGGGGAGATTGGTTGATAAGATGAAGGAGGGCCCGTGTTCGGAACTCGTGGCGGCTGGGATACTGAAGGAGGTGATGATGGTGGTTAAGTATTGTCATGATATGGGCGTGGTACATAGGGATATTAAGCCTGAGAATGTTTTGCTTACTGGAACTGGGAAGATCAAGCTCGCTGATTTCGGCCTCGCCATCAGGATTTCTGAGGGTAAGTTGATATGTGAAAGTTGTCGTTTGGATGATCCTTTTGGTTAGAGTAGGTTTAAATCAAGGTCTTAGAGTTTGGGTTGCAGTCATTGTTTTAAGTTGTGATCAAGGTTTTGTGATAGTTGACATTGCAGGATAAATGTCGCCGCAACCATGATTGTGGTTAACAACTGCGGTTTTATCGTGATCTTGAAATTACGAGAAATTGCATAGAAATGAGGCTAGAACTGTGGCTGTGGTTGCAGATTGCTGTTTTGTGACAAATGTGGATGTTTTTGCAGATTGCAATTTTGTTTCAATCCTTGACATTGTTGGAAATTGCTAGCAACTACCACTGCTATTGTGGTTTCAATCTTAAATTGGGGTTTCGTGGTGATCCTTGACAATGGTAGTATATGAACAAATGCGGCCACAGCTGTGGTTGCGGTTTCTGATTGCAATTTTGTTGCGATCCTTGACATTGCTCAAAATTGGGAGCAACGGCCACCACAATTGTTATTGCAGTCTTAGATTCTGGTTTCATCGAGATCCTTAACATTCTAGTACATGAGGGACACATGCGGCTGCAATTGTAGTTGCTTTTTGTGCTCCTTGACATTAGTCAAAATTGTGAGCAACTTGAGCAAGAAGTTGTAGAATCAAATACACTAACGAGTACATGTTTAGTTTGATGTTTGGAGTCTCATATCCATGTTTCAGATATTAAAAATATAAGTTTTTCAAAGTAACTTCAACTTGGATGTGGATTATGAATCCACATTTGACTTGATTTGACCCGAAACCTAACATGCACTAAAACATACATGATGCATATCCCACCAGATATAATAATAATAAGCCAATTGCTTCATTGATCTTTTCAAATGCTTAAAAATTAAAAACAAGTACAAGAAATGTGAGAATCAAACACGCTAATAATTAACTCATCTACCTTTTCTCTTGAGTGACATTTTCATTTGAAGAGTTCCTGACTCGATAAAATATATTTTAATATAAAGTGAATTTTCTATAGAATCAATGTTGATATCATCACTTGAGAATGACATGATTGGTATCTTATTCTGGGTTTTTTGGACGTGTGCTCAAACACACACTTATTGATACCTTGCCTCATTGTTTGTGAATTTGAATTGCAGGTCAGAATTTGACAGGTGTGGCTGGGAGCCCTGCATATGTTGCACCAGAAGTGTTGTTGGGTAGATATTCTGAGAAGGTGGATATATGGAGTTCCGGGGTGCTCCTTCATGCTTTGTTGGTTGGTGTCCTTCCATTTAAAGGAGATTCACAGAAGGCAGTTTTTGAGGAAATTAAAAATGTCAAACTAGATTTCCAAACGGGGGTGTGGGAATCCATATCTAAACCTGCACGAGATCTTGTTGGGAAAATGCTGACCAGGGATGTTTCAGCAAGGATAACAGCTGATGAAGTACTAAGTAAGTTTATGATAGATATACTATTGAGTTCTCCTGCTTTATCTTTTTCCCTCGCTGATGAACACACCAAATATTTTATTCAATTTGATTTTTGTTATTTTAGTCTTGAAATAATTAACATTAGATAATATTTCCCGGTTTTGTTGAAACTATCTGTCTCTCTCGCAGATTCTTATTAATGAGAGTGGTTGCCTTGTTTTAACAAGCTGTGCTGGTCCGTGACTTATACATTTTGTAATGTTTGTTAGAGGGTCAGTGTTTTTTTTTTTTCTTGTTTGGGATAACAGTCAGAATCTGCCAATTTTTACATAATCTTGTATGTGGATAAAGTCTCTTTTCTTCAATGCTTTTACTTAATAACAAAAAATTAACGCAGTACTTTTACGGACTGTTGGATTGGTTCAGTCCCTTTTCCACCACTCATTGTGTTCATGTTAAATTAACAATCGGTTGTTCATTTTCAGGCCATCCATGGATATTGTTCTACACGGCACGAACATTGGAGATGCTGCCTGTAAAATCAAAATTGAAACTCCAAAATGCAGCTACTTGCCACAAGTTTGTTGCTGCACCCGAGTCTGGGTTTAGGGGAAACAAGATGGATAATGGTTCCCTAAATGGTTCAAGCACGTTTTCATCCTCTGAAAGTTGCAATTCAGAATATCATGATGATTGTGAGTGGATTGATGCACTTGCCACTGCAGTTTCACATGTGACTATATCCGGAACAAAGAGAACCAAGGTGTGGGGTCCCACTGGTCCAATTGATCCACAAGGTTCATCTAACTTGAAGACTAACCTCTGTAAAGCATTCTGACCTACTGACAGAATGACACCGACCGCATACACCACAATTTCGACTGCCTTAGCTGGGGTTTTATAATAAACTTAGCCCAACACATTCTACAATTGGGAAAAGTGGATTTCACGCTAACATCCCATATAAGGTTGACCTGGGTGCCAGTTTCTCTGGAAGTTTCTCTCTAGTGAAAGATCTAATTACAGTAATCTTTTTTGTTCCTTTGTCCATATAACCTACTAGAGAAAATTCAGTTGTACAGAACTCGTATATATAATGTTAATGTGTGGCTGGATGATTTTCCTCTTGCAGGAGAATTGTTTTATAAAGGAATATGTTATGAATTCACTTATTTAGTGAAAACTTTAAATTCTTTTTCTTCGGGATTTTAGTCAGAACCTATGATTGAACTTCTTGTCTTCCAATAAATTTCATTTTAAGGTGTAGTCTTCATTTTAAAGAATTCAAATTCTAACAGGATAGAATTGAAGATAGTGTACCCCGAGGAAAAATATCTGCCGTAAGTTAATATCAGTGAAACTTGACACGGGATCCATAAGGGACCATTAAAAATGGTAACATGTTCGGACAGTTGGGACCTGGTCCGGGGGTGGAGTAATTACTCCGGATTGGCAGGTTTCTATTTTACTCTCCATTTGGTTTGACGTGATGCAGAGGCAGTACAGAGGTCCCATAAAGACCAGAATGTGAAAGAGGGAAGAGAAGAAAACCATCGAAATGTTGTCCCAGGTTGTTAAAGGAAAAAGACAAACTCGAATTATAATCACAATAATTTAAGGCTATTTTTTTTTCTTTTTAATTGCATGAAATTTTATTTTTATTAATTGTAATACCTATATTTTATATTTTTATATTAGTTAAAATATTTTATCTAAACAAAACATTTAAAAAATAAATAATTTAAAAGTTATACTATATCTAACGAAGATTTCTCTTGTCATCAGAAAAAAAATACTATGTATAATTAGTAAAAAAATAATATACGATACATTAAAAAAATGGAAAGAGAAAAAAAAATATAACAACTTTTGGTTTCATCATACAAAGAAACAAACTATAATACATAAAATTACATGGAGCAATTAACAAAAAAAAATTTAAAATAATAAATATTTTATTATAAATTTTACACAAATTAGTAAAAATTAGTCATCATATATTAATAACTTTCTTTTAAATTTAAATATTTTTTATAATTTTAAGCAAATAATATAACTTACAATAAAATATTTATTTTTATTTTTTATTTATTTCTAATCAACTCTGAGCTTGAAATATATTTAAAATATGGAAAGAAAAATAAATAAAAAATAAAAATATATTTTAAAAAATAACATACAAAAATGTTGACACATACAAACATTTTATCACCTGTACTTCCACTAATAAAAATAATTCAAATTCAATGTATTTAAAAAAATTTATAAACCATAAAATTCCCAATTTAAAAAATAGCTTAATAATTTCTTACAACGAATCAGTAATTTGGGACTTTCGAGTTAAACAGTTTCACACGGAACTAAAGATTATCTTATCAGTTACGAATATAAATCATAGTAGCTAACTCCATAATTCTTAATTTATCACAGCATTCATAGAGAAATATAACACCGCAAACTATTAAGAACTTAAATCATTCATCATTTTTTAAAATAGAATTAGTGTTTTAACTACGTGATATATCTGATAAACACATCTCAAAGGCAGATACATTATAATAGAAAACTCCAAATTTACACCAAAATCTGCTATCATGGGTTTTGATGGATTAAGCCCTTTTAGCTGAGTATTTCAACCAGGAAGATGGGCTTTAAATCACTTTCTGAACATTTTGGACCAAAGGTACACAACAAAGAAACAGACTAACGCGAAAAGAATGACATGAATAATATGGTTTGAACCACTTTGGATGATGCTCTTGTTTAATCTTCTTAAGTTGTTCTTCACTCCGGCTTGAGCCTTTATCATTGTCATTTGCTGCATCGAAATAGATAAAGCTAAAATGTTAACAAGACAGTTGGGACATTTTCCAGCTAAAGAGGAGATAAAGTCACTAATTAATGTGAATCAACATGCAACAGCAGTCAGCCAGGAGATTTTTCCTGTATACTCTGTTAAAGACAGTAAAGGTTCAAAATATGGATAGAAGCATGAGTGACATGGTTTTTCCTTTCCTTTAACTTGTAAATCCTTAACATTACAACAAGCTGACCATAATTTTCTGATCGAAAAACGTTTTCTTCCAGTTAGCAGTCAGCTTGTTAAATCTAAAAGACAACAAAATTTCAATCAAAAATTCATTTTGCCCGATGCTTCATGGTGAATTGTAGTCATTTTCCCTAACAGAAAGCTTACATTCACGGGGACAGCACATTATTGATTCAACATGTGCCACAATCTGGAGGGAGATCCAAACTAATTAAGCAAGTATTATCAACATAGAGCGCATTATTGGTAGTAGTATATACATGGCACCTCCATACTACTCTCGGAAGAATTTTATATACTACAAACTTAGATGCAGATATATATGAACTTTGTCATATCATATTTAATTTTGTATCATTATTTATTTCATAATTTAGAATTCGGTTTTAAAGTTGCAATGAATTACCTCATTTTCTTGGCATGTTGATGGCTTTTTTTTATTCTATTTTATTTTTCACATTCTTTTGTATGAAATGAATAATTTGGGCAGATTAACTTTTAAATTATAAATATAATCAACATCAAATTATAAAATTAGCATGGTTTTAATGAAATTTGTTAATAAAATTGGATATATATATATATATAGTTCCGTGTTCCACGTGTCCCCTCACAACCAAAACATGCCCTTTGCGACACACAGATTAAACACTAGCAGAAAATAAAACTAAGAGAAGTGAAGATTATCCACGATTTTGTGTACCAGTTCTTCAAGAAAATTTTTCTGATTCTTCACTTCAGTTCCTATCTCCTCAGCAACCTGCACATTGGAAAGAGGATAAGAACAAAGGAAAAAGGAATGGACAAGAAAAAAAAATAGAGGAAGATATTTTCAAACAGGATATAGTTTCATCCAACTGGCTCCATAAACGGAATAATTAGCAGGATATGGTTAATTTAATTCAACGAGTCAATCTGCATTGACAGAACACTGTATAACTTGCGGTTGGAAAATGAACTTAATTTTTTATCATTCATAACAGCATACATGCATCAATTATAAAATATTCTAGTAAATACTGTCATGTGGAATGGGGAGAAAAAGCTAGAAAGAATACACACAACAAGCATATTCATATCATATGGCTCTCTTCATTGACAATTCCTTTTGGGGGGCCAAGAAGATGCACATTTCTTTTCAAGAATTAAGTGACCTTAAAAAATGTAGATATTTTTATATCCCCTACCAAGTTTCAGATTTTAAGGTGTAATCTACAGCCACTGGTTGTTCAAGTGTTATTGATTGCAGAAAATGGCAGAAAATCAATAATCTGTTAGATAATATAGTAGATAGCATAATGGAAAAGTGGCAGAAGTTAAATGGGGGGTTAAAATATATGATATGATTATATGTGTATAAAATTTTATGTTGTATGCAAATAATAAAATGCATAAAATTGGTATAATATTAACTGAAAATTCAATTGGCTGGAGACTCGCTGGAAATGACAAGAGGATGCAGGATGAATGCTACAACTACACACCTATAAAGGCTGCAACGCTGCTATAGGAAAACGGAGTGGCAATTGCAGATCAAAGGAATACTGCAATACAATAGCAAATAGTGGCTATCTAACAACACCGGGTTGTTTTCACAACTAAGGATCAAGATTTTATAAGGTTGCACCACATCAGCCACAGCTGCATTTGTTTGAAAGATCAAGGATCGCGCCATATGTGACAAGACTGTGATTGTGACCAGTGTGGCATGTTAAACCTAGTTCACAATCCTTTATTATTATCATGGAATTCAGAAAAAAAAAAAGTAGTATATACAGTGATTTTTTAGAAAGGTAACTTTCCCACTAAGTAAATAAAAATAAAAAATCTAGAAGGCATGAAGCAGATACAGAGCCAAAAAGCAAGGATAACTAGTGAAATGGTGTCCCCCCACGACACAAGAACCACAGTGTAATGTGCCAATAGGGGATTACCTACATTCCAAGTTCATAAAAAACAAAGAATCATAGAATAAGAGCAATCACTATTAGTTTGCAACTCATTGTTGGGTTAATTTATACTGAAAATAGAGTCCCCAACCCAAAACCTTGCTCTCTTATTTAACCTCAAATCTTGGCTATTAAACATGAGCAGTCCAGGTTCCCTCTATCAAGATTTAAATTGCAATGGTGGTCACATTCAATTTTATCAGGATCTGTTTGCAGGAAAATACTGACAAATGTGGCTGATGCAGGTGCAATTGTGATCACGCCAAAGACCTCAAAAACCGTGAGGTTAAAGTCAAAACAGAGATCTCAAAATCCTTGACATTAAGGTCAAGATTGCAGCAGCAAGCCACTTTTTAAAACCTTGCTCTCTACTAAGTTTTCATACATCATAACATGTAACACTTTCAAGTCGACAACCAACATCTACTTGGTTAAATACCAAACCGCTCAAATTCCCTTAAAAAAATGAACAGGGTTTGAGTTATCAAGCTTCATTTCTTCAAATGCGTCCAGCCCAATCCAGTCTCCTGATTCTGATCGATCAGTTCTAAAGGAATTTCAGATACTTAAGTTCTCAGTTGATAAAAAAATAACATCTTTTCTAAATTTCACACATGCCCAACAAAAACAAAGAAATAACAAGCACAAAGTGAATAAATCGAATAAAAAATTAACAAAAATGGTAGGAGATACATACATGTTTCAACCTTCTAACTTGGCGATGAAGACCGGTGATCTCATCATCCAAGTCCAAGGGATCAATTCGTAATTGGATCTCCTCAGCGGCACCTACGGGTCGGGTGCTAAGCCCATCTCTGCAATATCCAGCACATACTATTAATTGAATAGATATAAGGAATTCGAAAACACGCACAGCCACAGACGTACCTTGAACGGTAAGAGGCGGCGGCGCCGTAGGAAGAACCCACTCTGTGGGAATTGGCGGCCATAGAGGGAAATCAGAAGAAACCTAATTGGGTTGGTGGGAGGTTGTGTGAGTTTTGTTTGTTTCAATTTTTAAAGGGGAATGACAGGAATTAGGTCGATGGCGTTGAGCTTTGAATGATTAAAGGCGAGGAAATCTTAGTGAACAAGAAAATGGAAGGAAGAAGAGAAGAAATGGGATCCTGCTAGGCAACTGGGTTATCCCTCTCTTCCAAGAGGAATCCCATCCCTGTTTTTTTTTTTTTTTTATGATAATTTTTAAAAGTTTTTTTTTTTTCATTCAACTTTTCAAACTCTTCATCTCAATTTTGTCTTTATGTAGTTTTAAATCCATTAACTCTTGAATCTCCCTGGAAGAAGAAAGTGTGGACGAGTATATATAAATTAAACTATGTTAAAAAATCATAATTTTTTAAAATGAAATAAGTTGAATTGTTATTTTAATTCGATTCTAAAAACTAAATTACTTCTAAATACAACTGTTTGAATAAAATTGAATAATAATTACGATATTAAAACTATGTTTAAAAATAAAATATAATAATTTAAGTAATTTGAATAATTCAAGCAATTTAATAACAATTTTCACTTGAATCTTATGAAATCTAGTTCATCTAAATAATTATATAGTTGTGTTTTTAAAATTGAGTTTAATTTTCAATAATTGAGTTTATACATTTTACTCACTTCTAATAATGACAATAGGCAATTTTATTTCCCCTATACTAGTTCTGGATCAATATTTTAAAGATCGTACTACCATTAATTCTAAAAGTAAAAAGGAAAAAGATAAATGAAAAAAGTTGGTAAAACCTAATTCACCAAAGACAAAACATGTTACAAATAAACTAGATATGAAAAATAGAGTTAGATACTCTCCCGTTTTCTATCCTCTGTAATAATACATTACTCTTTGTAATAATTTTGTTATATTTTATTTTTAATAATTATTAAATATAAAGTCAATGATTAATATTAACCTTGAGAAAATGTACAATGGAAAATGTGTGGAAGGAAAGTATCTTTAGAAATAAAATAGTCAACTAACTCGTGACAAATAATATAGTATAAAATTAAATTATTTTTCTTTTTCTCTCTTTTTCTTCTTGAACGTCGTATTCCATTCTCATTATTCTTTTTTTACATCAAAATTTGTACAATTTATATTATTTTATATCTTTACTTTCAAAATAAAAAATACTTACCGGACGCCCAAAAGTTAATATCTTATTAATGTAGATACTATTATTAATTACTATAGTGATATTATATCTACCAAAAATCGTAATCCTTATTGAATTTTTAGAAGATTACGATAGATGCCAACTTTCATTAAATTGTATTTAAGGCATATTTGACTGAGTTGATTATAATTTATTTTAATTAATGATGTTTTATATGAATTTATGAAGGGCTAAGAAAAAAATACCAAAACTACTTATATTTTTTTAATAATTTATTTATTTTTAATATAAGGTGTAAATAATATTTGTGTATGAACTTTAATTTTCACATATATTTTTTAAGATTTGTAGCTCTATAAATAAATATATTTGCCTTCTCTTCATCATATTACATTATGTATAAATAATTAGGGTTCATAGCTCTATAAATAAATATATTTGTTTTCTTTTCATTACATTACGTTATGTGTAATAAGGGTTCCTAATAAGTATCAAAGGAGTGAACATGATAAAAAAATCGTCAAAATTATAAGAGTACGTTATCATGTAATGTGTCTAAAAAAATTTATTGTGGATCAATTGAACATGTCTCATTTGATATTTCTTACAAAGATAATTTATCTATTTATAAATTATTAATTTTACATGTTTTTTAAATATATTATTAATATACGAATAAGAGAATGTGATTGACTATTTTTATTAAGAATAAAAATAATCAAATTAATCATAAATAAAATATTTTTAATTAATAAGTTATAAATAAATAGTCAAAATGTTTATCTTATAAAAAAATATTTAAGAATTAATTAAAGAAAAATTGTGTTTATTTTTTATTATTATGAATATAATATGATTCATTTTAATCAACTGATACATTCAAATTATGTTATAATTAAAATTAATCATATTAAATTACAACAAAGTAAATAAAATGTTTTTTCTTTAATCAAATTTTAAATATTTTGATAATTTTTCTTTACATTTATTTATATAAACTAAATACTTTGATGTTTATGACTAGTGGAGGAAACATTTTTTTCTTTTTATTAACTTTTCTTTTTCTCTTATAATAAAGGTAATCAGATCACTTTCTCTCATTATTCCCTTCTTCCATTGCTTTTTTTGTTCTTGACCACATATAATAAATAATTGATTTAATAAATATTTAAAAAAACATATTGATAAGATAAAAAAATACAAAACATAATATAAAAAATATTACAGAAATAAAATATACAAAATATCGTATAGCTAATAAAAGACCAGATATAATAACCTTTAAAACTTTCAGTTGAATTACATGGTACTCCTCTTATTTTTTTATGAACTTTCTGGATAAAATTGTATTTTCCAAAAAAAAATTGATATTTATAAATGTTACAAAAAAACTATTTATCCTCTCTTTTTTAAAATAAAAATCAACTATATATAGAGAATTTTTTTGTCTTGTATAGATAATTAATTATAATTAATATTAATTTAATTTGAGAGCTCAAATTGTTAAATTAATTTCATATATTAAAAACATTACTTTTTATCATTATGATATTTTATAATATAATAATTTTAAAAAGTTTAAATATAAAAAATAAATTACAAAAACTAAATTTTACTAGTAATTAGCACAAGAAAGTATAGTAATAAGACCCACGTGACACACCAAAAGATTCGGGGATTAATGAGTCGCTTTCTTTTTCGTTAAATCCATGAAATATAATACAATCACATCAATATAGGCTGCGTCACGGATTACCTCATTAGCTCATGTCAATTTCTTTAAACTTTTAATAAAATTATATAGAATTAACTTTAAATTTCAATTTACGTTTTAAACTCCCTAAATATTAAAATTAATATATTTAAAATATGACTAAAAGTAAAAATTTATTTAGATAATAATATTGAATAGTGGTGCTCTAGAATTCAGACAAGTGATGTTACTTTTTCTTTAAAATAAATCATATTAAAAGAAAAATCACCTTATGTGTGTTCAAAATGGTTATATTAAAGTTTTTTACGAGATGAATAATTTGTATCAATAATACTATTATTATATAAAAAATATTTAGGTTCGTACCAGTGCATATATATATATATATATATATATATATATATATATATATATATATATATATATAAGAAATTACAATTATTTCAAATGAGATTATACTAAATAAAATCACAGTTATTGTAATTTAAAATATATTTTTAAATATTAAAAAAATAAACTTTCACCTTTTACGTTTTTGCAATCAGCGTCCATCACTCTTACAGTTTCAAATATACAAGTTCATAAAAAACATAAGAAAAGTATAAATATCTATTTAAAAATTAAATATAAATACCATTTAATTAAAATTAGTAAATGAATGTTTATCTCAAAAATAACATTTTAAATAAGTATATTAAAAAATATATTATCTGTAATTATTATTCAATAGTGTTATTCTTTATTATTGGGATTGGATATTAGTATTAATAATAAATGTTTATTAATTTTATGTGTCAAATATTGTTAACCTTTAAATATTATTATTATTATTATTTCAAACAGTTCAGAGGTCCACACGTCATTGAATTCAACTGAAGACACACGTGAAAAGGAATAAAAATAAAATAAATAGGGAAAGCCTCTGAGTCTCCAAGTGCTATAAATAAAAATGGGTATCTCCGCCACCCCAATGTAGAACAAACATCTCGGGACATATTCTCCGGCACCCGACCAACCCTTATAATTAACTCCGTTCAACAGTTGAATTCAGTTATTTGATTAGGGTTGGCGAACAGAGAAAAAAGAAAAGAAAAGATGGGAAGCGATGGCGTGAGAAAACCAAGATTCTTGTGCCTTCATGGGTTTCGAACAAGCGGAGAAATATTGAAAACGCAGCTACATAAGTGGCCACAATCCGTTCTCGACCACCTTGATCTTGTTTTTGCGGATGCTCCTTTTCCTTGTCAAGGCAAATCTGACGTCGAAGGCATTTTTGACCCACCTTACTACGAGTGGTTCCAGTTCAACAAGGTTCTCTCTCCATTCATTTTTTTTATTTTTTATTTTTGTTTAGAGCACACTTTTGTGTTACAGGTAAGAAAATTTACCGTTGATAAATAATATACAATTAAAGATAATCTACTGGGATTTGTATTACTATTATTAGTAATAGTATTATAGAAATACGATTGATTAAAAATCTATCATCTGTAATTCTAATTGTTAAAATGATTGGATGATAATATAAAAATAAGAATTCATAATCCTTATTTTATGAACTATAATCTGAGATTGAGCATAACTTATTTTCTCTGAATAAATTGGTATTGTTTTCCAATGGGATTTGAAATCTGTATTGGAAACTAGTGCATGATTCTAATATGGAAATTCAATTCTGACAAGAGAATATTACAAATTTTTGGTTGGTTTAATTATGTATCTTGCAAGCATCTAAACTTTTATGGGAAAGCAGGAATTTACAGAGTACACCAACTTTGACGAGTGCCTTAAGTACATCGAGGACTGCATGATCAAGCACGGACCTATTGATGGGCTTCTTGGTTTCTCACAAGTAATTTTCTGCTCATTTTGATATTTTTGTGAATCTGAACCTACCAGTTATTAGTACCTTGGGTTGTGTTTCTCTGAAATTTGTGGATATATGATTTTTTTTTCTTCCCTGGATAGAGAAGCTGAAGGATTAATGCATACCTAATGTTTGTTTATATGATTTGAGAGATTATGGTGGTGAAGGATTTGAATATGACATGGTGTTTGATTTTTGACCAAATAGGGGGCAATATTATCAGCTGCTCTGCCCGGTCTTCAGGAGAAGGTATGTGTAAAACTGTACTCTACAAACTTAGTCTGTTTTTGAATTTACTTTACCACAAAGGAAATAATATTTCATGAACTATACATAAATTATGGTTACAATTATTTTGATGTCTCGTCAAAGTTTGTGGTACATGTTAAATTTATTTATGTGCAGGGTGTGGCACTGACGAAGGTTCCGAAAGTGAAATTCATTATTATAGTAGGAGGGGCAAAGTTTAGGTCACCTTGGGTGGTGGAGAAAGCATATTCCTCACCCATTCGCTGTCCCTCTCTTCATTTTCTAGGTACCCACGTCGCCACCTTTTATTTTGTCGTTGTTTGTCTTTTTATAAAGCATATTCTACCTAGCCCTCATTCTTGACCCATCAATGATCACCCATTTCAATTTCATTCAATTAATAGAATAAATTTCTCTCATGGTATTAGAATCCCCACGTCTACCACATCAATGTTCACAATTTAAACATGTTTGATTGAATTTTTGTGCGCAAATAATTACAGTGTATAGTTTTAGAAAACAGTGTATACTTACATACTGTTTTCTTATTTCCTATTAATAGACTGGATTAGTAAAATAAAAGCTTTAAAATCGATTAAAATAGTAAAGAAAAATAGACTTGGACGTCAAATGTGTGTTCTTACGCATTCCTCAATGTATGTAAAACTAAATTTTCAAACAATAACAAATAAAATAACAGAAGTAGGATTTATCCAGAGCTATTATAAATTAAGTATTCCCAAGTCTTCTAATTTTTGTCTTAATTTGAAAGCAAAACACATGCAGATGAAAATTACTAATTGTAGTCTTAATCACTGCAAAACAAAGGTTCTATATAAAGGTACAAACATGGAATTCATGTTACAATAAACATGGTTTTAGAATTAATTTGGTTTACAATTTTCTAAAACTTTTTAATGCCTATTGCAGGTGAGACAGATTTTTTGAAAAAGTATGGAATGGAACTAGTTGAATCCTGTGATGAACCTGTGGTGATTCACCACCCCAAGGGCCACACAATACCAAGATTAGGTATACTCATCATCTATATATTTATTTATCTCTTTTATCTATTTGCTTCATGCTTGTGTCAGATAAGTTCTTACTTAGGCAAATCTGATTTATATTATTATAGTTTTGTTAAAAATTGGTATTTGTTTTAATATTTTAAAAATGGTAGGTTAAGTTTTTCTTTTAGATGTGGTGAATTTAGTTCCTAGTTAGATCAAAATAAAATACAAGAGTAAGGATGAAATTCATCACATTTCAGAAATACAAAGATTAAAATAATTATTTTGGTATGTAAGGAATAAAATTATTTTTTACCAAATTTTGAAGAACAAAAGCATATTGTATTTTCCTATTTTATATTATTCATATGGTCCCAATAAGTGGTATTGTGAGTTATTGACATGAATAGTTTTCTCTCTTCCTTTTCAGATGATAGTAGCTTGAAGACCATGATGGATTTCATCGAAAGGATCAAGAAAGACGTCTAAGCATAATAAATGAGTTTAAACAACAAGCCATTGCTTCAAATTTAACATTAAGTAATAACATTAGTTACTTTTGTACAATTTTGTTACTCTTCTATTCATATGTATACGCAGAGGCTCTGAGCCAATTTCATTCACATCTTCCTTTATTTTTGGTTTTATGCGGTCAATCTTTCTTTTGTGGCATACCAAGCCGAAAATATTGACTCGATAAATTTTATTATTATTTTTTCTATAACATGATGAATGAGGATGAACACTTTCTTTTTTCATCAAACACGATCAAAGACCTTTTTTTAATTATTTTTTATTTAATATTTATTTATTTTGATCAGTTTTATTTTATTATTAATTTTTACTACAGGAATTTTAGATTTTTTTATACATATTTATCCTGATGGAAAATAATCTGTCGCTAAAATTATATTACGATGGATACATCAATTGATAAAGTCCTTCAATGTTACATACAAAAATTTGGTAAAAGTTTAACCAATTGTTTATTAAGTTATATTTTAATAAGATTATTAGGTTATGATTTTAGATTCCCTTAAAATTCGGGTCCGCAATTTTTACTATCTGATTTTAGGCCCGCGTTTAGAAATTTTGCATCTTTAATTCAATCTTCAATCTCGCATATATTTATTTATTTATTAGTTTGGTTCAATTTTATATTGCAACGATAAAGTTCAACTACACCAAAATTTCTAAAAATTTCCAATTGTTTTTATGCAACCCTTTGTAGGACTTTTCAATTAGTTTTTGTTTCTAGCTTGTGTGATTTTATTAATAGTATTTGATAATTAAGTTTTTTTTTTAAGTAGTTTCTATCAATTTTTGAAACATTACTTAAATAACCTATTTTTAAAATGTTAGTTTTCAACTTTTTATAATTATTTCTTTTAATATTTTATATAAGATAACTTTTTATTTTCATTTGTAACTATTATTTTTATTTTATATTGCATTATTTACTTAAAAACTATTATTCTATTTCCATTATTTATCTTATTATTTACTAAACATTTTTTTTATGTACACTTTTGACAAGCTATGTAGGCAACTTTCATCTAAATTTTTTTTTATTTTCGGCTAGCTTTTATGTTAAATGTGGATAGCCTTGGTTACGTCATGTATCTCGATTTAGATTTAAACGTACAACACATAAGCATTTTGTTATAATATTTGCTTTTCAGAATGGCATTTGACATTATTTTAGAACGTTGGCATATGACCAAAGAACCAACGTATGAAAGAACTTGCTATCTTGTATTCTGCAATATTAAAAGATTGAGAATACTTCTTTACTTGTCTGGCCAATATTAAATGCAAGTGTGGACCCTAATGGTCCACTCAACAAATTCAAAGGACAAATCAATAACCTGTAGATAGAGGCTAAAATGATTATTTTTGTGGCCTTGGAATGGGATGTCTGGAGCATGCAAAAATAATGCAATGAAAAAAATTACAAAGCTGAAACTTGAAGATATCTCCTCTCATACAAACCAATTACTTGATCAGCCACAGCCCACATAATGGCCTGCCCAGGTGGGATCCTCATGAGCCGAGGCAACAGACCTTTCCATAGGGCACGAAGTCCTTCCTCGGCATATATTGTTCTAATGGCATGGATCATACCCTTGTATTTCACTTCACCCCCTTCTCGGCTCTGAGCCATCAACCTTGTTTTCACTACATCAAATGGACCAGTACAAATAGGACCTGCTGTGCCTGCAAGGAATCCAGAAATCATAGATTGCCATGGTTGGAGGACTTTCCCATCCCCTTCATGCTTCTTCCACAGAAGCACATCAAAAGCATTTTTGGCAGTAAACATGGCAGATTGGTTTGTCCCATTACGCATAACAGTAGGAGCAACACCGGCCCAAAGCCCACGGAAGCCTTCTTCTCTAATAATCATTCGAGCACAGTGAACAGGACCTTTATATTTCAAAAGCTCAGGACTTAGACCTCTCTGCTGCTGCAATCTTATCTTCACAACCTGCAATAAGACATGATACAAACATGAACCTCTCCATGCCAAAACCAAACTATATGCAGATGATACAGTAATAACGAAAGAGTGTCATCCACTGTTGCAATCCATTTAGGCAACTAGAAAGTAAGCAGCATCTCAACAAGATAAACATTGAGATAAATTTGACAGTATAAATATAATCTGACAAGAGTAATTAAAGTAGTGACAAGATTTTATTTTATTTAATTTTTAAGCATAAAGGTTTAGGGAAGGGATTGCCTTATTTCATGCTCAGGCTATGCTACAAGGCCTTACAATGGTGCTTAAAAATGATCTACCGATGAGAGTTCACTAGCTGTAATAAAGCAAAGGAACTTTTCCATTCTCCTTCCATCTCGTATGCATAAACAAAAATCAGAATTTTTTTCATTTGATTGACCATATGCTCCATACTTCAAAAGTCTGTTAATTAATCTGCATAAATTAAAAATCTTATACGCTCATACTAGTTAAAGTTCTCTTGATTTTATTGTAAAAAGAAATGTTGGCTATCTAAATTTGCTCTTAATATAATTACATTAAAATGATATATATTTTTCTAAGTCACATTTTCATATCACCAAATCAAACTCAAATAGGTGAAGGAAAAAACAGAAGCTTGCAAAACAGCAAGCAACATAATAGCAATAAATAAATAATGTTAGTACCCCATCTTAAAATCCAAAAAATTGTAATAATTAAACGGTATAAACAACTGCAGAGTAATGTTGGTTCCGCAACATTAGACAATCTGCTCCCCCATTAAAGGCCGTAGAGAAATCATCAAGCCTTAGTCTTTTACAGAGATGCTATTTATATAAAGCCATGTACATTAGCTAACAACTCTAGCTTACTTAACAGATAGTACAGCCATCAGATAGTGACAGCTAAATAACTACTGTTACATGAGCTATTGATAGAAGCAGCAGCCCCAATAAGAAACCGCAGCAGCCCCAATAAGAAACCACAGCAGACTCCAGTAACAGCAGCATGAGAGAGTCCTAGTGGTGAATGAGAGGCCTAAGAGATCAAACATTAAGCCTATGCAGTGGACTGAATTTATTATAAATGAATTAAATAATTGATGACTCAGATCGTTCTAGAAAAGGTTTGTTATGATGCTGTTAGTAGGGAGGATCTTTGGAATCACCAGGTTTGTTAGAAAGTTGCATTTGCCTTTTATATAGTTATGTATTACCTCTTATGCCGTAATGAGAATTCAATCCAATCTCCTTCTATCCTTTACTTTGGAGGTCTTCTCTGTCCTCGAACTCAGAATATTCTCATTACTATTAGAGATCTCACTTAAGCCTTTTACAGTATATACCCTAAACACTTATCAATGAAAGCACCTATACATAAGTTGTTTCTAAAATCCAAGGAGGAAATGAGAATTAATTGTTTTTATACAATTTGCTAGTTGTTCTGATAAGATATCTTCAAGAATTTATTGAAATAAACTGAAAACTTATGAAGATATCATAAGCTATTTTTATAAGCTCTCTCAAATACTCAACACAGGGAATTACGTTATGTCATACAATAAGTCCAAATAAGTTGTAATAAACCTGCCAAATGCACCCTCATGATTAGGTGCTTTCAGTTACATATCATAAGTAATATCAAGTATTAGAAAATCAAGTAAATACATTGAAAAAAAAAAAGAATACCTCAGCATAAAAGAAAGCCTTGAATGATCAAAATACTTACCTAACAAGACTAAAAGTGATAATGGTCAACTAATTTAGTAACAAAGATTTCAATTAAACCATTAATAATTAAACATTGCTATACCACTAAAAATATATTAGATGATAAACATTATAAATTTGTATAATTAGTATAACTACAAAGAAGAAACCCAAACCAAGATTATCTAGTCAACTAATAAGCAGAATTATTTTTATTGAAGGGTAATGTTGAGGACATAAATTTTAAATTTAAATTCCACAACAAAGCATATAGATATAGTAAATAATTATAATCCAAATCTGGTGAACGCAAAGAGTGCCACCAAATTATTTCAGAAAAAAATAGTGTTATGGCATGCATTTCTCCTCATGTTTTTTTGCTTGATTATTAAGTTTAGCTCAAATGTAACATACTAACAGTCTATAAGAACTCAAATAATTACTGGTTACATATTAATCAAATAAAAGGCCCTAACCTCAAATGGTGTGACAATAATAATAGCCTCAAGCACTCCAGCACCAAACCCAGAAAGGAACCGCCCATGACCACTAAGCTTGCCAGTCTCAGGGTCCTTAAATGCTGATTGGAGTACAGCATTTGAACCCATTCGAAGTGCATACTTCAAGGTCAAATGCATAGCAAAAGGTGTCAATCCTTTCCACAAAGCCCGTACCCCTTCTGTTTGTGAAATTGTGGCACCGCAGTGCAATATTCCCTTGTAATTCCCTGACCTATCCAGCTGCAATCTGGTCTTGATCACATCAATTGGTTGTAGGCAAGAAGCCTCCATAATTCCTCCAAGTGAGCCAGAGATAGCCTTCATGTAGGGTGGGATTGATTTCTTGGGATATGAGTTTGTGTTATCTTGTGCAACATCTTGTTTCATGGTTGATGGAGCTTTAATTTGTTCACCTTCAAGCTACAACAAAATATGGCAATGTAAGTAAACGTGTAAGATACTTGATGGAGCTAATTAAGTACATTCTTGTAAGATAGTCAAACATTCAAATAACAATCATTGGGTTTAGCTTGTGTTTTACAAAAGTTCTTTGTATGACCAATTAGGTTTAAATAATTTGGAAACCATCATGTGTTTGCAAATATGTGCAGAGTTATAAAAAAGGGAGTCCATAGGGTGTGGAATGTCTTCCCCAGAAGAGAAAACAATAGATTCCTCCACTACTTGCAAAACAACCAACAAATCATACATGGGAAGTACAGTGGAAAATAGATGAATTGAAACATTTTAGTTTTGTTCTCATAGGTTATCTCTTTTGGAGACAATCATGCTCAATACCGTCAAATATCCTAAACAAAACTGAAAAGCATTGATGATGAACTGGCATTAATCACCTACCCTGCTAACAATGTATTCCTAAAGACTCCTAATATGAAACCAATCATTTGAAAAAATACAAGGCCGCCAATATGAAATAAGTAACCGTGCCACATTGTGGAAACAGTGGCTTGCCCATACATTAGAGAAAGAGTAAACATCCAATGCGGGTATTTCATCAAGTCATTTGAAAGAAAAAGCCATCAGCTCCTTGTACTTCAGTCCCTTAGGTTTTTAGGTTTCCACCACATCAGCAATTGCAGCCAGATCAGCTACAACAATTGTGACAAGACTGTGATGGCGACCAGAGTTGCATCTTAAAACCTAGTTCACAACCCTTTATTATTATCATGGAATTCAGAGGAAAAAAAAAAAAGTAGTTTAGAGAATGATTTTTTTAAAAAGGCCATTTTCCCAGTTCAATTTCCTTAAAACAATGAACTGGGCTTGAGTTATCAAACTTCATTTCTTCAAATGCGTCCAATCCAGTCCAGTCCACTCCCGTACAACAAACTTAGATGCAGATATATCAACTTTGTCATACCATATTTAACTTTGTATCATTATTTATTTCATAATTTATAACTCTGACTTTTAGATTGCAATGAATGACCTCATTTTCTTGGATATTGATGGCTTTATTTGCTTTCCACATTTATTTGCGATATACAGTTTAAACACTAGCGGAAAACAAAACTAAATGAAGCGAAGATTATCCAAGACATTGTGTACCAGTTCTTCAAAAATTGCGACCACACAGTCGCATATTAAAACCTAGTTCAGCAGAGAACGTGTTCAGGAAATTCCCCAACACGCTCCTTCCTACGGTGAAATTGAGTCCATAAAAGCATCCAGTATGAAGGGAATTACAAGTTCAATGAATTTCATACTGAAAACCGTGTAGAGGAGGGTTGTTCTCACCAAATGAAAAATGAAAATAATAATTAATTAAAATCTTGAAACCTAAACAATAACGTGGAACCCGTGGCTCATACAATGGATGCATGCGAAGGTTTTGTTGCATCAATAATCAGTTAATTACACAGAACCAAAAAATTTAACACAAGAAGAAAAAAGAAGAAAAAGTTGAAGAAGCTCACAGAGGCAGTGGGTGGCGTCTTGGCCTCGCGTCGCCGAAAGATTCGGAGCTCGTGTAATGGCGTCGCGTTGCGTCGGTTGAGGCGAGAAATCCACGTTTTGTTTTACGTCTAAGAAAGTGTAGGCACTGCCACCAATTTTTTAGTTTTTTATTGTATTTTAAAATAATTAAATAAAAGTATGCGTGGCATCGAAAATAATTACGTCAATTCCATTTTAACGAGAATATTGCGTATTGTTGAAAGGTAATAAATGTTAATAAATCTTTCATACATTGCTAAATTTCGTGGGATAGAACAATATTTTAAAAAAATTTATGTTTAAATGATTATATGTCTATTATATCATAATATTTGTAAGAATATGATTTTATTATTATATTATAAAAAATAATTTAAATATATCTTTCTCTTAATATATTAATATATTTTTAAAAATAAAATTATCACGAATCAAAATTTTAAAAATAAATAATATTTCAGAAAAATTAATCCAATAATATTATCATGTTAAAATATTTTTAAAATATTTATTTTTTTAATTTGTCAGAATTTTTGTTAATTTTTATTTTTAAGTACTAATATTTATTAAAAATATTTTTATTTCATTTTATTTATCAAAAAAGAAAAATAACACTGTTTAAGAATACAAACAGTTTATTTTAAAAAAAAATCCTGAAAGATGTGTCATTATTGAATTAATTGTCAGAAATTATAAAATTACTTGGGTTTTTATTTTCCCGCCAATAGAACTCGGAATATAAAAATAAATTAAGGATATATTTGATAATATCTTGAAAACTATAATGAGGTTAGCAATATGTAACATTATTTTAAAATGCATATAGAGATGTCATTTGGATTAATTTAAAATGTATTGTTATTTAATTAATTTAATCCTAAAAGAGTTTATTGGTTATATTTTTATTTATAATTGAAGAGTAGTTTTGTCTAGAGCTTGATAAGTAGACAATGCGGTCTCGATTGGTCAAGTGAATATACTCATTTTAAAACAATTTGGTCCTATTTAATTATATTTTGGTTTGACTTAAAAGAAAAAAAAACTAAATTTAAAATGATTTTAAAATTTATTTCCTTTTAAAATTAAGTGACATAAATTAAATTAATTCCAATTTTTGAAAAGACTAAATATAAATTTGTTAGTGAAAAATCTATAAAAGGATCGAGAAAGTAAAAGGAAACAAAAAATCGAGAACTATACAAGTGATTAACAAGTCGATGCAATTGCTAGAACACCTAGTAAACACAAAGACAAAAACATATCGAGAATTGGAATCGAAAATCGAGGGAATAACGCTTAACGTCCGTTGGTGATGAAAATCAAGAAAACAAAATCTGGTAACGTTAAGGATATCAAGAATCAAAAGCAAATCCAAAATACTCGAAGTTGCGAAATCTAAATCGAAGGAAAGACTAATATACGTGAATATCGAAATTTTGGCTAAGAAGAACGGTCAACGTATACATCGAACATAGTAAGCGGTAGCAAAAGTCGAAGGTCAAGGGAGCGGTTACCTCATTCATGGGAACGTGGATACAGTTTCTAAACCGCAGAGCTAGGAACAAAACTGTAAAAAACGTGCACAGAGAACGTGGTAGTAGTCTTCGCTAACTGCTCTTAAAAGACTACTTGAAAAGACACTATAAATAGAGCAAATGACGAAAGGAAAGGGGAGCAGAAAATTGGCAGAGAACAGAATCATTAGTGAGAAGTCTACCGGAGAAACGACGAACATCATGAAGCTTCTGGCAATTTGGATTTCCATGCTCATTGAGTACCTTTACCGTTTTCTGTATTTTCCTTGGTAATTTACTTTGATGCAATTTATCTTTAGCAATTTTATGTTTCTGTACTTTCGATTTTGGTCATTTCGATTCAATGAAAGTTAAGCTTCGCGTTTAAGTTTTCTTGTCATTTAACATTAATGCAATTTCGATTTCCAAGTTATTTATACTTTACGCACATTTGATTTACTCGTCATTTATACTTCCTATTATTTACATTTCGCTCGTTTCGATTTCCTGTCTTTTATACTTAAAGCAAATTTAAGATCTCCGCATGTTACGTTTCTTTGCAATCTAATGTTTAGCATCGCTTTCGATTCCACGAATTTTCTGTTTTCTTTACTTCGAGCACTTTAAATATAAAACACCAAAAATAGTATCTTTGAAATCGGGCAAAATTCGATCCTCATACGCATCTCGATTGAAAATTAATTTGCTAGCCTAAGTAAAAAGAACTTACGTGGTAGAATTTTGATTAGGATCAAAATATCTTAAGAGTCGAAATGGATCGAAATTCCACCAGAACCAAATTGGCGTGCCAGGTAGGGTTAGCCTTGTGTTAAAAACACAAAATTGGTTAGTTCGAGAGTGTATGAGATTAAGAAGTGGACGAGTTATAAGAATGAGTCAAAATTCATCAAATAACCAGAGTAACAGTGAGGGTCTAAATGGTGTACATTCACCAAATACTGGGGGGCAAAGTCATAATGGGAATATGCCTGTAACATCGACAACTGCGAGTATGTCGATACCTGTAGGTAACGAACAAATTTCAGGTACCTTAACAAACACCCAAGTAGGATCTAATGCGGTGGTACCAAATAATATGCAAACTATAGGAAACCCCATAACAACATATGTAGGGTCATATATGAGTGTAACACCGCCTGGGTTTTCGCTTAATAATATGAGCGGGGCCGGAACTTCTTCAACACAGCGGAATTCGAGATATAACTTAGGAATGCCTCAAACACTGGGCATGCCCCAAAATTTTGGAGTCCCTCCGAATTTAGGGACATCTCAAAACTTAGCAATCCCCCAGAATTTAGGAGGTGGACAGAATTTAGGCACACAACAAACGCTTCCAAATCTAGAGCATAGAGGAAATCTAGATCATAGAGGAAATTTGGAACATGGAAGATACACATTCGATAGAGATTATCATCGATCCAATTTTGAGACTATCGAAAACATTGGTACTGGGATATCCAGTAACTCATTAGGGATACTTAGACAACAAATGGATGAGAGTAATTTTGAGATGGTGAATATGTTGTCACAACAGTTGACTACAGTCCTAAATCCATTAGTTCAAAACACTACTGCTAGTTTTGAGATATTAGCAGACCAAATGTCACGCATCGGGAATGCATTGGTTGTACCTCGACAAACAAGGGTAGAAAATCATTTTAACCAGAATGCTAATATCAATCCCCCGTATCTATTAAGGAGAAATCGAAACAATGATCAACATCAGCATACGGGGAATGAATACCAACAGATGAGAAATGATATTTGTGGGAATCTGAATGAAGGATTTCAAAATATGTACAATAAGAATAACATGCAGTATAATCACATGTTAGGACAGAGGATGAATTTCCAAGGGATGGAGTTTAGACCACCCAATCAAACATACTTTGTGTCTCCCTTTCCAAATGCGATTCTCGAGACGGAACTACCTCGATGATACAAAGTACCTAAATTCACCAAATTTGCTGGAGAAGTTGGTGAATCAACTATCGAGCATGTAGCTCGATATCAGATCGAATGTGAGGACCTAGCGATGAGCGAGGAATTAAAAATGAAATATTTCCCTAGTTCTTTAACTAAGAATGCGTTTACTTGGTTTACTTCATTGCCACCCAATTCGATATATAATTGACTGCAACTGAAAAGAAATTTTCATGAGCAATTCTTTAGAGGAGAAACTCAAGTAAGCCTCATCGATTTGATGAATATAAAAAGATACAATCATGAAAGCATAAATGATTATTTGAATCGATTTAGACTAATGAAGTCAAGATGTTTCACTCAAATTCCTGAATATGAATTAGTTAGAATGGCCTCTGTAGGCTTAGAATTCTCGATTAGGAAAAAGTTAGTCAATTTACCATTGAATGACATGGCTCAATTAGCTGATAAAGTAAGAAGAGTAGAACAAATTGAGTATGAAAAACAAAGGTATAAGAAATATGAGAAACCCATGAAAAAAGAAAGAGTAGCATATATAAATGATGTATATGAGACAGATCCCATGACAGAAAATGATATTGAAGAAGCTGTCGACGAGAAAGTAAATATAGCAGAGCTCAAAGTAGGGGCTCCATATATCTGTAAATTGCTACAAAAGAATGAAGTAAAAGATAAAATAGCAAATCGAACATATACTTTCGATGTGACAAAGGCAGATAAAATCTTTGATATTTTATTAAAAGACAAACAAATTAAGTTGATTTATGATCATAAACTACCCTCTGCAGAACAAAGGAACGGTCGAAAATATTGCAAATTTCATAATGTTTATGGACATTGGACTAACAATTGTATACATTTCAGGAATACGATCCAAGACGCGATCGACCAAGGAAGACTGAAATTTGAAGAGATGTCAATGAAAGTGGACACGAGTCCATTCGAAGTTCAAGTAGAGTATATTGAATCCCAAACGGGCATGACTGAAGATGTCCGAGTGACGAATTCTACTTTTATAGGCATGGTCGATGTTACTGAAGACATTGATCCCAAGCATGTCAGAATGGATGTATGTGAAGAAGATATGAAATTCGATTTGAGTGAATTCGAAAAAGAATTCGAGAGGGAGATTTATCCTCGATCAGGAGATTCTCTCATCGAGTTTTTAAACAGAAAGAAAGGAAAAGATGAAGATGTGTCGTTATGTCCGCGATGCAGTGCAGTCCTTGATAAGTCAGCTGCTAAGGCTTTCAGAGTGGAACAGATAAAGAAAATCGAAAGTCAGAATGAAAGGAAAAATGACAAAGTGGATCAAACAAGCCAACCAACGATCGGAGAAAGTCAACAGAAATCCGTTGGTTCTGGTGTTAGTGGGAATCAAAGACAGTGGGTTAGAAGAGAGATGTACCCTTCTCGAAGAGGAGGAAGCAGACTTCAGAGTAATGATGTTTTCGAGAGGCTTTCATACGACGAAGGATCGAATGCTGGGTTCCCAACATTCCAAAGGCGATTCCGTGGAAGGCCCTGGAGAAGAGGAGGAAGAATCCCTTACTGGAATAATTACAGAAACTTTGAAAAGAATAATGTACCAATGGGGATCCAATATGCAAGAGATTATTTCGACGATAAGAATGAAGGTAGCTGGGATGAACATCAGATCGGGGTGATATCGATACTACCCGCAGAATATGTTAATGAATATCAAGAGTACCAAGAACAGAGCGATGCTGATCGAGAAGATGACTTTTATTCAGAAAACATAAGGCCAAAGGTAACATGGGTTGTACAAACATCATGTGAAGTGCCTCATAGAGATGCTGTTTTTATTGATCCTCCATCTGAGGAAATGAGGTTCCACCTGAAGCCCCTACTGTTGAATATCGAGATTCAAGGACAAATGGTGAATAGAGTCCTTGTCGATGGTGGTGCAGCAGTGAACATATTGCCAATCACCATGTTGAAGAGGTTTGGTATTGAACTGAAAGATTTAGTCAGGCACAATATCATGATTTCCGATTTCAGCGGAAAAACATCGAGCTCAGAAGACATGATTGCTTTAGACGTGAAAATGGGTACTTATTCGAGGCCTACTGTGTTTGTTGTTGTCCAGTCACATGCCAATTTCAATGCACTACTTGGCAGGGAGTGGATTCATGGAGTAGGGGCCGTACCATCTACGGCTCATCAGAAATTATTCATGTGGAATCGAGATGGACATCTCGAAGTAATCCCAGGGGATCAGCACGAATTTGTAACATTCGTATCTCAGGCGGGTCGGGCTCTGCAGAATCTGGCACTTGCTCAATCATTCACCTTCGAAACTATCGAAGATTTTAATTCAAAGTTACATGAGGAACGATTCTTAGAGATGAATGAGAAGAAAGGATTTGTTATGATCAAAGAGGGGGCCAACCTCGAAGTGGCCGGTGAAGATGAATAGAGATTACGAAGGGTTCTTGGCTCGATTGAGAAAATATGAAGATGAAAAGAAGAGCCAAGAAAGTAGTAGTAAGGTAGGAATAAATAAATCGATTCATTCGACCTTAGTTACAAATAAAAACGATCAAGTTATGCTTGATTGTATTTACGATAATTCTCCGTTAGGTTTTGAAAAATCCATTGCATCAAATCACAAAAAAGTCGAGGCTCAGGACCCATTAGAAGAGATTAACTTGGGGAGTATCGAGGACTAGAAGTCTACGTATATCAGCAAATATCTCGAAAAAGAAATGAAGGAAGACATGATTTCCTTGTTAAAAGAATATAAAGACTACTTTGCTTGGGATTATGAAAAAATGCCTGGATTGGATCGAAGTATGGTCGAACATAGATTACCCATCATAGAAGGAAGAAAACCAGTAAAACAAGCACCGAGAAGATTTGCACCTGAGGTGATGGGTAAGATCAAGGAAGAGATCGAAAGACTTCTGAAAGCAAAATTTATCAGGACTGCCAGGTATGTCGATTGAATTTCTAATATTGTCCCTGTTGTTAAAAAGAATGGTAAAATGAGAGTATGTATTGATTATCGAGATTTGAACTTAGCTACTCCTAAAGATGAATATCCTATGCCTATAGCCGATATGTTAATAGATGCAGTAGCTAGTAATGAAATGTTAAGTCTTTTAGATGGTTATTCAGGATATAATCAAATTTTTGTGTCCGAAAATGATATAGCTAAAACAGCTTTTCGATGCCCGGGGGCATTGGGTACATATGAATGGATAGTGATGTCATTTGGATTAAAAAATGCTGGAGCAACATATCAAAGAGCAATGAATTTAATTTTCCATGATTTGATCAATGATTTTATGCAAATTTACATAGATGATATTGTTGTTGTGTCGAAAGAAAAGTGTCAACATTTGAGCAATTTGAGAAAATCTTTCGAGAGAATGAGAAAACATGGATTAAAAATGAATCCTTTGAAATGTGCCTTTGATGTATCTGCTGGTGAATTCTTAGGATTCATAGTGCACGGAAAAGGTATTGAGATCGATAAAAATAAAGCAAAGGCTATAATAAATACTTCTGCTCCAAAAACTAAGAGACAACTACAGTCATTCTTAGGAAAAATAAATTATTTGAGACGATTTATGTCTAACTTAGCTGGCAAGACTTATATTTTCTCATCTTTGTTAAAATTGAAGAAAGAAGCAGAGTTTAAATGGAAGGAGGAACATCAAGAACCTTCGAGCAAATCAAAATCATGCTGACAAATCCTCCAATTTTGATATCAGTGATGAGAAACAAGCCATTGAAGCTATATGTATCAGCATCAGATCGAACAATAGCCAGTCTATTAGCACAAGAAGACGAGAATGGTGTGGAATGTGCTGTTTATTATCTAAGTAGAATCTTGAACGATGCTGAGAATCGATACAGTGATATAGAAAAGTTAGGATTATGCTTATATTTCTCTTGTACGAAACTCAAATATGTAATGAAGCCTCATGATGTAATGGTTTATTCTAGAAATAATATTTTGAAGTTTTTTATGTCGAAACCTATTATGCATAATCGAATAGGAAAATGGGTGTTGGCTTTGACAGAATTTTCATTATCCTTTGAATCTTTAAAATCGATAAAAGGACAAATAATTGCCGATTTCATAGCCGATCATACAGTTGATTATACTGAGAACTTGTTTATTGAGATAAGTAAATGGATAATGTATTTCGATGGTTCGAGTACATCGGAGAAATCTGGGGTAGGAGTTCTTATCATTTCTCCAAGTAATATCCCGACTAAATTATCATTTGAGGTTCAACCCAGTTGTTCGAATAATGAAGCCGAGTACAAAGCTTTGATAATAGGTCTTGAGACTTTAATTAAATTAAAAGCTAGACATGTAATTATAAGAGGTGATTCGCATTTAGTAATCAAACAAGTGCGAAAAGAGTATAAATGTATTAACACCAATTTGATCAGATATCTAGAAAGGGTAATGACTTTAAGTAGAATGTTCGATGATATAACATTCGAATACATTCCTCGAGAATTCAATCAAGAAGCCAATGATTTGGTGCAAATTGCATCTAAGTATAAGATATCCTTGGAAAATTTGAAGGAAATAATTCAAATTAAAGAGAAATTACCTCAAGAGAGTGAGATTTTACACGTTAGTGACTTGGATGACCAAGATTGGAGAAAATCGATTACAGATTATTTGCAGAACCCCAATGGGAGAGCTGATAAGAAAATTAAATATCGAGCAGTAAAATACGTCTTATTAAACGATGAGTTATATAAAAGAGGAATCGATGGAGTATTACTTAGATGCTTAGGGAACGATGATGCTTATTTAGCAATGGCTGAAATACATAATGGAATATGTGGTGCCCATATGGTAGGCCAGAAGATGAAATGGACATTAACTAGACAAGGCTATTACTGGCCCTCGATTCTAAAAGATTGTATCGAGTATGCTAAATCCTGTGAAGAATGTCAGAAATTCAGTCCTATACAACGGGTCCCGGCTAGCGAATTACACTCGATAATCAAACCTTGGCCTTTTAGAGGGTGGGCTATAGATTTAATCGGACAGATCTTTCCACAATCATCGAAGGGACATAGATATATAATTGTCGTTGTCGATTATTTCTCAAAATGGGTAGAAGCAATACCATTAAAAGATGTCGATCAGCAAGATGTAATCGATTTTATTGAAGAGTACATCGTTTATCTATTTGGGATCCCACAATCTATCACTACAGATAGAGGGACAGTTTTTACTGGTAGAAAGATAATTAAATATGCTGAATCAAGAAAGATACAATTATTAACATCAACCCCTTATTACGCTCAGGCTAACGGGCAGGTTGAAGCAATTAATAAAGTAATTATTGGGTTAATCAAAAAACATGTTGGTAATAGACCCAGAACATGACACGAAACGTTATTGCAAATTTTATGGGCTTATCGAAATTCGCCTAAAGATTCTTTACAGAATACCCCATACAAGCTGGTCTATGGACATGACGCAATTTTGCCCATCGAAATAAATATTGAATCGAATCGAATACAGAGGCAAAATGATTTACCCCGTTGCGATTATTGGGACTTGATGTATGATGAATTAAATGAACTCGATGAAATAATATTGCAGGCGTTGAATAGTATGATTTTACAAAAGAATCAAATTGCTCGAGTTTACAATAGAAGAGTTCGAAAGAAAACGTTTAACGAAGGCGACTTAGTGTGGAAAACAATTTTACCGACGGACAAGAAATGTAAAAGTTATGGTAAATGGTCGGCCAATTGGGAAGGGCCTTTTGAAGTTATTAAAGTATTATCGAGTAACGCTTATTCGATCATCGATTGGTATAACAAAGATAAAGTGTTATCGATAAATGACAAGTACTTGAAGAAATATAAACCTCGAATGAGAGAAATAAACATTCAACATTAATTAAGATAGAATAATGTTTACAAAGACAAATACTGAGTTTTAAGATGATCAAAATCAATTAATAATTGTGCCCAGGAAGAAGAAATCGAGCTATCATCGGAAATCAGTTTATTTTTGCGCTCCATGCTCTGACCAAGAGATAGCGCCACGTCCTTTGCAGAAGTTTTAATCGAATCGATCTCTGATGCAAGGAAATCCTTCTGCAACTTCAGCTGATGTAGTCTCTTCTCCAACTCCTCGATCTCACTATCGACCGAAGCCAGCGTCGTCAATGCTTCCTCCAGATTGAGCTTCTGAGTCTTCAGTAATGTCGATTTCTCAGTCTGGAAAGAAGAAATATCAGATAACTTGGCTGCAATCGAACGCTTCTTCTTCTGTGCAGCGTAGGCCTTGTTGAACAAATCAGTGGCCGCTGTGACTTTCGTATCGAAACCCTTTGGAAGAGCGTCTTCAGGAAGAGCTTCGATCGAAGTAAGAATCTCCTGGAAGCGTTGTTTCCTCTCACGAGACTCCACCAAAGCTTCCAGAGGCGAAGAGTAGAAGAAGGACCTGAAACGTTGTTTCAGCTGGTACACTCCCTCGGTCGAGGCCGCGGACGGTTGGGACGAGTGGCTGGAAGGGGTGGCTTCGTCAGACATCAGAATATCGAGGATTAAGAAAGGGTCTTCCTCGATGGCAGATCGATATTCCGGCACATTACTTGGAGCATGATCGCTTATCGATGGCAACGTCTCCGAGAGCAGCTCAACAGCAGGCATCGCAAAAGGAGGGGAATCCTGTTGCTCTGCAGAAGCTGGGGAAGGAGAGTCCTGGACATGGACTAATGGGATATTTACTGAAAAGAAAAGGAAATCGAAGAGGTGAATTGAGAAATCATAATGAAGAACAAAATGAAATGACACAGTAAAGGAAAAGTTGAAGTACTTGGGGAAGGTAGAACAATGGGTGCTGAGGCAGGAGGTAGAGTCTGTACAGCCTCAGGTTGCTATACATCGAAAACAAACATCAGAAAAGGAAATGTATAAAAAGTCACACAGACATACATACAAAATTATATAATAGTACCTCAGGAAAAGGTGTTAGTGATAAAAGCTGAGAATCGACATTTGTCGATACAGTCGCCGATGGATGATCCTAAAAAGAATATCGAAGTTCGAAATCATGTAACAAGATCTTATCGAAATCTAGGAATATAAAATGATGTAGAAGAGGGACTTACGTGACTGGAATGCATGGTGGGTGTTGTTGGACCCGGTTTAGTGACTGTATTAGAGTCCGTCGATAATGGATTAACAGCAGTTGGCTGAACAGATCGAGAACTCTTTGATTTTTGTTTCTAAAAAATTAGAAATCGAAAAGAAATAAGTATAAGAATATAGATCAACCATAGACAGAAAAATGAATAAAACAATGAGAAATCGAAAAGAACCTTCGATTTCTTCGAAGATGAGGAAATGGTGGCCGAATGTTTGCGTTTTCTAACGAAGGCCGATGGGTCCGACTCATCTGAGGACTCCCAGTCCTCTTGTTTCTTCTCCTGCTCTTTCTCGACAGCGACGACCTTGGTGGACTTCGAAACTGTCAATAAAAGAAGACATATTAGCTTACAATATACAGAATAAAAAAACATGAAATAGCAGTAAAACCTCACTAAAAGGTGATGGAGTCAAAATCGTGACTCGATCAATATGCACAAGCCAGGGAGGCAGGAGAAATTGAGGGAGGTGGAGGTAAGGAAAATAAGACAATTTCGATACAAAAATATCTTTATTTTTGGGTTTCGAGCGAAGTGTTTCCCTCAGGGATCTCAATTCTCGAACCCATTTGGGATGAGTTAAAGGTTTGGCGATCCCAAAGGGTGCTGTAGGAAAAGTGGGAAGGTGACTAGGGCAATACATTTCAAAAGGTGTTTTTCCTAAGGGATTGATTATTTTGTGGTTCGATCGATTGGTGGTTGTTTTATGGGATAAGGAAATAACAACATCATAGAAGGTCGATTCTAATTTCAAAGGGTTGTAACATATTTGATAAAAATTCTCGAATCGAGATATTTGAAGACAGTGGAAATGTGTACCTTTCTTCGCTTTCGATTTGTCCTGCAACACAAGAAAAGGATGAGCAGCCAATTTTTGTCGGACTTCGTCAAAAGTAGAACGATTACTCGAGAACCAATCGGCCCACCATTGAGAGAAACCCACAGTTGATAAATAATTTGATTCAAAAGCATAGGGATAAAAAAGCAGTGGAGTTTGTGGTAGTAGTTTGGTCAGCTCCCGTCCGATCGTCGACTCACTTAACTTGGACCTTGGGGAGGTATCGAGAGGGAAGAAAGGTGTGGATTGGCTCAGACCAAATTGTCTCGAGAAAAGTTGGGGGTAATAGGTGATAAGCTTGAAATCTTTTGACTGAAAACCCGATACTAATACATCATAGGTCAAATAATTACTCCATACTTCAACCAACTCCGATTGCAACCCATGAGTTAAGGAAGGGAATTTTGACTTAAACCAAACTGGCCCTCGAAGTTGGTCGCTGATTCGTCCAAGATGCATGGTAAAGGGAGCCAAAGTTGAATCGAAACTAAATCTAGTTAACAAAAACTTAAGATATCTACAGTAAGCCGCTTCGTCAGGCTTGTGGTGAGGGTGGCGAGAAGACAATCGAGCACCTTCGATATTTACACTTGGGGGGATAGTGAAAGTTGGAGGAAAAATGCTCTCAAAAATCGAGTTCAGCCATAACTGTACAAACCAAATAGGGCCAGAAAAATTTCCCGATGCTTTAGGAGTACTCAAAATTTCGACAGCTTCGTCGAAAGCAGTATACACGTGGGCTAACAAAAGTTTAGCCAAACATATCCTAGGTCGGCCAGTATGGAGAAGGTAGGCAAGGTTGTAGAGGTGGGAGGAAATTTGGATGGATCGGGGGTAGAAAACATGGGTACATAGCCAATACACCAAAAAGGCTATATGTTCTTCGTCAGTCACAGCTATCGATTCGTCATCGACGAAATGCTTCTCAAGGAAATGTCCATAGGCCTTCGATTCCCAATCGATTTTAGACCTCAAAGAATTATCCGAAGGGTAAGCACCCTTATAATACTTTTCCCCGGTGGGTTTTAGTCCGGTTATAGCAGCAACCTCAAAGAGAGTAGGTGAAAGGGGACCACAGGGTAACTCCAAAGCATGTAATTCCTTATTCCACAAATGCACCGCAGACAAAAACATTTCCATATCCAAAAATGACAAATCGCATCGAGATAGGTGTAAAAAATAAAAAATCCCTACATCTTTCCAGTGGTTCCCAAACTTGGCTTCTACTCTATCAAACCACCTAATAAATGAAGGTTTTTTGGAAGGAGGACCCGTTCGGTATACTCTCGAGACCATATTCAAAAAATTAGTCCGAACTTCAGGGTGGTGAATAAGTGCTGGGCTATTCGAGAGGGTGAAGGAAGAAAAAATCCCACTACTAGAACGAATAGGACCCCCAAAACCAAAATTAACACCATCAGCAGTGTAAGGAATGAGTACCTGCGTCTCAGCAACCTTCTGAGAAGCTTCCTCCATTAGAGGGACTGGAGCAAATTTCTGGTTATTGATCTCCAAAAGGTTAGCCGTCAGCGAAGGAAGAGGTGGAGCCGAAAAATCAGAAGACTTGGACGAGGTTGCCATTTCAATAAGTTAAGGAAAGCAGAAGGATAGAAGTTAAAAGGTGGGGTAGCAAGGACGAAGGCAAAAGCTCAAGGAGGAAGACGAAGTTGCAAAGAGATAAAAAATTCGCGTAAAAAACTAGAGTAAAAAACTAATAGAGTTTAAGGGGAAAACTACCTAGGGTGCTGAAAACGACGGAAGCAAAAGCAATTAATATGGCTTGTACTGCAAGGCAACAGACTGACGAGACAGCGACATAAAGCAAAAAGAAACCCTAAAAACCCATAAACCCTAAAACCCCAGAAACCCTAAACCCTAAATTATTGTGGGCCTCCAACGAGCGAAAGCGGGAATCGTGTTGAAAGAATATAAATGGAAACTATTTATATTCTTCCAAGGGGGCATTTTGTTAGTGAGAAATCTATAAAAGGATCGAGAAAGTAAAAGGAAACAAAAAATCGAGAACTATACAAGTGATTAACAAGTCGATGCAATTGCTAGAACACCTAGTAAACACAAAGACAAAAACATATCGAGAATTGGAATCGAAAATCGAGGGAATAATGCTTAACGTCCGTTGGTGATGAAAATCAAGAAAACAAAATCTGGTAACGTTAAGGATATCGAGAATCAAAAGCAAATCCAAAATACTCGAAGCTGCGAAATCTAAATCGAAGGAAAGGCTAATATACGTGAATATCGAAATTTTGGCTAAGAAAAACGGTCAACGTATACATCGAACATAGTAAGCGGTAGCAAAAGTCAAAGGTCAAGGGAGCGGTTACCTCATTCATGGGAACGTGGATACAGTTTCTAAACCGCAGAGCTAGGAACAAAATTGTAAAAAACGTGCACAGAGAACGTGGTAGTAGTCTTCGCTAACTGCTCTTAAAAGACTACTTGAAAAGACACTATAAATAGAGTAAAGGACGAAAGGAAAGGAGAGCAGAAAATTGGCAGAGAACAGAATCATTAGTGAGAAGTCTACCGGAGAAACGACGAACATCATGAAGTTTCTGGCAATCTGGATTTCCATGCTCATTGAGTACCTTTACCGTTTTCTGTATTTTCCTTGGTAATTTACTTTGATGCAATTTATCTTTAGCAATTTTATGTTTCTGTACTTTCGATTTTGGTCATTTCGATTCAATGAAAGTTAAGCTTTCGCGTTTAAGTTTTCTTGTCATTTAACATTAATGCAATTTCGATTTCCAAGTTATTTATACTTTCTGCACATTTGATTTACTGTCATTTATACTTCCTATTATTTACATTTCTGCTGTTTCGATTTCCTGTCTTTTATACTTAAAGCAAATTTAAGATCTCCGCATGTTACGTTTCTTTGCAATCTAATGTTTAGCACTGCTTTTCGATTCCACGAATTTTCTGCTTTCTTTACTTCGAGCACTTTAAATATAAAACACCAAAAATAGTATCTTTGAAATCGGGCAAAATTCGATCCTCATACGCATCTCGATTGAAAATTAATTTGCTAGCCTAAGTAAAAAGAACTTACGTGGTAGAATTTTGATTAGGATCAAAATATCTTAAGAGTCGAAATGGATCGAAATTCCACAAGAACCAAAATTCTAATGAATATATTTAATAAAATAATATTATTTTCAAAATTCTTTAAAATTATAGTTGTTCATTTTAAAAAGAGATAAACTTATAAATATACGTGTTGACCCAATTTAAATTTACTTAGGTTGTAAGTTAAACTAAAGAAAACAATATTGTCCTCTTCAAGTTAGACCATTATTATTTTAATTTGATCTAACTATTTTATGGGTTATTTGAGTCAATTTATTCAGATAAACCTATTTTATCAATTCTAACTTTATCGTGTGTTAGTTATTGATGCAATGCTTTTTAGAACACTCTTCGATTACTCTTACTAAAAATAAAATGTTTATTAAAAAATAAAAAAATAATAAAACTTGGATTATCTTTTTTAAATGTGTTAGTGACAAATAAAAATATCCGTTTTCTAAATAGACATCTTTATTATCAGTTAATTCCAGTTAAATTTTAAATTAATAGAATTTTACATTAAATTAGGGGTAAATTAATAAAAAAAGGGAAGTGTCAATCATTTGTTTATTTTATGTCCTATTCATTTTTTTTATTTTTTATAAATCACTTTTCCAAACATTAAAAAATAATAAAAATATTTAAAACTATAAAATTAAAGACTTTTTGGTTGTTTTATTACATTTTTTCTAAATTATTATTTTTGCTTATATTTTAATATTTTGGACGAATGATCGATTGATATTTAAAATAAATAAATAAAATCCCTGCTTTTGCTTGCTTTTCTACTAGTTTTCTTATATTTGTCTTTTATATTCTTACAAGTATTTTTATTATTAAAAGTAAGTTCTGCTTCTTATAAAAAAAACACAATAAAAAAATATTTATACTTGTGTTCAGAAATATGAACTTGAACTAAATTCCTTAACTAAAGTCCTATATTAGAGCTTTGTGATAAAAAAAAGAGAGAGAGAGAGAGAGAAAACTCTTCTAACAATGGTTTGTAAGATTTTACAACAAAAAATAGCCATCGATAAAATTAAAAAATATTTCGCATATATAACACTAAAAAAACTTCAAATGTGTAAGTGAATTTCTATTTATGCATCCATATTTTGGCACCATTCTACATTCTATATACATTTGATTTCGGGCCAAACGTCGGGCTTCATCTTTTGGACCTGGCCCTTTTGAGCAAATTGAGATCCATAACGAATCAGGAAGTGTAGTTGGAAGGGAGAATACCGTAAACTTGAAGTCTTGGAAATCAAAAAATCATTTGATATCAGGAACGAATCATCGTAGCTTCAACTAGTCAACCCGAAATCTATTTCACTTGGGAAGTGGCAAGTACAAAACATTTTTCGTTCATTATCTCAAAGGGGTGTCTTGTAAACGATGGTAATAATGATGTGAATGAACCAAGAACCTTGCCTCTTTCAGTTTCTCCCCGTTAGAGTGATGTGCATGTTCTTATGATAGCGATTAGTGCCTAATTGGAATGGTTCAAGGTTATCACTGAACAAGAGATAATGAAATATGTGTTATATGTACCTTGTACCTATTGTTCTGGCGGCTACTCAATGTCAAAATAATTAGTCAATAAATAGTTTTATTTTATAGTTGTAATGAAACCAAACTAGCAATAGTCCTAATTTCCCAACTAGACTCTCTTTCACCCCTTATTGTTCTCTTTGCATGCATCTATTGCCATGTTCTCAGGTTGTTGACCAAGTTGTTGCGACTCATATCCTAAACATTTTCTGTACCGTAGCAGTATAATGATATTGTAGTCAATGTATGATGAGAGCCACAAGTTGGTAGGTTTATGTTATTATCGTAAATTTCCCCTTAAAATGTAGCATTCTAAAGCAAGAGATATTTCTTATGATTCTGTGACTATTGGTTTAAAGCAATGCAGGGTTTGATTCTTCAAAAGGGGACGTTTATTTGAATTAGACACTTTTGAATAACTGTCAAATAATAATAGTATACCGTTCTTTTGTTGTTACTATTACTCAAGATTTAAGCATTTTACGAATAAGAGTGTTCATCATAGTTTTCGTTTGCAGATGATGTGTCTTAGATATATCCTATTTATTTCTAGTGCACTTCAAATATGATGATGGAAATATGGAATGATTAATGGCGAGCATGCATTTCTTAATCAAAATGAGGCCCTTTTCTTTTCATTGATTTTCTTACTTGGGGGAGGGTGTATGTATGCTTGAAAAGTTTGTTGGTTTTTGTGTGGAGTTTTGCTGGTATTATTTGTAGTATTGGTTAGGTTAAGATCCATCATGACCAAATTGGGCTCCACCATAAATTTAGAAACCAGCAAATTTCTTTTCTTTTGAGGTTTCATATCTCCCTTCTTGACCATCTTGAAGCTGATACGTGACAGTCATATATGGTAGCTGCTTTATCGGAGAGGCCAATTTGATTCAAGAGCTGAAGTGACCCCTGACCTGACGACACCACTTTCTTTTTTGAAAGTTAGGTTTGGGCTTCACCTATTTGTTGATTTAGAATGAGTTCCAAATGTATAGGGTATCATAGTTCCATGTGACTTTTGTAAGATATACCAAGTAGTTGAGATGGGACAGAGTTAACTTGGAAGTGGTAATTCTGATGGATACTAATAAAGAGATAGTTGGGAAATAAATTTGTAATGCAGAACACCTCCACATTGGTCCTGAGATAATGAGGAAGTGATTTTAGTTTGTAACTTCACAAAATTTAGTTGCAAAGAATTTGAACAGTATGATTTGATACTTGTGTTTTTTTGTACTGAAATTTTTTAACAAGAGAGATAGATTCATACAAAGTGGTTAGATAATGTGTTAAATTTTTAGTATCTCTGTGTGTGTTTCTCTTTTAATGTAAATTTTAGTGAAGGAGAGAATATACACTCTATTTACAAGTTTCGTATATAATCATTGTAGACTGAGACTAAACTCAATCTAGAATTCAGGAGTGTGGAAAATAAAATAATAAGTGGAAGATAAGAATAATTATATATGTCACAAAAGGTTTTGATGTTTAGATATTAAAATGAATGGTGTTTACTATGTTAAAAAGACCAAAGTAGAAGTTTCCTCTGTTGAAATGTTTTCTTTTTGCCAAATCATGAAACCAAACAAAGTGTATGGTCGTTTTAAAGGTGGGTGAGAATTGTAGTTCTAAGTTCATGAAACTTAAGTTTTAGATATGCCACCAGTGGGTGAAGCTGTTTGATCCGATCAATGAGTTCATTGATTTACAACCATTGGAGCATAACAAGTTCATAGTTCCACTTAAAGAAGAATAGGACACAAAAATGATGTCAACATGGAGGCAAAGACTGAGATAAACCATCTATTATGGATGACCCATCTGTCAATTTTGTACAAGGAAGTGGCCCCTCCACATTATCAAAATGAGGAGCCCTAATGGCACTCTTAAGGCTAAGAATGTGTTTACTTTTTGTATGTGCATGTACTATATATGTAATGTGGGGGAAATTGATAAGAGTTCACAGGGAATGGAAAAGATAGATATTTGTAAAAACCAAAAAGTATTGTTGCACATTGCACAAACGCTCATCTCCCAAAGTTTTCAAATCATGTTTAGGAATGGACAAAGATACTGAGGTAGGGGATGATGCTACTTTCCCTATTTTGAAAACCTTTTCTTCAATGGCTATCTGTAATATGATTAAACTTTTGAGGGGCTAAATTGAGCAACTTCTCTGAAGAGATTCCGACAATCTGACTTGACTAGTGTATTATGGGTGATTTATGGACAAGAGCCATTTAATATTCTAGTGCATGTCTCATCCCTTCAATGGTCCACATATGTGATGGCAAGATCATTCGTGCATTGTTACACACCATGGATTTCAGCTAAAAGCAAAAATGATACTTTAAGAGAGACCCTCGTAAGTCCTAATGACGTGTTCACTCTACAATTGGAAGTTTTATATGGTGGTGTAAACTTCAGAGGAAAATATCAAGTCTTGTATAAAGGTTAAACCAAATAGAGGCGTTTCCAATTGATGATTTGATTTCAACTGGTTGTGATTGGAGAGCACATCCCACGAACTGAAAATTAACTTGCTCCTCATCAGATCCTTAACCCAAACCCATATCACAGAAATCCCAATGGTCCATTTGCTGCAAGAACAAGACCATCTCTGACAACTGATACAAACAACATACCACGATTATTCTTGGGTTATACGTGTCTTACATCAGTGTCAATCCCATCCTGCAAACAACAACGACAGTAAGGCACACCCACGTAATGGGTACTCACCCAACAAACTGGTATCCAATTACTCTTGCCTGATGTGTACACAAAGTGTATTCTAAAAATATCCATCTACTACCTCTAAGGAGTTCCAAGTAAGAGAAGAGGAAAACATTGTTTAGAGAAGAAGGTCTTCAATCACAACTTTGAGCACATGCAGCAATTTAGTACGTGTTTGTATTTTCTTTAAAAACTGTTAAATCCACCAGGCCGATCCATGTGTTCGTACTGAACAGTTGGATAAAATGCTCAAAACTTGTAGATTTTAAAATTTATCTAGATTGAACCATGAAAACAGACATGATTTCTCAGTGAACAGACTACATAATCAGTTATTTGTTGAAGAGATTATATTCATTTCTTATGAAAGGAATCGGAAATTGTTAGTCAGCATTTTGCGTCACTGGATAAAAAATTTGTGTTTTGCGCACATAGTGGTGCAGTGTTATCATAGTATTCATTAATTATAAAGCGGTCCGCGTACTCGTTTGCATTGCACATGAAAATTCATCTGACTTTTCTCTAAAGTTGCTATCCTGACATGGTCCAGAGCACATACAAATGTGAAACGGGTTCACTCGGGAATAAGTGAAGATCAATCCTGGAAATAGTGCTTGGAAAGAAAAGAATGCGTGACTGATTATCTAATTTGAGATAAGATAATTGCATAGTGAAGTAGCTTAATCCAGTGGTATAGCACACTGAGGACAGCATTCTTTAGTGGTTGACCTCGTGCTTAGATCAGCTATGAAATGTGCTTAACAGACAAAAGTTGTAAAAACCAAAAACCCTTTGTAGTAGAGTAGGCTTCACCGACCTTCCTAAATTTTCCTTCCCCCACCAAGGCACCAACGCCACCCACTGCCACTGCCAACTAGTTGATGGCTTCCTTGTTTGTTAGATTCTGCATTCTGGCTCCCCACCATTATTTTTATCAACCCTGATATCATTATTGTTAAATGCATGATTATCTAATATCTTAATGTGCACAAAGGCATTAATGTATCCCAACCCCAAAACCGTACACGTGGCCCACATAACCAAAAGATCAGGGGGTGGGCCAGACCCTATATGGGTCTTCACCAACCAGCCCAAAGAATCAACTTTTTAGAACTGCAACTCAATATAATTATTGTAAGTTATTATCAGAGCGTATGTGTGCTAAGTAAACAGTATAATGCATGTGACAACCTGATCGGGTTCGGGATGTGTGTTGATACTTGTTTATTCACGACCATGCAAATTGATGAAAAATTATTTTAAAAGCGATGGACTTGATCTTAGGGGTGGCCAGCAGGTAAGATAGGACCATCACGATGGTCATTCAAACGCATCCGACGGCTATAATTGAAACTAATGACAGTGGAGGAGAATCAATCTTCTTGTAGAAGGTCATTATCAATTTGTTTTCACTTATTTTGTTTTTCTTTTCTCCTAGGGGACAGTGATGGCTACTCGTAAAGAAGAACGAAAGGCAAACAGAAAAAGGATATGGTTAAAAGGCAAAGACAGCTATTCTATGGTAATGACCATCCAGGGGGCTATTCCCACCATAAGCAATAATATGGATAAGCCAAAGCCTTGTTATGAGAAGGGAATGACCCTTTATTTGTTTCAGTTCAGTGTTCCCTGCACAAGGCTCTTGTCCTCCTCCCACCAAAGCAATCTGAGTCAGGGACAAGGAAAGAGAAGGGAAATAGCCAATTGTAAGGGGGCCAGTGGCAAGGAGAGACCACTGGGTTCACTCCACTTGCTGCAGTAGCAAATGGATAAACAGAAAAGAGAGCCAAAGCTTTGCTTCCCATCACTTAGTTGCACAGTCAGATCCCACTTTGATGTTATGTTTACTTTAACCATTCTGCCTCATGCCAGATTGAATACCAACAAGAGAGGGAGATGGATTTCTCACCTAATAATGAGAGAGAGAGATAGTCCGTTAGTGGACTTGGCCGCTTTATAACGCAAACGCAGGAGGGGAGACCAGTCATCAAATTATTGGTCCCCTCACCCTGTTGAAGCCATATGATTTTATACATACATACATACATCACCCTAATATAATATCTATATTCCAAGCACACGCAAATTATTCAGTCTCTAGCTAATAAATTATACTTCTTCAGTCTATACATAAACTAATAGGAATGTGAATTATGAAGGGTTCTGTGAGGCAAGGTAACTGAGCGATGGAAAGAGCCCCTCAATTAGATCTGATGGAAGCTCATAACCATCAAACAATCCCTCCCTCTATTTTTTTTTTTCTGTTAAAAGAGATGGATCCTCACGGCGTGTAAATGGAACCCCACGAGAAGAAAGGGGGTGTCCTGCAACGTGTACTTGAATAACACTTTCCACACATAATTAATAGGTCTCACTGTCGATCATTCCACATTCAGAAAACGAAAGATATAGACACAGGATGGTCCATGCATATTCTGGCATTTATTAACCATCTCACAATTGCTAACAATAACAATAAATTCAACAGTCAGGTGCTACAGCAACACATCCGTGAACATAAAATTAAAAAATAAAATAAAAATTGAGATTAGGGAGACAGATAGGTTTATGTCACAGTCTGGAGTTTGGATTCTCCCCAGCCAAAGCTTCAACTAACTATCATTCGAATCCAAATAAACAGTCTAAGTTCCTTGCAAAGTGAATACATTTTTTGCATCTCTACTGGTAAGGTATGATGGATAAGTTAGAGAACATCACCTCTCCAAACCTTCTGATTTAATCCTTCTGAATCTGCTCTCAATGTACCTCTATTAGACCAAGGAAATGAAATAATGCTTATTAACCAATCCTCGGAGTAGCTTCGGCAATCTCTACTTCCCCCTCCTTGGGCAAATTTTCGTTATGATAAATGAATATAAGGAAAAAAAATTACATAAACTTAAACTGACGATACAACAACATTGAATTCTGCAGGTCTTCATTTCTGAATCATTCTCCCGCTACCCCTTCCTATTATTCTATTCCCTCTTCCATCCCTTCCTCTAACATAAACAAGGGCAAATAGAGAATTTTTCCCAACCCCCCTCCCCAATAGCAGCTTTGGGGCTTGCCATCACTGCAGCCCACACCACGAACAGGAATTGTAAGCTTAACTTCGTTTGCCATGGATATCAGAGAAATCTTCTGGCAGGTTCATTTAAAATCCCCTGCTCCATCATGTTTCATCGACCAGCTACCACTGGAAAGAGCTAAAATCTTCTTGAATTAAAAAGTAAAAATCTAATGCAGGATGTTAACAAATATTGGGGCATCATCCCGTGGCCCATCAAGAGACCGATACATGTACAATACCTCAATATCATCACCTGCATTCTCCTCACTGTTGTTGATGACTTCCAAAACCAGGTTGGGCAATGCTTGTGCAACCTCTTGGCAAGCTTGGCGCGTCAACTTACAGGTCGACATCCAGAGGAATCTCATGTTATAGTAATGATGCAAACCGGATCGCAGAGCTCCATCCCCAAAAGGACTATCCCTAATTTCAAGCTTTTGCAAATTAGGGCATCCTTCAAGCACATACTTAAGGCCCATGTCAGTGTCCCCAGCAAAGGCAACCGACAGTGTCCTAACCAATTTCCCATACCTCCCAATGTACTCAAAAGCACGATCAGTCAGCAAACCAGACACAGCTAGCCTAGTGAGCTTCTTGCAATTCATAACAATAGCACCAAAACCCTCATCCATGGGTTCCTGCGTCACAGGATCTGGTCTGTACCGCCCAATAATACACAAACGAAACACCACAAGATCTGGGCAGTTCTTTGACATAGCCACCACAGCCGCATTAGTCATCCTCTGGCAGAAATACAAAATCGATTCCAACTTCCTACAACCTTGTGAAATGGCTTCAAACCCCACCTCAGAGACAGGCCCTTCAGTCCCCTCCCTTGCATCCACAGGAAAAACCCGAAGCTCACGCAAGTCCTTGCAAGTAGCAGCCACTGCCTGAAGTCCTTCATCACATATAGAATCAAGTACCTGCACAAGAACATCCAAACACCAATAAGCCCAAATCTAAATTCAGATTCAAATCCTTAACAATGCAGTCCCAACAAAACTCACAATGCCACAACACAATACATACCCAGAATATCTGCAGCTTATGACAGTGGCGAATGACCGGCTTCAGCTGATGAGCATTAACATCAGCATAGCTCAAATTCAACGAGGTCAGATTCGCACAGACCGGATAAATCGTCGGAAGGTAATCGGCCCAAATCTCCCTGAATCCAGACAGGCAAACCAAGGATCTACAGGCCTCAAACGCCGTCGTGTAATCCTGCACCAGCTCACCGACGCCCCCGGGATCATTAGCACTGAAGGAGCCTGTTCCAAGGTGAGTAAGCTGCGGGGCTCGAAGCAGTAAACGATGGAGCTGAGCCATGGAAACAAATTGGTTCAAACGAAGCTTCTTCAAACGAGGCGACCTAGCCACTAAACTGTCCAAAGCCTCAAAATTAATAGGACACTCAATACAATCAAACACAAGAGACTCCATGTTGGTCTGGCTGTCGGGAAAACACGAAATCCAATCCACTTCCTCATCGCCCACAGCCTCCACCACAGATTCCACAAGCTCAAGCACTCTAAGCAGTCTAATCACAACACCACACAACACAAACAACAATGCTCAAAATTAGAAATCAATTAAAGCTGCATTTGGACAGACAAACTTCTCAGAAAGTAAAATAAATCGAGTTCACGGGTTTTACAAAAGTTTATTGGAGGAGTAAAGGTGAGATCTGTACCTGCACTTAGCAGCGACGGCGCCAAGACCGGGAGTGCCGAAGCCGTCGCAGCAGACTAGAACGAGTTCGCGGAAGTCGGGGAAAGAGTCGGCGAGGAGGGTGAGGTCGGCGTCGGTGACGATCATGCGTTTGAGATGGAGCTTCTCGAGCCAGGGGTAGGCCTGGGCCAAGGCGGAGGCCCAAGGCGTGAAGTGGGCCCCCCAATCGGGCGGCATCAGATCGAAGTCCGCGAAGCGCGGCTTGCCCTTGACGGTGACGGACTTGATGCGCGTGAAACGCGTGGTGGCGCGGGTGGGGGAGAGCGCGTAGCAGTTCCCGATGAAGAGTTCGGATCGGGTGAGGGCCTCCGCACGGTACCAGGAGCGGCACACCAATGAGGCGGCGTTGCGGTCGCGTCGCGAGGAAAGGAAGTGGAGCACGTTCTCCAGCACGTTCTCCAGGACCTGGTCCGGGAACGGTGCCTGTGGCTCCGACGGGCCCGACCCGGAACCCGGATCCGGAAACCCCCCGTAAGTTCGGGTCTTGGAGTTGGATGATTCCGTGATTTCGGCGCGCGCCAGATCCAGCAGGGAGGATCGCTGGTCGTCCTCGGAGTTTGTGGAAGGATGGTTCTCTCTCATTTGTTTGATTGGGTCGATGTTGTTTGATCTGCGGGCTGTGGATTTGGATTCAAAAGATCGGAATCCTTGATTGGTTGATAGGGTATTGGATTTGTGGGGTTTGATTGGTTTGAGTGGGAATGGGAGAAAGGGAAGTTAGAACTGGAATTGGGAGAATGGAGGAGAGAGTATAGAAGGTGAGATGATATGGGAGGTGGGAGAGAGTGACAGTAGTGTGTGTGAGTGAGATGAGAGAGAGTGAGAGAGAAAGTGGGGATTTTTTAGTTTAATTGGTCAGAAAACAGGGCCAGGGAGTGACAACAGTAACCTCAGCTGTCTGTGTCTCTGAGCTTTAGCATTGGGATTCTCCATGCCCTCTCTCTTTCATCACAAATATCCAAATGCCCCTCTCTCCTCCTTCATTATTTCACTCATTTTATTTTCACTTCATTACCCTTTTACAAGCTTTTCCACTTTTTTTTTTCTTTTTCTTCATCTTCCCATGCTTCCCTTTGGTAAATTTTTTAGCTATTACAGTTTATCCCATTTTGGTTAGGTAAACAAAATGGAAAATTTTACATTCAGGCCTAATTACTTTTTACTCATATTGTGGCAATATATTTTTTCACTTTCTATGAAATTACACTTCTTTTATCAGAATTGTCTTTAAGACAGTAAGCAAAAGTTAAAATATTTTACGTCATAGGAATTCAACAAGACTAAACCACTTTAAAAAACTAAATAAAAACAATACCCGTGGTAGGTTTGTAGAGAAGCCAAAAATGTATGAGTGTGAGGGTATATCCGATGTGAAGTTTGGTATGAGTAGGAGTATACTACTCCTTGACCCTTGTGATGATTTCTACGAATATGTAGTAGTTTTGTTTGAATATAAAATGGATGATGGATAAAAAAAAAAGAAAAAGAAATCATAATTGCATATGCTCAAAATGCTTTACACCAACTCAGATTTTGAACAAACTGAGTCTTAGCAAGTCACATTATATAATTATAGACCGCGGAACTACTTTTAGAATAGAATTGACTGGACCACCACTTTCAAGGATTATCATCAATTTCCGTTGCGTTAGTCAAGTTTATATATGTGCTGCACCACTCATTACTTTTTTTTTTTTTTTTAATTATACTTCCAATTCAACAACAACAAATTTCATGCAAATATACCCATTACTTCTTTTCATGCAGTAAGAAGATATCAAGAATTGACAGATTAGAAAAATAATTAAAAAAAAAAAACAGTTTATTTATTTGGGTATGTAGGAAATTACTAAAAGCACAGATGAAATAAATGATACACTGAATAATTTGAAAGAAGTAGATCATAAAATATTGGAAGTGAAAAAGTTATCGAAAAGATTTAATTTTAAATATTTTTTGGAAATGGTTCTTAAACGGAAGACAATAATAATATTGTTTGTAATTAAATAATAGGGAAGAAAGGAAACAAAAAAGCAAGCCAGGCATGTCGTATGCACCAACTTACGTGAGAACTAATTAAACAATATTTAAATATATAAAGTTGAGTTTATTTCAGGGAAAAATGGTTGAGGAAAAAGATATATGTATATTTAATTTGGTGACATGCATAAGAGCATTAGCCATGTTTTAAATAACTTTATGGACATCCATATGTCTTCCACCATAAAATTGCACATTCATTAAGATCATGTTTAGAAAATAATGCAAATTAAATTATTTAACAAAATCTATTATATGAAGGTTTTATTTTATGTTCTTAGCTTGACTCTAAAATTTTAAAAATAAATAAAGAGTACGATAAACTTTTTAAATACAAAATTTAGGCTGTTTTTCAAAGAATAATTAGTTTCGGAAATTGACATAGTTTTATTTTCTTTTAACTAAAATTATGCAGAAATCAGTTCCTCAAAAAAAAAAATAGTCCTTTGAAAAAATATATGCAAAAATTTGTCTTATAAAAACGATGTTAGCATCTTTTTATCTTTTCTATTATGACCTAACTAATAAAAAAAGATTATTTGTGCGTTTCATTACTCGTTAACTAATTTCATTTCTTAGAGAAAATAAAATTCATGGTCCCAATTGTAGACAACGGAGAAAATGGTTTTCGCACTCCTTCACTTTGTTTTACCGACAATCCATACATAAAATAGTGTCGGATTTTAACTTTAAGAATTAAATAATATGTTATTAATAAATATAAATAAAAAATAAAATAAATTAAAATTAAAATTACAAATATACAAAATAAATATATTTAATAATGATTAAATTTAAAATAAATATATTTAATAATTATTAAATTTAAGATGTAAAAATTTTAAATATGCATGTAAATTATTGGAGGACGATGACCTCTTCACCAAGAAACACACTTAAGTATATTTTTCAATAACAAGTTTCTTAGTCTTTTTTTTTTCATGTAAATGGTCTATCAAGTCAAAAAAAGTTTTAAACCATGAAAATTTCCAAGAAGGTTCAAGGAAGTTCACGGCCAAATACACAAGAAAACAAACAAAATAAAATGGAAAAAAATAAAGCGGATTAAGAAAAGAAAAGTGATAGGACTTACCGCATATGATTTTTCAAAAATAATCACAATCATGTATATAATCTGAAATAAAACCAATAAGCAGAGACTTTCGGGTTATTGACAATGTAAAATTATTAGATCTATCTTTTAAATAATAAGTAATAAATACATAAGTTAAGTTATCAAATCTAATAAACTTCAATTTAAATATGGTGTCTTTGTAGTATTTTAGGTATGTAATTATATAATTTATTTCTAACATTAAATACAATTATATTTAGTGTATTTTTTTCTCTTAATACTCTTTCGATATTTGTTTTTAGACTTTTTTGCTAAAAATATTATCAAAGCTTCAAGATCTGAGAAGAAGAAAATAAAGAAAAAGAATGACGATGACAAGAACTAGATTGCATAATAACATCTTACTCCACGGAAGTGCAGCCACTACAAGTGGAAAAATCGAACCCGGATTCAAACCAAGTACCTTAGAGTTGGAGAATGATATTCCAACCACTAAGCTATCGAATTTTTCAATTATAGTTTACAATACATTATATTTATATACAAATAAATGTATATCCAAATAAATTTATAAATATAATATATTTATATATTTATATATTTTATATTTTTACATTTTTATATTTTTAAATTTTTAAATTTTTATATATTTTTATATTTTTATATATTTATATATTTATATATTTATATATTTTTATATTTATATATTTATATATTTATATATTTATATATAATTAAATATTTATTTTTTAAAATTATTTAATTTAATAAATTATTATAAATTAATCTAATTATGATTAAATTAATTTATAAAATAGAAAAAATATTTAATTTTTTAATTAGGTGAATAATTAATTTATAGAATATATTTAAAATTAAGTAATTATTATATAATTTTACCGATGGATATATCCGTCTGTAAGTAATTGTTAATTTACCGACAGATTTACTGACAGATATATCTGTCAATAAATAATTGTTAATTTATCGACGGATATATCTGTCGATAATTAATTATTAATATATCGACGAATTTACCGATAGATATATCCGTCGGTAACTAATTATTAATTTACCGACGAATATATCCGTCGGTAAGACCAATTTCCACAAATACTTTATATTCGGTAATTTCTGTTGGTAATAACTAATTTTTCGACGACTACAAATCTGTCGGTAAAAATCCGTCGGAAATAAGCGATTTCTTGTAGTGAGCGTGCGATGTTTTGAGAGAAAAAGAAACGTGATTGCAAAGTTATGTTCTACATTCATTAGTGTATTGATGAAAGTAACTTTGAGAATATTTTGTTGGTAAACTCGACAAAAGAAACATAGAATATACTAGAGCACAATTATGCAAGGGAAGAGAGATTGAAGGTGATGTGACTTCAAATCTTGCATCATCAGTATGAATTGTTACAGATGAAGATGCAAGAAACTATTCAAGAATACTTTACAAGATTGTTGTTGATTACAAACTTGATGAAGTCTTGTGGTGAAAGCTTGAAAGAATGAGCGGAGAAGGTGGTGAGAACCCTCAATGTAGGTTCGACATAATTTCTGTAGCTATCAAAGAATATAAGGATATCGATTTGTTAAAACTTGATGAACTACTAGATCATTGAAGGCTCACAAACAATGGTTATGTGAGAGAGTAAAACAAATGTTCAACACAGAACAAACGTTATTGACGAAACAAAACTAGAATAATGAAGGAAATCGAGAAAACTCGAACAAGAGAGATTGAGAAAAAGGAAAAGGTATAAACAATGGTGGACGAGGCTAAGAAGGGAAGCAATATAGCTCCTCACAATCGATAGTCTTTTTTTTCTTTTTTTTTAATCGAAAGTAAAATGTGTAGATAATTTTATAGTGAGTTGTGAAGGAAACGTAGAATCATGATCAAAAGAAGAGATGATAAATCTGTAATATTTCAGATGTGCTCTATGTTCTAGTCATAAAGCACAATTTGTTGAGTATCGGTCAATATCTTCATAAAGGATATTTGATCGATTGGATATCGAGTGAACAAATGTTGAGAATCCTCGATAAGAATGAGACATCAGTTTTAAAAGCACTTCTGAGTAAGAACAGAGTTTTTCGAGTTGATATTCCAATATCGAATAACTTGTGTTTTACAACAACAATATCTATGGTTATGGCATTTAAGGTATGGTCATCTTGGCTTTGATAATTTAAGCTAACTTGAAGAAAATGAGATGATGATTGGATTGTCTCGAGTCCAAAAATATAAAGACATATGAAGGTTGCATGACATGGAAACAAGCTAAAAATCCTTTTAAGTTACGCATCGAGATTAGAAACAAGGATGTGTTGGAAGTTATTTATACCGATGTGTGTGGACCCTTTGATGTTCCTTCACTAGGTGGTAAAAGGTATTTTGTGACATTCATCAATGACTATAACAAGAAGATGTGAGTGTACTTACTCGAGAAGAAGTTAGAGGTATTTAGTCATTTAATCAATTTTAAATTGATGATCGAGAAATAGTGTGGTCGAGCTACTAAAGTATTAAGATCGGATGGTGGTAGAGAATACAACAATGGTGAGTTTACATCATTTTGCAAGAAGAATGATATTTTACATGAAATTGTACCCCCATACACACCATAACACAATGGAGTTGAGAAAGAAGAAATCGAATAATTTTAAATATGGTCAGAAATATGTTGATAACTAAAGATTTGCCACATTTGTTTTAGGCAGAAACGGTATCGACAATTGTATATATTTTAAATTAATGTCCAACGAAAATAGTGAAGAAGAAAACATTATAGGAAGTATGGTATGGAAGAAAGCCAAATATAAAACACTTAAGAATATTTGGCTTGATTGCTTGGAGACATGTTTCAGATGAAAGGAGGAAGAAACTTGATGATGAAATGCAGAAATTGATTTTGGTAGGATATCATGCAACTGGTGCGTATAAGTTGTATGATTCTATTAAGAAGAAGATCATTATCATCATCAATAGAGATGTTGTTGTAGATGAGAAAGATTATTGAAAATGGTATTCAATGGTGGAAAATTGAATTGTTAACTTTAATGACTCAGGTGATACAAAAATTGAAGGCAAAGATTGATCGATTTCTAGTTTTGAAGGAAGTGAAAATCGATCGATATAAAAAATTGAAGGCAAAAATTGATCATTTTTAAGATATTAGGATATATGGAAGGTACTAAAGGATATGTCTTATATGATCTTCAATCTCATCAAATTTTCATCTCTAGAAATATCATTCTTTATGAGAACATGTTTCCCATTCACTGTGTTTATTTCTCCTACAAATGTTTCTTCTCACCTCCTTTTAACATCTGATATTTCATCCACTGAGCCTTTACATAATATCTTAGTATTCCCTTTGCAGAATCTATTTCTGTTGCAGCTACCGACTAGATTCTTAGCACATCAACATCTTCATTTCAACCTCTTCACCACTCCACTCAAATTTGGCACAAACTCTCTTACCTAGCATATTTTCATTGCAATTCTATGGTTGCTTCTAGTTGTTTCAAGACTCCTCCTACAAATATTTGTGTTTATCACTTATCTTTTGTTCTTGATTATAACCATTGCAATACCTTTTATAAAAAAATTATCTTTTTGTCACTTATATTTCTGAACCTACATCATTACCCAAGCCTCTAAATTGGATTGACAAAAGGCTATGAATGTTGAGTTACATGCTTTGTAGCAAAATCAAACCTGGTCTTTTGTTGATCTTCCCAGAGTTAAGAATCCTATTAATTGTAAATGAGTTTACACGGTTAAATATCATATTGATGACATTGTTGAACATTATAAGGCTCCATTGGTAGCCAAGGGCTACACACAGTTAGAAGACATGGACTATTTTGACACCTTCTCTCCAATTGCTACGATCAATATGGTTTGAATTGTTCTCATCTTGGCAGCCATTAAATAATGGTTTCTTGAGCAACTCAATGTGAATAATATTTTTCTTCATGGAAAGCTTCATGAGGAGGTTTACATGGTCCCTCCTCCCGGTTTACTTCCTCTTGGTTCCTCTAAAGTTTGCAGGTTACACAAATCTCTTTATGCACTACAATAGAAAGAGGCTTTTGTGATGACACTTTAGATAACGGTTAACAAAAATCGTTTTTAAAAATACATATTAGATAGTGGTTAGGAGTAAAACGCTATCTAAAATATGTTTTAATAGCGGTTCAGAAAGAACTGCTTTCTAAAGTAATTTATAATAGTGATTGTGTGATAACCGCTATCTAATGTCATATCTTTAAAGAGCGGTTGACACGTGGAACTGCTATCGTAACTTTAAATAGTGGTTACTTCATGGAACCGCAATAATAAGTGTAGTTTAGATAGCGGTTATTTGGCGAACATTTATCTAAAGTCATATACCCCCTTTCTTCAATCTCGCGCTCTCTATTTCTGCATTTTTTACCGCTCTCTACGCTCTCCTTCTCGCTCACTTTGTGCTCTCTCACTTGCTCTGGGTTTTCTCCATTTCCTTTTATGTATTCAATCTCTCTCATTCTCTTGCTCTCATTACTCAGTTAAGTATTACAACTCCATTGAAGCATATTTGTGTGTCGTCAAGTTCGCGTTCCAGTCTCCATTCACTATTTTTGTTGTAAGACACGCTTATTGGGAGGTCTATAATAGGTTAGTGCATTATATATTTTTTAGGCTTTTATTTGATTTATTATTAGGGATGACAATTAAACTCGTCCCCGTAGGAACTGACCCGTCCCCGCCCCGAGTTTGACGGGAAAAACCCAAGTTGACCGGGGGTGGGGGCGGGTTCAGGTTTTCCCCGCTTTAAAAAGTCTGGGGCAGGTAATGCAATCCCCACCCCGACCCAGCCCCGTCCCCGCTCCGACTTTATATTTAAATTTAAAATTTAAAATATTAATATTTTAAAAGTATTTTCTTTTCTTTTTCTATTACATATAAGGTCATTTTTTTATATTTCACCAATTTTTATTTTTTTTATACCTATTTTTTAATTTTTTTGTCTTTTTTAATCTTTTATATCAATTAATTTATTACATTATTCTCTCTTTCACCTTTCGAGTCTTTCACATTTTCTTAATCTCTCCCATCAATTTGTTTTTTTTTCAATCTTTTCAATCAATTTGATGAACACAAAGTTAATTTTTTTATTCTTTATCTTTTTCTAAATATTTTACATAAATCTTAGTAGTAAATAATATTATTTTATTTATAATTTATATTTATTAGGTTTTATTATGTCATTTTTTTATCTTATTATTCTTATTTATCATATATCAAATTTTATCTTAATAAAATAATTGTATTTTAAAGGATTAAAGGAATTGATAATTTAAACTTTTATTACTTTGAACTAATTGAATAATAATTAACTTATTAAATATTTTCTTATAAACTATATATTTCATATTTTTAAAAGACAACTTAAAAATGAATTAACTTATATATATAATCAAATGTTTGAATACAGTATTATAATAATAATGTTATAAGTATTCAAATATTTGAATACAATATTATAATAATAATAATGTTATAAATAAAAAATGATTAAATATTTCTTTTACATAGATATTTTAATAAAAATATAATAAATTATAATGTATATTTAATTAATAATTATTATAAATTATAAAATTATAAATATTTATTTATATATAAAAAATAGATAGTAAAATTAATTTATTATAAATGTAATTATCTTTTTAAAAATAATATAAATCGGGGACTGGCTCGTGGGCGGGAACCCGAAACCCAATGGGACGGGGATGGGGATTTAATTTCTAACCCCGGCGGGGATCGGGGGCGGGGACGGGGATAATTAAAAAAGTCGGGGGCGGGGATCGGGGAGGCAAAACCCGCCCCGCCCCATTGTCATGCCTATTTATTATAGTATAATTATTTGAATTAATGTGATATTGAATACAATTTACACCCATGTTTTGATTCTGATACATTTAGTTAAATTTTAGGGTGAGTGTCAATTAGAAATTACAATTTAAAATTAGTATTTTGATTTATTAATATCTTAGTTTGGTCTGAATTGTTTATTTTTGCCTACATTGTGATCCTGAAATTGTGTTTTAAAATAGAATATAGGCTGACTAGGATATATACATGGTTTAGTGTGACCCTGAAATATTTTGTATTAGAGATTATGTATGATGTTTTTGTTGATAGTTTTAGTAATTTTAGATGCTTGTTAAATGGTATTATTATATATGAACTTGAGTGAACTTTTAGTTTCCCATTTGAGTCTCTAAATAATGATTTAGGATCATTATTTTGAAACTCAAATTGTCCCAATTTGGACAGTTTGGGAAAAAAGTTTTCCTTGACCAATAATTATCTAGGTAGTTGATTATACTGTTATTTATTATAGTTGGTAAATTTTATTTCTCACTTTGTATTGTGTTCAATAATTTTAGTTCGCATTGAATTCTAATTGCTATCAATACTCGGGATGAGATATTGTATTATTTTGATTCATTACGATGTCACTATAAGCACAAAACACATATGCTCAACGTTTTTAACAAGTAAGTAAACTCATATAATTGTTTTGCATGTGAATATCCAATATGGTAAGATATTTCAGTGCCCTACTTGCATATAGAGCTGAAAAGAGGCTTCGAACACCAAAGACAAAGATGAATCAAACAAGATGGGTCACTGTACAGGTATTAAGTGTACCCCAATTCATGTTTTCATACATGTTTATTTCACTTGGCGGTTATTCTAAACTATCTTTATGTTTTTTGGTCTATAAAGTGTCCTAAGCAAATGAACTCAGATGATTGTGGATATTACGTAGGTTTGTTCATTGGAGATGCATTACAGCATGGACAAACTACTATTTCAGTTAACGTAAGAACCATTTTTGCATTATGACTATGTTTATATGAAAGAATAATGTATTGTCATTATTTATCTAATTTGGTATTTAAATTTTGTGATTCTTTTCTATCTATGTTTGCGATATTTTTCAAAATCTCGCTTTGCTACCTTTCTGGACCTTAGAATTGAGCAGCTACAAAAGGAATGGTGTGCATATTTCTGCCATACATTTTTGAAGGACAAAATCAGTACCATAGACTCTTAGGGATTTTTTTAATCATTTCAATTATTTGATGTATATGTACCAATTTTGTTTCATGCAAATTTTGGTTTTCATTTGTCAAATTTTGAATTGTTTTTCTATGATTTTGTGAATATATATTGTATGCTGGCTTGATTTTATTGGATTAATTTGATATATACCCTGAAATTGTGGTCTATCAGGTATAAATTATCAGGAAAAAATTTTGGATTTTAAATTTTAAATAATTTTTTTTAATTGGAACTTTAGATAGCGGTTTCCAGAACCGTTATCTAAACATACTAAAAGAGAGCGATTCTAGAACTAACTGTTATTAAAAGTATATTTTAGATAACGGTTTTCGTTTTAATCGCTATTATATGTGTCATTTTCAAGAGTTTGCATAGCGGTTCCACGTTAACTGCTATTATATCTTATTTATGATAGCGGTTAGTTAAACGCTATCTAAACGTCATTATTTTATTAGCACCTCATTTAATAGCGTTTTTAACTGCTATTATAGAACATGCGGAACCGCTATTACATGTCTTTTATGTTGTAGTGATGACCTCAAACAAGCCAGGAGACAGTGGCATAACATCTTATCTACCACCCTTTTGTCTCTTAATTATAAACAACCCTTTGTTGATCAAGCCCTATTTGTGAAGTCTATTACTGCTTTATTAGTTTACATGGATGATATTGTCTTAGCTGATAATGATTTAGAAAAGATTAATTTTGTCAAGCACGTTTTGGATACAAAGTTCAAAATCAAAGACCTTGGTTCTTTATAATATATTTTTGGGGCTTGAAATTGCAAGATCTAAATCTAGAATTCATATGAGTATGAGAAAATATATTCTTAAACTCCTTGATGACAGTGGGTTGCTTGGTTCTAAACTCACTCATACCCCCTTTGATCCTTTTGTGAAACTTCAAGCTACTCAAAGCTGACCATTTTCTGACGTTACTGCTTATAGGTGGTTAATTATAAACTCTTATATATTTCCATCACTTGGCCAGATATTGCCTATTTTTTACCATAACTCAGCCAATTTATGTCCAAACCTCTTGATACTCATTACAAGGTTGTTATTTGAGTTCTCTGTTACTTAAAAGGATCTCTTGCTCAAGGAATATTCTTTTTTACTTCTTCCGAACTTAGACTCTCAGCTTTTGCATATACTAATTGGGCTTGTTGCTTGGATACCTGACGTTCTACCACTGGATTCTGTGTTTTTTTTGGCTCTTCATTGATCTCTTGGAAATAAAAAAAGTAAACTACTGTTTCCCGTTCCTCCTCTAAAGTTGTGTATAGAGTTTTAGCCAATCTTACTTGTGATATCTAATGGTTACATTAACTTTTGTATGACCTTCATGTTTCATTGGATCCTATTATTGTTTATTGTGACAATCAATCAACTATATATCTAATCTTGTGCTCCATGAATGCACTAAGTATAGTGAGATTGATTGTCATGTCATTCGAGAGAAAATCCAACAAGGTTTAATACGTCTTCTTCTTGTTTCTTTTGCTTCTCAACTTACTGACGCCTTCACCAAACCTCTTCATCACACATCTCTTAATAGTTTTATTACCAAGTTAGGTCTTTGCGATATTCACCGCCCAACTTGAGGGGGGTATTAGTAGATATTTTTTCCTGATTATAGTTGTAACAATTTTCTCTTTCCTTTATGTTAGTTGTTCCCCTTTTTATTATGCAAAGTTTTATATAAACTCATATTTTTCAATACAATGAATAATTTTACAATATGAGAATAAAGACTACTATTTACATACAGTTGATTGGCTATTTAAGATACTTGTGTTGTAGTAGACTAGATATCTGCTTTGGTGTTGGGTTGCAGAGTAGATTTATGGAAAAATCCAAAACATCTCATCTTGTAGTAAAAGAGAGTTCTGAGGTATATCAAAGGGATGTTGATTTTGGTATTCTATTACCATATGCTACATATCAAAATGGAGAAAAGTTGGTTGAATATTATGATTCTGACTGGGTTAGAGATAAAGTTAGTTTCAGAAGCACATCAAGTTATATATTCCTATTGAGAAAATAACCGATTTCACGGTACTCGAAGTTACAACTTGTTGTGACATTCTCCTCTTGTGAAGTTGAATACATGATTGTTGAATACATGATTGTTGCTTATACAACTTGCCAAGCAATGTAAATCAAGAGTTTGATGGATCAAGTCCTTGGAAATCAGAGAAAATTATGACATTGAATATTGATAATAAATCGACTATAAATTTAGCGAAAAATCGAGTTTATCATGGGAGAAACAAATATATTAGATTCAGAGTCCACTTCATTGAAGAAGAAGTAAAAAAGATGAAATTGAGACTTGAGCATTGTGGGACGAAGGAGCAACTGATGTACTTTATGATGAAATCTTTGAATAATCGAAGGTTCAAAGAATTGATAAAAAAAATGAATTAAATTGATTACTGAATTTGGGAGTTGTGTTAAATAATAATTCAGTAATAATGGTTTCAGTTAGGTTAGTTAGCCTAACAAATCTCTGCTTTAAATACTCTGCCTCCAAAGTATTTCAAGAGTGCAATTATATATATATATATATATATATATATATATATATATATATATATATATATATTCTAATACATATTTATAATTATATAATGTAAGAGTATTTTTTTAAAATAAATATTTATTTGTTTCTAAAGATAATATTTTCATTTATAGTTCAATCATAAAACTAGATGATAATCTTTTACTTTTTATCGACTTGTATATTTTGATAATAAGAATGGTTAATTTATAAGAAAAATTTATAAATAAATCAATAATTATTGTAGTGATATATATATATATATATATATATATATATATATATATATATATATATTATATAAAAATGAATTGAAAGAATGGGTTAGAAAAATATTAAAAAAATTAAATATTGAAGGTAATAAAAATAAGATATAAGAAAAATTAAAAAATTTGAGAAAAGATAAAAAAAGAAAATCAAATAATCAAATGATAAATAAAGTAAGAGATCGAAAAAAATTTAGGATATCAGAAAAAGCAAAAAGCAAAAAGCAAAATATCAAAAGAATAAGATGATAGAGAATTACGAAAATCAAATGATAGAATAATATCAAAGACTCAATATTGAAGAATGGAGAGAAGAGAAAAAAAATCGAAGTATGGATAATAAAGTAAAATCAAATAATCTCGAAATTTTTTTTGAAGAATCAAAGATAGAATAAAATCAAAGGATAGAGATGAGAAAAATAGAAAATCGAATAATTTAAGAAAAATAAGAGAAATATCAAAAGAAAATTATAAAATTAAGGAAAATATAGAACAATTGTAACTTCGTAATTTAACAGAAATAGTTATAACAACATGTGTACTAACGTGGTTACTAAAAAAAACAATGGTTAATAGATAAATAAATTATTTTTTAATGTCTTTATTTTGTTTTATTTTTCTTATCGATCATAAAAAATAACAAAGTATAAATAGGATAAACAAATGTAAAACTTATGTTGTGTTGAAGGAATATCTATAGAAAAGACAATTTTATTTCTATTCGATTAGTATTTTCTATTAGTATAAAATTCATTTCAATTAGTGATATTGGCTCAACTAGTCTTTTCTTTCGTGATAAACTATTGGTATTAATCTTACATTTTATCTATATGGACTGAGGAGAAAAGGAGTTCGACGACAAGAAGATTATAACATGAGAAAAGCAAGGAGGTCATCAGTTCGACAGAATGTGGGTCTCCAAAACTCGATGTCATGGGTTCAAATCCTACAAAGCGTGATTATAGAATTGTTCGCTCGATAATTACATTGAAATAATTGAACATTAAAAAGTCTAAATTTTATCCTTGCAGATTAGGATTAAACCAGAGAATCCATAAAGAAAAGAGACATTAATTAATCAAATTAAAAACATGTAATAGATATTTTATTCTCCCAAATTATTACTTTTCTTAGAAAAAAAAAACTTTTTTATAATGAAAAATTAGAAACTCTGAAATTTTTTTATGGTTTTCCATTTAAAACAAAAAAAAAAACTATTTTTTATTTTCTTAATTTTGTTTGAATCTTTGAGTATATTTAAAAGTAATTATTCCTTTATCTTTTCTGAAATTTTTAGAGGATAATATATATATATATATATATATATATATATATATATATATATATATATATATATATATCTTTTTTTTAGATTTCGAAATACTTATTTTAAAAATACCTTGAAAACAACAAATTCTGAATAGGGGAAAGAATTGCGAAGCAATTTAAATAAACTGTTCTTAAAATAAATAAATAATAATAATAATAATAATTAAAAAAAAACTAAGCATCTAGTTGAAATTCTAGAAAAGCAATGGATGTCTACTAATTTTGCAATATAGCCATTTTGCATTAAAAATTATTATTTTTAAAATTAAATTTATCAAATAATTTGTATTTTTTTATGTTTATAATATTTTATATAAATGAAAATAAATTAACTTATTCTATGAATAAGAATGAAAATTTTATTTTTATTAAATAATTCTTATCTTTATTAAAATTATTATTAAATATCTGAAAATCTTTTATTTTATTTCATAATTTTATATATTTGAATATGCTTATTTCTAATTTTATGGTAGATATGTGTAATCGAGTATAAGATATGTAATTTATATAAATAAATACATGATACTAATTATTATTAATTTATATTATTTAAAAAATAAATTACTTCCACTAATTGAGCCCTTAGATCGACACTGGTTATCATGGAAATGAAAAGGGACGAATATACTATCTGTTTTTGAAAGAAATTTGGAGATGATTATATATATATATATATATATATATATATATATATATAAAGTGAATTTAATCCATGATAACCCTTAACATTTAGGGACCATCAAAGACATTATCCAATACCTTACCAATTAACCCATCAAAGTGCGTGTCAGTCAATCACCATTTTTGCTAAAGTAGACAACTCCAACTAATGCCAAACTCCCTAAAATATATAAAGTGATTAATTAATATATATATCACCACATTATCATCATTGATTATATTTACATTTTCTTTTGGTGATAAATAGAATCAAATTCGATTTTATTTATATTAATTAAAATTACTTTTCCTTCGTGTATATATATATATATATATATATATATATATATATATATATATATATATATTTATTTATCAATATAAGTTGAGACATGAATTTTGGTAAAATTTGGGTCATATATATATAATATAATTTAAATGTGTTAAAACCATTATTTATTAAGTCAAATAATAAAGTGATATGATTAAATTAAAATTTTGACCAAAGGCATGTATTATGAAAATAAAATTACGTAAAGACCATTAAACAATTTCTAATTTGATGAGAGGTCAAATTGAAAATATCAAAACTTAAGTAATTAATCTAATTCTGTTTATTTAAAGGGTCATGGTCCTTTCTGAAAGTACACACAAAACATAAATATCAGTTCCGTTCTTTTCTTTCTATCCCCATCGAGAAATAAAATCAAGAGAAAAATACATATGTTCTTCAAGTAGAAAATCACAATATCAATATAGGGCTCTACAAAGATATCATCGTTACGACTAATTAAGTACATTTTCACATTCAGTTTATAATATCTTTATCACATTCAATTTATAATATGTTTTTCAGTATGAAATTAATTTATGTTTATTGGTTAGAATAAAAAATCAAAATTATTATTATTATTATTATTATTATTATTAATTTTTCAACATTTCATTATTCTGATTAAGCTACCAGTATCTGTCAAGCGTGATTACACGATTCATTGTTCAAATTATTGATTACAATTTGATAGATGATGACAACACCCTTTGACGTCTTCTATAAATAGAAAATCAATTTTAAGGTCAAGATTCGGATATACACAAACTTACCTCAGCTACGTGGCACATAATACTGAATTTCATCAAGGAATACAACAACCCTACATATATGAACCAAACAAACAAAACCCTTTGCACATTATGGCTTCAAAGAATCTTTTTTTTTTTTTTCCACTCTCATTTTAATCTCTTAAATATTATGGCTCAATTAGTCACCTAACTTTAAGGTTTTAAACTTGATCTTACATAGAAGGAAATGAAGACAAATATAACTGATGTGATTCATTTGTGGAGATCATGTTACATAGTTATCTTCGTGAGGCCCCAATATTTTGTTTGGGTTATGATTCTAAATAAGACAAAATGCTCATCACTCACTATTTGACTTACACAAGCTAGATGCTCCTCTTGGGTTGCCTCCTCACCTCGCTTCTTCATTCACATCATGCATGTTGTTTTCACATATTGGTGTGGATTATCACCAATCACCACATTTAATAATTATTAATCTTTATAAAAACATAATTTATCATTTTTAATGAGTTTCTTCTATCAATCACCTTTTTTTCATTCATAAAGTTTGAATTCAATTTTTTTATTACAAAATACAAACTCAGTTCCAAATACATTAAAGGAACTATAAGGGGATTGAATTTGTTAAATAAAAAAAAAGTTTTTCGTGAAGATATATAAGAAATTCTTTAAAATAACATTTTATCAAACTACATTGTTTATTTTACTTCCATCAGTTTATTTTTATTGTTACTTTTTTTTTCCTCTATTTTATGAGGACCAACGACGACAAAGTAATCGTCCCTGTTAACTTTTATTTACATGTAATTATTATTCATAGTGAAAATATCTGTAATGGCAAGTACAAAATAATAAAAAAACTAATAATAACAAAACCTTATGTACTTGTCTTTATGTTCAATAGGTATATTCTTCTTCATGAATGTTAACAAACATCTACCTATAATATTTGTAAACAAAAAAAAAAAAAGGTCAAAAAATAACGTCATTACTAATAATATCTATGTGAAAATATATGATACAAGATTGATTCAAATTTGATGTTATTTTCAAATTATTGAATCCAAATAGCATCTACGTGAAAATATACAAACGCGTGGCAAAATCTTACTATTCTGATAAATTCAGACTCTGGGTTAAAAAAAGTTATATGTGTAAAAAAATAGGAATATTTGATTATTGGCGTTCTGGAGAGTATTAAAATGAGGAATATTTGATGCAAAGAGAGAGAGAGAGAGAGTGATGAGAAGACAAGAAGAAGCAGGAGGCATGTGCGTATGAACAGAAGATGCAATTAAATTAAGAACACTCATTACACACTCCAAAGAAAGTGACTACTACTACTGTAACTATACCTATCTCATATTTATAGATAACTACGAAATCTCATATACATAAATGTTTTAAACATTTAATAATTGAACTCTGATTTATTACAATACGAGAAAGATTCGGGAAAGTTTAGTAAGGAATGCGAAAGCACAAAAACACAGAAAATGATGTCTTATAATAGATGGCTAGATCAAATTCAAAGCATCAAAGCAACTATTTTATTTTTAAACCACATCGCAATTCAAATATAAACTAAATAATAATAAAATATAAATATTACAATTCTAATATATTAACCCCATCCAATATAATCTTTTAGGACATATTTGGGCTTTTTTAAGCCCATCCAAACAATCAGAAAATATTAATTTATATCTACTCGTACAAATATATGGGTTGTTTCTTCCTCGTTATAGCTTTTCCTACACCCCATTATTAAAATAAATTTTATTTTATCCTTCACTAGACATGTTTAAATTTCTGAGTTCATTTTGGAATTTGTTGTTTTGAAAATTAATTTAGGATTGACTGAGAATATATTTTGAATTGGATGTTCTAAAATATATTTAAAAATATATTTTGGAATATTTAATCTAAAATGTATTTTTAGATTGACTCTTTTAAAATTTTATTTTTAAATTTAAAAATGTATTTTTGATTGAGGAGTGTAGAACCATATATTTATTCTCTATCTAATTTTCACGTAATAAGTATAAAACATTAAAAATTTATTACTTTATAGTTTGAAACAATTTTAAAAGGAAGAGGAACAATTGAAGAGGAGAAACTTGTACGGTTTGAAACAAAAATTAGTAAAAGGATATTTCGGTCATTTTACATATGTTATGGGGGTGCAGGAAAAAATTACTGGATGTAGGAAGAAGGAAGGAACCAAGTACATTTCATGTTAAAAGAAAGAGGGCTCTCCATTTACAGTCCATCAGGGCCCAACGCGCGATGGGCAATCTAATGGGCTTTCAAATTTGGAGCAGTCTTGGGAATTTTGATTTGAACCCTACAATTTATATTGATTGCTTGAATATCCAATGTTTTTGTCATACGTTAATCCTATATTTCAAGAATTTAGGTCAGTTTCAACTCGTGTACACTTTTTATATATATAAACATAATATTGATTCAGAAAAAAATTGATGGCATAGTGATTAAGGTAATAAATTCGAGTTTCGGGTATTAACAAATATAAATAAAAACAAGAATTTATTAAAAGCGACGAATTAAGTTCTTTGTATAAAATTATTAATATAATCGATAAATATTGCACAATAACAACATGATTAGAGAAACTGTATGCAGAAAATAGAGAATATAAATTCTTTTGGTTTGACGTGGTGATTACAATTATGTAATTCAGTACCTTTTCCTGGGTTTGTGAAATAGTTTAATTGCTGTGTGGTTTGTTTGTGAAGTTGCAATTTAATTAAATAGATGGTGTGATAGCTATGTGTGTGTGTTGTGTTGTGTTATGTTGTTTGTTAGGTGGCCATATAATAATGATGTAATATATTCCTTTCTTTTAGAAGCAAACTGTGCTGTGTTTCTCATGATTCTCTTTAAAAGGAAATGACCAAATGAACCAACAATATTTGTGCAACACGTTTTTATTTAATTTTTCTTTTCTTTAGTTTCTAGGGTTCTTTTATCTCGTTTCATCTTTGGTTAAATTGAAGCATACACATATAAGAACAAGGATGTGACAAACTAGTAATATCAAACACGTAACAAAAATTGTAATCAGAATTTAGAATGGAGTAATATGGTAAGAGGATTAGGTGTATCCTTGAAGGAGACAATGAGGGAGGGAAAAGTTTTTTGTTCTCTCTACACAGAAAAGGTTCAGCGAAGGCTGGCCCGTGAGGAGATTTATTTAATGACCCTTGCATAGTGGGCCTAACGGTTGATCAGATTATGATAGGATCAAACCTTCTCAGGCCCATGTAGTGTACAACATTGATGATTAACATTTTGTTTTGGGTAGGGCCCAGATTGGCCCATCTCTGAGCTCGTTACTCATCAACCCAGCAACCCTGTCTCCATAACAACAACCAAAATTAAAGGAGCTTCACACCAAATATAGCATCAATTAAATTATGCAAAATCAGTACCACATTTGATTTCGGTGAAAGTAGTTTTTTTTTTTCTTTTTTTATCCCCTGAGAAAAGATTGAGATCCAAGTTTTAAGTTTAATGGATAAAGAATATTTTTGTAAAAATAGATGTCATCAACAGATGATTAAGATTCTCAAAGAAAATTAATTATAAGCAAAGATAGTAGATATATCATATCCATATCATTTTAAACAAATGCAGTCCTTTTGTTCTACTAAATTCTTATCATGTGACTTGTACGGTGAGAATTAATAGATGAATCATGTTGAAATGCTAGGCAAAAGATAAGTGTCCCATAGTACGTAATAGAGTGGACACAACATATTTTCATATATAAAAATCACATTCCATTACAGTTTCAGGGCTTCATAGAAAAATATCCGATACCGTAAAAATAATTGATGCCCACAATTATATTTTAAAATATATGTTAGGTCAAGTCAAGGGATTTGAGTCTGATTGAATTTAAAAAAAATATTAATATATTTATATATATATAATTAATTAAAAAATAAAAATATATTTTAAAAATTTACATTTTATTAATAAAATTAGTTTTTTAAGGTATAATAATTTAATATATAAATTATAATAAAATTATCAATTTAATATTAAATAATAATTAATTTTTATTTATTATTATTATTATTAATTTATTAATTTAAAATAATAATTAATCTTAATTATTTAATTTTACAATAAATAATAATTAAATATTTATTTTGATTTTGATTTTTAGAACAAATAAATTATTTGTTAAATTAATTTATAATATATATATATATATATATTAATAAAATAATATTATTTTTTTCATTTAAAAAAGAATTATCATTCTATAAAACATGTCTACCACAATTCTAATAGATTTGATTTAATTAAATTTTTTTTTATCCATCTATTTTTCAGATTTTTTGAACTTATATTCAAAATAAGTCTATTTTGACCTTTACATTTAAAAATTACATAAACAAATATATTTTTAAGATTTCAAACAAAAAAAAATCTAATTAAAAAAAAAAACATATTTAAGTCTAAAGTAAAATAAAAAGTTAAAAAGAAACCTGCTGTGAAAAATTACAACACATTAAAAAATATATATTTTAATTAATAATGTTGAAAATTAGAGAAATAAAAACAATTAATTAAAATTACTTTCCGCACTTCATGAATATACAATTGTATGATTATATATATACTCTCGTTTTTTTCTCTTTTTTTGAAAAGAAAAATCTACAAGGTATATCTTATATTCTGTATTTTAATTTTGATCATTCATCATAAATTTTACAGGTCAATACTTATTCGTGTCACTCCCTCCCGTACGTAAAAGAATTCTTGGTTGGATAAATATGGTTTTGCAAGGGAATTTGCATATGGAAGATTTGGTTTTGCTTTTATATGGCTGTTTGATGTGAAGTTAATAATTAACATATGCAACGAGGGAAACAATTAAGGAGAGAACATGGAAGGAAGTATGAATCATAAAGTTTTGTTGATATAATTTATGATAAAGTGATACAGAGACAACAACAATGCTTTTCATTCAATGTAACAAAGTTAGGTTAATACGCAAAAGTGACTTGAAAATATATAATTACAGAAAAAAAAATCTATAATAGAAAACTATATATTTTTTTCTTTTTCTTATTAAATAATATAAAAAATAGAATAAATTTAAGGCTCTAAATTGAATCGACAAGTGCAAATAAAACATCTAAAGTAAAAAAAAAAAAACATAGAAAGCTATGGATAATATGATTGATTTATTATGCATGTACGGAATTAGTCAACTCTAGAGATCATACTTTAATAAAATATAGAATTAAATTATATTTAGTTCTTATCCTATTTTTTATTTTAGATTTTTTTCTTAATTTTTTTTGTTGAATTTTAATTTTTAATTTTTGTTATATTATTGTATTTCAAAATTAAACTTAATTTGTTAGGTCTTGATTGTCTAAACAGAAATCCACATCTACACGTCACATGACAACTACATGTAATGAATGTCACGTGACATCACTTGAAAATGCCATGTGATATATCCACATGGTTGATACATGATGTTACATGAAAATCTCAAATTTGAACACATTTATCAATGTTAAGAACTTGAAAATATTTGTTTTCGTATAATATATAATCTTATCTCACGTCTATCTTTCTTTTCTTGTAATATCTCTGTGTAAAATTGTATAATATATATTCCATTACTTTGAAACTAAGCAGATTATATGATAAAAAATTAAATACATTATAAAATTGTTATTTCAGATTAAATATTATAAAAATATGATTTAGTTATTATTACGAATTAGATGGAATTTGGGTTTCTGAAAAACTTAAAAAAAATTATCTGAACAGGGATATAATTTGAAAAAAATGGTAAATAGAAAATAGAACAGTCCTTTTACATGAAAACAAGTTCCAAGAACGTTGAATGGTAATTCCCTGAGAATGAATAGTTGGAAACATAAATGCAGCAGAAGGTTCAACGTCATGTCTTAACTAATACATGAAGATGCATGTTAACGTGTGGACGATGTTGCAAGTCGCAACCTAACCTCACTTTTTGATTTGACCGTGTCGTGTAGCAGGGTACTACTATTACTACTACAACTCCATGGAATAGTGGTGGTACTACTCTACTAGTAATTTTCTTCATCAATCCATTCAACCCAAAAATGATCAAACGGAAACAGAGAAAGGGAAAGGGAATCTGTGACCACCTCCTTCTACTGATAAATCTGCAAGCCATTTCGCGACATGCTTTCAACTTTCATGACACCCATCAATTCTTAGCTCCAAAACCCAACAACAAAATTTAACTGATACAAAATATGTGTAAATAACACATATCTCCTCAAATCATGGAGTCCATCTCCGTGTCTAAACCTAAAAGCTCCCAAGTTACAGCGTCTGTTGTTGCAGTATAATTATGAGCAAATGTTGTGAACTCTATCTTGTGAATAGGTGAAAGCATGAAGTATATTGTTTGATAAAAAAAAAAAATAATGTCGATAGGGAAGATCTTTATGCATTTCGAGTAATTAAGGTTGTTTTTATTATGATGACATTACTTCTGCTTTTAACCTGAAACGTAATCAAGTCTTAGTTCAATAATGAGACTACTGCATAATCCGATCCTAGATTTAGTTTAAAAGATATTAATTAACCTGAAGTTATTAGGAGTAGATGAATTAAATTCAGAAAAAGAACAGTACGTAATGAATGCAATCAAAGTCCTGCACGTTGTATGTAGGTCAATAAAGCAATAGGTATGAATTAATCTCCATTGCATTGACCTTGTTTTAGAGTATTTGTAAGGAGATATCGCAAGTAATTAATGGTTAGGACATATCCATAACTAAGGGGACCGCTACCAACAAATAGAAATCAAACACCCATGTTCATGATGAGGCTGGACACGAAGGAGGATTTTGCTCTTTCAAACTTAATATTTATTTTTTATTTTTTTCAAATATCAGGAAACTGTTATAAAACCTCTCTGTATTATATGCTTTGTAATTTATTTAAATCAAAGACGAAGGTTGTGTTATTTTTTATTCTGTAATCTGCATAATTTTGATGTAACTATAGCTATTTAAGAGCTAAGAGTTCATAAAAGCAACTCCGTGCGTCATCACCCTCAAACAGTGGAATAGTAATAAACATCAACAGTTTGTTTGATCAGAACAATTTTGAAGGGAAAAATGATACCAATCAAACAAATAAGATTTCGAAATTAGGTATCTGATCCAATCAAACTAAACCAATTTTAACTTATTTGGTCCAATTTATGCATATTTATCATAAGAAATCGATTATTTTTTCTAAGATTTTATTATAAGTCAATACATAAGGAGTAAATAGTAAAATACTCTAGTATAATTTGTTTGATTTTGTTTAGTTGTGTATTTGTCAAGTAAAAATAACAATTAAAAATATACTTAAAAATTAGAGCAATTAAAAATTGTCTTCCAAAACTAAATCTGATGATAATTCTAATATTTTTTAAATTCTAATGATAATAAATAAATAAATAAAATTGTAAACAATATTATACAAAACACTTAAATATATTTTTAATCAATCTAACATTAACAAATATTAACTTTTGTGGTTATACTTTTTTATTCTTAAAAAAATTGAAATATCTAATTTTCATCCTTATAAAATATGTTAATTATAAATTTAATATTTTTTTTACTTTTTTATTATTTTGAATAATAATTTTTATCCGTAATTATTTTAAGATAGATAAAAACTTTTATTTTATTAATAATAAGAATTTTTATTTTCAGGTTTTGACTTTTTTTTTCAACAAATAAACAATTAGTTAATATCACAATAATGTTAGAGATTAACAAATATCACACCATAGTAGATATTAACAGTAATGATTTTTTATTTCTAGAATGACTAAAATGAGAGAACATTTTACCGAGGTTACAATTGTTTGATAATTTCAGTCTCGAATAAAACGTAAAAATTAAATTCTGTTTAATTCGGTTTGAATCGATTCTGGTTTATATCATTTTTAAATTGTTATTTTTTTTATGAAAATTTAAAACATTTTCTTAACAAAATTTGCTAACACTCAAATAATAAAAACTAAAAAATATGATAATAATTATAATAGTAATTTTAATATATTCTATATGTATAAATAAAATTTAAATTTTTATAATTAAAAATTAAAATCAAAATTATTATCATAATTTAACAAATATGAATATATCATAAGATAAACATAGATATATTATAAATAAAATTCAAACAAATTTTAAATAAACCATCAAGAGATTACATATATTTGTTAATTGATAATTCATTCTAAATATATAATATTATATTTGAATATAATATATGATAGTTTGATTCGGTTTTTAATTTTTAATCTAAACTCTAAAAAAAAAAAACTTCGATTTTAATTACTTTTAATTGATTTTTTTATGGGTTAAATAGGTTCAATCTTTAGCCCCCTAACTTTTGAAACTAAACTTAAAGCTCTAATTATTGGTCACCAAATTTTTATTCAAGTTATATACATAGAGAGAGTAAAGAATAAAAATAATCCATTTGCAACTGTGAACAAAGCAGAATAAAAGGGTTGAAAATGGCAGTGTGTTTAAAATTATTTTACAACTTTAAATAATGAATTTATATAATATTAGAGACAAATAAAACTGATGTAATGAAAAAATATACGAGAATAATAAAATCGTAAATATAGTTCAGTTTTTTAACTTTAACTTCTTATTTGTAATGTTTGTTTAAGTAATCTCGAGAAAGTAATTCTCAGTATTATTAGGTTGAAAAGAAAAGTGATGAATGGAACATTACAATAATAAAAGTGAAGATGACTTGAGATATTAACGGGGTAAAGTCATATATTAATTGAGATTTAACTTAATCAAATTTAATAAAATAATATTTTTATAATATAATAAATTTATTAATTTTTTAAATTATTATCATAATTACTATAAATTTTAAAAATATTACAATATAAAATATATTAAAAAATATAAAATAAATAATTATTAAAATAAAGTAAAAATATAACATAATAACTATCATTTTAAATTAACGTAATTAATAAGGGATAAAAAAAATAAAAAAAATTTCAAAACAGAATGAGCTCAAAACTTTAACTAATTTTTTAGTTTTTTTTTTAATCTGATTTTTAAAATAGTGAGAATAAAAGAATGTAATAAAAAGAAAATTAAAAAGGATAAACTAATGATACTGAAATAATGAAAAGAAAAAAAGAAAAAAATGTTTAGATGGAATGTAATGAAGGGTGTGTTAGGGATTTAAGGTGATGAATGAAAATGTGAAAAGGGGTGGGGTGGGGTGGAGGTTCTGCACTTCTGTTCTGCAAGTCTGTAATCTGTGCATGACCCGACAGGCTAACACGGTACGATTTTGCCGCGTGAATACCCACCCACTCCTATTCTATAGTTTATTTTGTTCTTTCATCACTTTCTCGCTTTTCACACCGCACTAACCAAACATATACGAGAATGGGATTGAATCATTGAACCCTCACCATTTCATTTACCACCCTTTTCCTTTTCCTTTTCCCTTTTATCTTCCCCACACAAAAATCTCAAACAACACCAACCCAACATACAACAAGAGAACAACAAACTATAACTCAAACTCTCCGACCAATTAATAATGCCAGACTAGGTACATCATCCATCTTCCTCATCAACAACTAACTTCACTAACAAATCACTGTCACTCCCTCACTGCCTTCAGATCATCCATCTCTTTGAATATTTATGAATTTCTCACCCTGCTGCGTAGGTTGAATAAATGTGTCCAAAACGGGAACAAAAATGGTTGGTGGGGACTTTGAGGTGTTAATACAAACAAGAAACTAAAAGCTTCAGCAGTGAATGTGATCAAATGCAGAAAAATATGACAAACCATGAATTAACCAATAAAACATGCTTAATCAATAATAACCTTTTCATTTACATGTCTTACACGTTGAGTTTATCTTATTAAACCTGAATAATTGCTTGTGCTAATCTTAAGCACCCATCACATACGATTACACAATGCAGAAACAATATCATTTTAACCCCCATAAACTTCGCTGCCTTGTCTTTATTTGGTCTCCATCTCTTTACAGAAGAACTAATCACCCAGAATTAATTCGCAATTAATGTACAATAATAGTACATGTTAACTTAATCATGCACTTTAACCACTCCTTACCTTCACAACAACACTAGAATAAACTGAAATTGTAATTAACCAAAGGAAGAACCCTAGCTTGATCTCCATTAATTAAATTTCAAATTACAATTTTCTCTCTGAAAGCGAACTGAAAGATTGAGAGAAAGAATATTATATTATATTATAACAATAATTCGGAAATTAGGGTTTCTTACCGAGAGTGTTCTTGTTATTGTGCATCCAAACTTTGAGAACGTTTCGCTTCACATTGGTCTCAGCACAGAACTGCTCCACAGCAGATTCATCGTGCTTCTGGATTCTCCACCCTAGCTGTTCAGCGAATGCAAGCATCTTATCCTTTTGTTCCTGCGTGAACTTCGTTCTGAACCGTTTTTTGGATCCCCCGCCGCCGCCGCCGCCACCTCCTCCACCGCTGCTGCTCGGATTCGATATGTCTTCGTCTTCGCGGCTGATACCGCCGCCGGATGCGGCCGCGGGGAGGGGGAGCGGGCGGTGCTGCACCATCGGAGGAGTAGCGATGTGGGGGTGGAAGTAGCCGGCGGCGGAAGGGTGCTGTGGGACGCGGTGGGCGTAGTACGGGGAGAATTGGTGGTGCAGCGGCGGTGGCGGCTGAGCGCGGTGGTGGAGGGAGGTCATCTCGCCGTCGATCTCCTTGCGGTGGAAATTCCGGTGGCAGTTGCAGGCGGCGCAAATCACAGCCTCCAGAGTGCCATCCTCGCCGGCCGGCATGAACTCGCAGCAGCCGTCGACGGCGTGGCCGCCGAAGCTCACAGCGTGGTTCTTCTGGCATTCTCGGTACCGTACCACCGAAGCACCAAACGCACCCTTCTGCCCTTCGCCTCCGATTTTAGACCGCGCCGCTGAGTTCCCTAAGTCGTAACTTGGCGCCGCCGCCGCCACGGCCGACTCCGGCAACCCCATTTCCTCCTCCTGGTCCTCTTGGTCGTCGAATTCCATATCGCTGCCCACTTCTCTCCCAAAAAAGAGAAGAAAAGCAAACCCAAAATATTTTTTTTGTTAACCAAGATTGAGTTGTGTGTCTTAGGGTTTGTAGAATGGAGAGGAAGTTGAAGTAAGTGAGGAGGAAAGTTGAAGATCTATTCCACCCCTCTACATGTGAGTTGTTTGAGGCAAGGGAGTTTGAGTTTCACCAAGATAGAATATAGGTAGATAGAAAGATAATAATCAGAAGTAAGCTAAGTAAGATTGTGTTTGTGTATATATTTATATTGGATTTAAAGGAATGAATATAATTTAATCTATAATAATAGTAATAATTATTTAATAAAATAATGTTATTATTGTTGTTTGAAGATAAGAGATGGGAAGAGATGTGGTCATGAATAACCGGTCTGAAGAAAAGAGCTGTTTCACTCAGAAAAGGCTTTCAAATACTTGCCATTACATAATTAACACCTGTACCATTCTTGTTCAGACATTTACTTTTTACTTTAACTGACCATAACCCATTTCTGTACCCTTTTTCCCACCTTGTGTCTTTTTTAATAAAGATATTGCAAAATGCAAGGCAGAGTTACATTATTAACAACATAGATGAGTGTAAAGTATAATGGTAAACTAAATGTAGATTTTAGAGAGAAAAGGTATTAATTACTATGGGTAGTATATTTGGGAGGGTATAAGGGTGGGAAAAGGGATAGTGATTAGTGGAGTGTGGAGGGTGGAGGGAAGGGAATATGGTTGGTGGAGTGGGAGTGGAAGTAGAAGGAGAAGTGAATGTGGTTGAAGAATTTGGGAGCAGAATTGGAACCATGAAAATAAAACTTAGGACACGGACTTCACATCGGACCAATTAATCTGTCTGCATTTATGGGAGCTGCCTACGTGCCCTCCTTCTCCGACAGGACATGACATCACTCTTTCCTCACTCTCCTCATTTTTATTATTATTATCTCTTTATTCCTTTTCTCATTCTAATGGATTACGTTAACCTTAACCTCACTTCTCTTCTCTCTTTATTTCATACTACGGTTTCCGTGTCAAATCATCATAAACATACCTCATCATCTTTCCAGAAAAACTAGTAAACTATTCTAACTTTATACTTTATGCTTTCAAATAATAAATAGTTTTGTCTTTTCACTACGTTTACATTTCAACGTTTTTTATTGGGCCTGATTTTTATTTTGAAGAGATGAGACATGGTTCATTGAGTTAATGTTTAACGATATATATTTTTTGGTTTAGGCGTATCGTTCTTCCCATTTTACCTTTTTTTATTATTTTTTAGCTCTCACATTTTGCGGTTTCGTGTCCATCCAGAAGCTTCACCACTATACAATGATGAGGTTGGAGAAGATGGTGGTTCTGAATTAGGTGACAACAATCCTATTCCGGCACAAATGAAGGAAACATGTTTCTAGAGGGGGGCTGAGGATTATGGACTTTATGGTGCTTGTAGGGTTTGTTGATTGAAGTCTGGTATTTCTGGCATACATGTTTTCATTTGTTCATGGCTTGAAAAAGGAAATATGAGCTTAGTGAATGTTAGTGTGGTTAAAAGTTTATCCCTTATATTCTCTCTCTCAAATTGATGTTGCATAAATTGACTAAGTAGATCTGTTAACTCAAATTGGATTAAACAATAAAATTGCATTGATCATGGAGTGGGAGAGGAGTTTACAAGTAATTGGTGAAGTTTCATGTATAAATTACAAATTTTATATTTAACAGTTACTAAAATTAAAATTAAGAGTATAAAAAATTGATTATACAAATTATTATGAAAATGTTTCTGTACATTTTGGCAAGTATAGCAATAAAAATATTGTTGACTCTCAAACCAAAGCACATGGCATTGTAGAAAAACTTGAGGTGGAAGAAATTTTTGGATTGGATTTGATTAAGTAACCTTAAAGAAATAGTTAGATGGCATATAAATTTACATATATAGAAGATGATTGGAATGAAGAGAAGAGGAAGTAGGGATGGGAGTAAGAAGAGAAAAGAATGGAAAGCAATTATGGATAGCAATGAGCATTATTGGTGCAGTAGACAAAGGAGGGCCAAGTTCAGAGAAGCTGACCCTCGAAACATGTTCAAAATAATTCCTCTGAAGAACTCAAACAAGATTTGGTCAGATCTCGAGGAGCTTCAGGTGTAAGTTTTCCCAACCTACAATTTATCAAACACTTCTCATCTTCAACACCAGATCTTCAATTTAAGGTTTTTTCTTTTCTTTTCTTTTTCTTGTCAGAGGAATCTTTTCCCCCACGACAATCCCATGCCAGATCCTCATCATCATGCAATCAAAAACAAAGCTTCTTAATAATATCATTCGCACAATTCCTCCCTTTCATTTTTAACCATCAAAAGATATTTCGTAATATATATATATAGCCAAACTCAATTAAGAATTCTTTTATTAACTTTTAAACATTATTAGTAGTTAATTAAGCCTCGTTTGGATAAATTTATTTATTAAGACGTATATATAGAACCAGAAATTCAAAATGTAAAATGATCTGAGTTTCTCATGCGAGTTGAAATTAATTTAAGATGTGTTTGCATAAACTTTTTTAAAGAAAGCCAATGATTTTGTTTTAAGAAAAATATAGTTTATATATAAATTAATTTCATGATTCATAGAAAAAAAAACTCATTTCCTTCGTTTATCATGATTCACAAGATAAATTCTTATGCCCTTATTATTTTTTCATAGAAACTTTTTTTTTTTTCAAAAAGTTAAGATGTATAAGTCAATTTGAACCAATAATTAAAGAAATAAAAAACATTTATCCAGTTTACGATTTTCTTGGTGTACATTTAAAATTTCATATTAAAACAAACAGGTGTTGGAGATAAAAAACTTGATCAAGACAATGTTTTTTATTTTTTTATGATATTTGTTTCATGCTTTTGTCTTTCTTAGAAGTACAGGAGAACACCAAGAGTTGGCTTGATTTTCTTAAAAGGAATGAACATTTGGAGTGGCTTTCTTGGACCATACCTGCTGGATGAGGGATCACTCATATGGTGTATTTGATTTTATGCTTAGAATACTTTGGACAAAAGCTGAAACTTATAGCAAATAAGCTTCTGCATAAATCATTCTGGATTCCTTTTTTTTTTTTTTTCAATGAAAAACGAAACATAACAGCGATCAATTATTGAAAACCCCAAAGTATAAAAATAGATTCTATTTATTATATCAGGGTTTTGGTTAAAAAATTATAATTGCAGTGATTAAACGTAATTAAATTTTTAGGGTTTTGTTTTATGATCTGTGACCGTACTCATGTCACTATCATGTCAGTGGGACGGAAACCACATTTCGCGTCCATTTTCCTGAAAAAGAGACACCAACGAACACAGTAAATTATGCTATTCACTATTGGGTCTCTTCCTTCGCATTCCACTCTACCCAAAAAATGTTCAAAAATGAAAGGAAGAAATTTAATGAAAAATAAAAAACCACATAGGTAAAATGCCAACATAATGAGATATCAGTGGAATAATGACAATAGGCATAAAAAAACATGAAGTAGAGAATTAGTGGTATATTAAAATTAATGTGAAGAAGTTTAAATCTCACTCCCTTTTATTATCTTAGGTTCTAAAGCTTAGGGCGAGTGAAAGACGAATTTTGGAAAAGAAAAGGTGAAACCTTGAAGCACACAAAACTCAAAATAATTTTGTACTTTTGTTGGATGGTGAAGAAAATAAGAGAAGCTTTTTACGAGTTCGGGAAAAAAGAGTTGAAAGTTGGATAGGACATTATAATTTTTAATACATTCAATTTTAATTATTTTATTTAAAATTATTTCATTTTTTAAATTTAATTTAGATAAATAATTCAAATTTATCTTTTTTTTTATTTAAATAAAATATTTTAATTACCATCAAATATAAAATTTATTTTAATATTAACAATATTTAATACTTAACAATATGAATTGAAATGTTACTATATTGACGTTATTTTTCGATCAAAAGTCCACACGATCTCTAGTTGATTTAATCAATGTCACTCGTAATTATTTCAACTAATATTTTTTAACATTATTATTTGATTTTTTTTAACATTTGTATCAATGTTAATTGAAAATTTTCTCAACTGATGTTGACCAAATTAACCCTAGGTAAAGATTGACGAAAATATATTCTTATTTGATATTAGAAAAATATCCTACCTATTTTTGGATAAAAAAAGTAATATTATTGACGTTGATAAAAAAAATTATTGTAAACAATAATACGAAAATAACCAAAATTAACGAGAGAAAAATTCTAACATCAATAGAAAATATTTCTAGCTATATTAACCATGAAAACCTTGATTAACATTTACATTAGCACCAAAATAATCCTAAACTTGAAAAAAAAAACTTCATATCAACAATGATAAATTAAAAAAAATAAAATTATAACTTACATCGATGAAAAATAATAATTCATAAATCACTGAATAGAGTTGGTAAAAAAATAACCTTAAACATTGAAACAACAAATCTAAACCATGTTGGTTGAGAGCAACCTAGTTCAATGGCGGATCTTGACCATTTATTTTGAGAGCTAAATAATATATTATTAATAAATAATAAAAAATATAAAAGAAAAGAAGAAGATAAAAGGGTTAAAGGATAAAATTATAGATATATACTTATATTAAATGATCATCAAGTTTGAGGGGAACAAAAGGAGGGACTGAGAGAATAAAATTGTAAATATACAAGTAAATATATTAAATATTCAATAAGTCTGGGGGACCAAAATCATAAATTACATGAAAGTTACAAAACTTTGGGGGAGCCACGACCCTCCGCTCCAAAAAGATCCGCCACTGACCCACTTGATATTTAAATTAGAATAAACTTTATTAAAAAACACAGTAAAAAATGTCATTGATGTTAGAAAAAAAAACTGTGACTAAAATTAATTAAAAAATAACACCAATAATCGAAAAAAAAAAATTAATGAAAGAAAACAATGGATTACGACGTTAAATTAATCAAATGATTCCTTTGTTTTTTCCCAACGTCATACTTGTTCACATTATCTTACATTGTTTAAGATTAGAATGCATTATACTAGTTTCATGAATGTCTTCTCCATGGCACATGAAAAGAAGTTACATGAATGTCTTCTCCTTCGCACAATGGCACAAAAATTTCATAGTCCCAAGGTGTCTCTTTCCATGCCTTGGTGAAACCTCTTTTTCTTGTAAGAATTAAAGTAAATATTTTGTCTTTTGTGTTGACTTGAAATTCAAATAGTGTTGTAGTAAATCCAGTTATGTTTTATATATTGCATTGTTTTCTAGTTCCTCTGGCGTTACTCCCCAAAAGATGTGCATTTGACACTAAATAAATAATATTTCACGTACAGTGTTATAATTATTTCTGAACTTCTAAAGTGAGTAAGCTTGAGTAAACAAACATCTTCATCACAAAGGATTATTTGCCTACAGAAGTGAATATGATATGAGTCTATACCTTTTATGGAATTGTCCTCCGTTGTTTGTTCGGATACTTTGAGTATTTGAAACCAAATATGCATAAAATTTAAATTATTAACCAGATGTTTAGCATGCATATCAGAAAGAGCTATCATAATAAACATTATGTTCTTCTTCAGCAAGATACTCAAGATAGACAAATATGGTTAGAAACTAATTTTGTTCCATTGACTTGGCTACTTCCGTGTTTACATTTAGAAAAGGTTAAAGATATATATAAATATATTTTGTTATTTTAGTTTATAATTAATTTTTTAAATATATGTGTGATATTATTAGTTAATTAATTAGTTTTCTAAGATTAAGGCTTGTATATTTTTGTATATTATATTTATTCTAAATAAGTGAATGACATCAATTAAAAATTTTTTTTTTTTTAAGGTATCAGAATTTTTAGGATGATTATGTTTTTTTTTCTTGGACAATAAGAGTTTTTTTTCTCAATTATTCTTATTCACTCACTTGGAATAAATATAATGTATAAGTCATAATTTTAGAAAATTAATTAAATAACTAATAATGTCATACATATATTTAAAAAATTAATTATAAATTAAATATATACTGACCTAAAATACAATAACAACATATATTTACATATATTTTAACATAATCCTTTAATGAAAAAAGAAAAAAATTAATCAAGCTAAGTTATACATATAAGGAGAATTTGTTTCCCTTGGATTAGGTATTGGTCTTGTTTTGTTAGACTCGTAGGATTGAATGGGGGAAATGGTAGAGGAGTGGAGTGGAGTGAAAGAAAAGAGAGAAGTAAATAAATAGGGAGAATGATTATGGAGAAGAAAAAGAGGTTGAAAAAGGTGGGGGCATGCAGGGTGAGTGTCTAAGAGCTTCATTTTCCATTTCAAATATGCTTTTATGGCAGCCTTTATACTTTGTGTTCCTTCTCTTCTCCACTGTAAGGATTCCATATCTGTAATTTTCCTTCACACTAACACTAACAAACACTCATCTTCTGCTACTGTGGGCCCTCCATTTGTGATGCCCCCATATTCCTATTACCTAAAACCCTTGACCCACTAAGATTAGATTCTCATATGTTGTCATAATCAACCTACAATTTATCTACCCTCAATATTTCCAAATGCTCCTCTCGTACATACATATATGTCAACTCCAACACCATGTGCACACCCAAACAAACATCGACTTCTCTCTTAATTTTTAGGGCAGAAGGGTTAACATTTTCATTTTAATTAGTGCCTCTCATGATAGCTACCACATACGTTGTCTAAGCCAAAAAGGGTGGTAGAGAATAAGCTTTCGTCCTGGCCTTATTTTCTTAGAAACTTCCATGCTTTTCATTAACAAAAACGAGGCAATATAGGGTAATTACAATTAAACCAAACGTGCCTTTGCATTGTAATTTAATATCAGACAAGTAAAAGCCATATTGTAGGTGCTCACATACGTAGCCAATAATGTGAGGTTTTGTCCATTGTCGATCCATTCTGTCAACACAGACATGAAAAAGTACAAAACATGTCTTGGATAAAACAACTGACCAAGTCTTATTCACAAGCTTTATTCATACTAGAGGACGTTATTCGACTCACTAATGTTAAATGAAAAACAAAAAATTATACATTTGTATTAGCGTTTGTTTGTTTAAAAACCTCAACTGAACCAAACTCGTAATGAAATGAATTCAAATTCATTTTAAAAAAACTAAAAAGTTGAACTTCTTTTTAATTTATTTTTTGAAAATCAAGCTGCTCCTAAATCGAATTATTTGAATTTAACTATAACATGAAAAGTATGGAAATATGCCTTAAAAGAAATCATTTTAAAAACAAATAATTCAAATGATTCGGATAGTTCAAATGAGAACAATTTTACTACTGTTAGGAATTTGAATTCAATTCCCATAAATAATTATGTATTTTAGTTTAATTCAAATTTTCAGAGTTTAGTTCAATTTTATAACAGTTGTTGTTTGTCAATATGAAGTTTTACATTTGATTTAGAAAAAAAAAAAACTCATAAACCGATGTCATATAGTTTTAGATTGAGTGTGTTATGAAATTTACTTGTATAATATGTTCGTGATTCAATAAAGATCTCTCAATATTATTTTATTCCTTTTTTTTTATCAAGAATATTGAAATGTTCAGAGGATTTGGGATGTTTTGCATGCTATGTCATATTTCACCCTTGAAGCCCACAATGGCCGGAAAGTAGTTGTTCATTTTCTGTGCCCATATATATGAAGGCCCAGTCGCAGCCATGTCATAAAATGCTCCTTTCTAAGGAAGAAATGAGATGTTGGTAAATTGGGAGACTGAGTAATGCACTAATTAATCACTATAATTATAAATATCAATTAACCCAATATTCAAATTTGTAAAATTTAAGTTTAAAATTATAAATTTATATTTTATTTAGTAGTTTTGTCCTGGATAAAAATTAAATGGACACACTTAGATTACATCTACTAATTACTTTTAGTGAATGAATCCATTTTGAACACGTAAGTTCAATCTGATACATTGCTTACTTGAAAGCTCATAAAATTGTGTTCTAACCCCACTTAATAAGAAGCGGACGAAATATAGTGGGTTATATGATTGTTCTATCTCTACGTGAGTACTGCTATAATTTTTTTATTTTGGACTTTTTTTTATAAATTTTTTATTAAAATTAGTAGAAAATACATTTTTTACGAATATTTTTACAAATTTTAATTTATAGGTAATTTGTTGGTGGATAATGATTTACCTTAAAATTTATAAGAAATTTCATGCTTTTTATAATAATAATAAAAATCATAGAAATGTTTTTCTGTAAAACATAAATTTGTAGGAAACATTTTTCTACAAAGCAAAAATGGCAGGAGTTTTTCTTCTAAAAAAAATTGAATTTTTTTTTGCAAGAAACTCTATTAAATACCTTCTACTGCAAATTTATATTTTACAAGTTATTTCTTGTAATTTGAAATTGTAGATAATTTTTCTTACAAACTTAATGTGCAAATAATTTTGTAATTTTAAAAAATTGCTGAAATTTCAATATTTATTTATTTTAATAATCTTTTTACTATTTTTAAAAAAATATGATTGTTTATTTATTATAAAATAAAAATTATTAATTTATAATATTTTTATCTATGTGTTTGATACATTTAAACAAAATTTTATATGACTATTAACCATAAATACATTTCATTGTATTTTAAAGAAAGAGGTAACGAAGAATTATATTTAACATTAATTTAGCGTGATAAAAATATCTAATACTAAATAAAGAATTAAATTTGGCATTTAATACTTTATATACAAAAAAAATATGATTTTAAATTACATTTTGCCATAAACATTAAACATTTAATGTGTGTTTGTAGGCATCTAATGATAAGCACAAGCGATGATACTACTATATAAGTAATATATTTTATACAACCTATAAAACAAATCAAAATATGAGTCTAAATTTGAAACTAAAGATTCAATCTCATCATATGTTATCTAATATGCAAAATAAATTAAAATATTTCTAAAATTAAAATCAGAGACTTAATTTTATCGCAAGTTCATAATCTACAAAATAATTCAAAATATAATTCTAAACTTTGAGACTCAATTTCATCATAGGTTCACAATACGTAAAACATATTAAAATGTAAATCTAAACTTCAAACCAAATACTCAATTGTACGGTATGTCGCATAATCCGTAAAATAAATCAGATTTCACATTGTATGATTAAGACCACATAATTGCAATTCATATATGAATTTGCTTGTCCAATATGAAAAAAAAAAAACCTTTTTACTGGAAAATGGAAGAAAATGACTTAGTTGGATTGTCATCATCAATTTTTATCTTATAATCATGTTTTTAAAAGAAATAAGGATGTTTTTTTACAAAAATATAATTGAAAAAGATGAGTCTCCTCTTAGATTAAATAGTGAACAAGTATGGCATATAATCTCTAAAATTTCTAAGTCAACTAAAGTAAAAATATGCAATATACTTGGTTGTGAACGTTCTCATAATTGAACAAAGCGAAACATATTTTGGGTTTTGTCATATTGAAAAGACAATGACACAATTTAGATGTTAGACACATAGAAAACAAATGTTTTTAAAAATTTGTTTCATAGTGTTATAGATATTAAGAAGAAAATTAAAGACAATGAAAAGACATGATTGGACTTAATATTGTATTGTAATAGAAAATTGTTATTGTTAAAAATAAATCATAATGAAAGATGTATAAGAGTTATTAGATTTAAAAGATACTTAATAGATATACTTCCAACATTTCTAGATGCATATATACAAAATATTTTTTTTGGGTACTTTTTGTTAAGGGTGAAACTTTAATGTATATTTTATTCTATGGTAAGTATGGTTCTTTTTTTCTTTTTGATATTTTGAGCCAAAGTTTTTTTATCAATAATATTAAGAATATTTAAGGTTGACCAACCACCTAACACAATATTAATAATTTACAAATCCAACTTGTCAACAATTGCATCTACAATATGAGAAAAGCCAAAATTCATTGATATTATGTAATTATTTTCAAACTAAGAATTTAAGAAGTTTCAAATATTTTTTAGATATTGAAGTAGTCTATAAACAAATATTATTATTTTTTAAAGAATATATATTTAAAATATTCTTAAAAATATAGGTGTAATTGATCATAAACTAGTAAATATTTCTATGAACCTAAATAAAAAATTAATTACAGAACAAGATTAATATTTTTTTATCTAGAAAAAAATATAAATTATTGGTTTGAAAACTAATTAGTTTATTATTAATAGAATTGATCTGTCTTTTACGTTTTTTTTATTATTGGTTCTAACTATTTTTTTTCCGATAGAATATATAAATTATATGTACTTATGTATTAAATTTGTGTGTACAAATTTTTTTTTGTTTGAGTGAAGAAAAACAAAGAGAAAAACTAACATTCGCTCAAGCAAATCCTCTAACGCTTGAGCGAATTTCAATGAATTTTGACTTGGAACATGATATTCAAATGCAATCCAATGATTAACAACTTAAAAGCAAAAAAAAAAAAAAAGAAATTAAAGATAAAACAATGGGTTGCCTTCCAGGAGCACTTGTTTAACGTCTTCAACTCGACGCCTATTTGCTTTAAGGTTCATCTAAGTAGATAATGAGGTGAAACTTATCCACTGCATCTCCCAAATATACCTTAATTCTCTGCCCATTAACTGTCCATATTCTTCTTGTTGCTAGATCTTCTAATTCTACAGCACCATAAGGCCTAACGGATCTTACCACGAATGAACCTGACCATTTGGATTTCAGTTTCCCAGGAAAAATTCTTAATCTTGAATTAAACAGTAATACTGACTAACCTTGATGAAAATCTCTTTTCAGAATTTTCTTATGATGATAAACCTTAACTTTCTCCTTGTATAACTTGGATGATTCATATGCATTCAGTCTCATTTATTCTAATTCATGCATCTGAATTTTTCTTTGCTTTGCTGAAGCTTTTGGGTCAAAATTTAAAAATTTTAAAGCCCAATACGCTTTATGCTTCATTTCTACTAGAAGATAACATGACTTACCATAGACAAGTTGGAAGGGAGATAACCCAGTAGGAACTTTATATGCAGTCCTATAAGCCCAAAGCGCATCATCTAACTTTATTGACCAATCTTTTCTTGAAGATGAAACAGTCTTTTCTAATATTTTGTTGATTTCTCTGTTTGAAACTTCTACATGCCCATTAGTTTGTGGATGATAAAGTGATACAACTTATGTCTGACCCCATAATGCTCTAAACATTTCTGAAGTTGAATATTGCAGAAATGTGATCCTCCATCACTGATTAAAACTCTAGGAGTGCCAAATCTAAAGAATATATTTTTCTTTAAAATTTTTATCACAGTTTTGGCATCAGCTTTTACAGTAGCCACTCCTTCCACCCACTTTGACACATAATCCACTGCTACAAGATGTATTCTTTAGAGAATGAGGATGGAAAAGGTCTTGCAAAATCAATTCCCCAACAGTCAAATATTTGTACTTCCAACATGATATTCAAAGGCATCTCATTTCTTCTTGAGATACTCCCTATTTCTGACAATTAATATATTGTTGTGCAAATTTGTGCGCATCTTTAAATAAGGTAGGCCAGAAAAAACCAGATTGGAGAACTTTTGCAGCAATTCTAACTCCATTAAAATGACCCCCATAAGGAGAACTATGACAATGCCAAAAAATATTTTTAGCTTCCTTGCTTGTCACACACCTTCTCAACAAGTTATCACTTCCTATCTTGAAAAGGTAAGGAGCATCCCATACAAAATAATGGGCATCCTTAAATAATTTCTTCTTTTGGTGGCAAGTATATTCTTCTGGGACAATTTTTGCAGCTTTGAAATTTGCCATGTCAGCAAACCAAGGTCTTTCTTGTATCATCATTAGTTTTTCCTCTGGAAATTCCTCCTGCACTTCTAATTGATTATTAGTCACTTGAGTATTGACTAATCTGGACAAATGATCAACTACCAAATTTTCACGGCCCTTTTTATCCTTGATCACCAAATCAAATTCCTGCAACAATAAAATCCATATAATTAGCCTGGGTTTAGAATCTAATTTGGTTAACAAATATTTAATTGCTGCATGATTAATATATACAATAACAAATGAACAAATACTGCTATAAATTTTTCCAATGCGTAAACTATAACTAGTAATTCTTTTTCAGTAGTTGCATAATTAATTTGGGCTGCATTAAAAACTTTGCTAGCATAATGTATAGCATGAAAAATCTTAGATTTTCTTTAGCCTAATACTGCTCCTATAGCATAATCACTTGCATCACACATTAATTCAAAGTCTAATTTCCAATCAGGTGCAATTATCACAGGGGTTGAAATTAATTTCTGTTTTAACAATTTAAAAGCCTGCAAACATTCCACATCAAAATTAAAAGAAATATCCTTATTGAGCAAGTTGCTCAGTGACTTTGCAATCTTTGAGAAGTCTTTTATAAATCTTCTATAGAATCCAGCATGTCCTAAAAAACTTCTTATGCCCTTCACATTTTTTGGTGGTGGAAGCTTCTCAATAATCTCTATTTTTTCTTTATCAACTTCAATCCCTATTGTAGAAATCTTATGGCCTAACACCACGCCTTCAGTTACCATAAAATGTCATTTTTCCCAATTTAAAACTAAATGTGTATCAACACATTACTTCAGTACAATGTTTAAATTCCTCAAGCATTGGTCAAATGATGCACCAAATACTGAGAAATCATCCATGAAAACTTCTATGCATTGTTCCACAAAATCTGAGAAGATAGCTAGCATGCATATTTGAAAAGTTGTTGGGGCATTGCACAATTCGAATGACATTTTCCTGTAAGCAAACACACCAAAAGGACAAGTAAAAACAGTTTTTTCTTGATCTTCTAGATCTACTTTTATTTGATTGTACCTTGAATAACCATCCAGAAAACAATAAAAAGCTTGTCCTGCTAACCGTTCTAACATTTGATCCATAAAAGGTAAAGGAAAATGATCTTTTTTAGTTGCCTGATTTAATTTTCTATAATTTATACACATTCTCCAACCTGTGACAGTCTTAGTAGGTATTAATTAATTTTTATCATTATAAATTACAGTCATACCTCCTTTTTTCGAGACCATCTGAATTGGGCTAACCCAAACACTATCACAAATAGGATAGATCATACCTGCATCAAGTAATTTCAATACTTCTTTTTTTACCACATCTTTCATAGTTGGATTAAGACGTCTTTTAGGTTGTGCAACATGCTTGAAATCATTCTCCATGTGAATCTTATGCATGCAATAAGAAGGACTCATTCTTTTGAGATCAGATAACGTCCACCCTATTGCCTTCTCATTCTCTTTCAAAACTAAGATCAATTTTTCTTCTTCAGAATTTGTTAAGGCATTGCTAATCACCACTGGTTGGTTGCCTCCATCTGCAAGAAAAACATATTTTAAGTGAGGAGGTAATACCTTTGATTCCAGTTTCTAACTCTCAGTTTCATGTTCTTGCTGCAATTTCTCAGATTGTTGTTCTTTTGCAGTAACTTCTTGTGCTGAATCAAGATATTTTAAATATTTCTCAATTTCTTTTTCCCCCTCTTTATCAAATTCTTCATTAATACCTATCAAAGCTTTTTCTAATGGGTTTGCTTTAGTTAGTTGCTTCCTTGCTGCTTGAAAGATATCATCTACCACATCCATCCTAAGACAATGTTGTTTATCTGTAGGGTGCCTTATTGCTTCAAACACATTAAAATTAACTTCCTCATCTTCTACTCTGACTTTTAACTTGTCATCATTAACATCAATAATAACTTTTGCTGTCTTCATGAAAGGTCTTCCCAGTATAAGAGGAACTTCAGTGTCTTCCTCCATATCCATCACAACAAAATCAACTGGAAACATAAATTTATCAACTCTGACCAAAACATCCTCCGCCACACCATAAGGAAATTTTAGAGATTTGTTAGCTAGCTGCAGTGTCATTCTTGTAGGCTTTATTTTCAAGTCTCCTATTCTTTTAAGCATAGACAAGTCTCCTATACTAGCACCCAAATCAAGTAATGTCTTACCTACTTGTAATGTCCTAATTGTGACTGGTATAGTGAAACTGCCAGGATCCTTAGACTTTTGAGGTAATGATTTCTGAATGATAGCGTTGCATCCTGCTTCTAGCTCCACTGTTTCTGTAGTAAATATCTTTTTCTTAGTTAACAACTCTTTCATGAATTTTGCATAAGTCGACATCTGCTCCATAGCTTCCATAAATGGAATATTAATTTGTAAATGCTTGAAAATATCCATAAATCTTACAAACTGTCTTTCTTTATCTTTCTTGGAAGAATGATGAGGATATGATAAACCCTTTAGTTGCGGTATTTGATTCTCATCTTTCTCCCTCTTTTTCTCACTATTTTTATTTTTTTCTTCTTTTTTAGTAATTTTTTCTTTTTCTATACTCTCACTTTTATTTTTCTCTTTTTCTCCTTCACACTCATCTTTCTTCTTTTCATCCTCTTTTTCTTGTAGGATTTCCTTCTCTACAGCCAAGCTGTCACCAATCCCTTTTCCTATAACCTTACCACTCCTTATAGTTATTGCCTTGTATTGCTCCTTTGGATTGGTTTGTGTGTTAGCTGGAAATTGTCCTCCTTGCTGCTCAGATAATTGTTTAGTCAGTTGACCCATCTGGGTATCTATATTTCTGAATGAAGCCTCAGTATTTTTCTGATTAGCCATAGTGCTTTGCATGAATTTTTCTAAAGTATCCTCCAATTTACTCATTCTGTCAGGCATTGAAGGATATTGTTGTTGCTGCGAATATGGAGGTTGCTGATATGACTGTTGTTGAAATGTAGGTTGTCTAGTAGATGAGCTAACACCTTTTTTCCACCCAAAATTCTGATTCTGATTCTCTCTCCATCCTTGTGTAAAATTATTCTGATAATTTTTGGAATTAGGTAAATTACCTTGTCCGCCTTAACTACTACCTTGAGCACCCATATAATTAGCTTCTTCTTGTTGAATGTTGCCTTGATAAGAGCATTGTTCATTTGCATGATCACCTCCACACACATCACAACTCATCTGTTGATTAGGAATGGATTATACTGTGTGCATTTGTTGAGGTAATTTCTTTATTTTCTGGTTCAATGCTTCAATATGTGGGGTCAAAAGTTTATTCTGGGCTAAGATAGCATGTGAGGTGCTAAGTTCAAGTACTCCCTTTCTTTGAACTGGATGTCTATCATGTTGGGCCGATTGGTCTGTAAAAACTAGTGCATCAATAATTCTTGTGGCATGTTCAATTTCTACATCCAACATGGATCCTCCTACTGCAGCCTCTAATAGCATCTTTGCATCATGTTGCAAGCCATTATAGAAAATATTCAACTGAGAAATGTCATCAAATTCATAATTTTGGCATCTTCTCAACAGTGATTTAAATTTCTCCCATGCTTCAAAAAAAGATTCACCTGCTCCTTGTCTGAAAGAAGTGATGTCGGATTTTGCTTTGATGTAGGAGGATAGTGGGAAATATCTATTCAGAAACTTCTCTTCTACGCTACTCCAATTAGTCAAACTCTGATTATGATGTGCCTTCAGCCACTCCTTTGCCCTACTTGCCAAAGAAAAAAGAAATAATCTCAAATATACAAATTCAAGATTTACTGCTCTAAATCCCATGGTACCAATCAACTCATAAAAAGTAGACAAATGGATATAAGGGTCTTCATGATCCAGTCCAGTGAATTGATGAACACTAATCAAACTTAAGAAAACTGGATTCATTTGCAATGTCTGATCGTTCGGTATAGCAATGCTGGAAAAGTGTCTCAGACCTTGCTGCATAACATAGTTTCTGAGTGTTCTTCTAGGTGGATTTGAATCTAGGCATGACAACGGGGCGGGCGGGGCGGGTTTTGCCTCCCGATCCCCGCCCTGACTTTTAATCGTCCCCACCCCGATCCCCGTCGGGGTTAGAAATTAAGTCCCCATCCCAGTCCTCGCTGGATTTCGGGTTCCCGTCCCGCCCAGTCCCCGATCTATATTATTTTAAAAAGATAATTACATTTATAATAAATTAATTTTACTATCTATTTTTTATATATAAATAAATATTTATAATTTTATAATTTATAATAATTATTAATTAAATATACATTTTAATTTATTATATTTATATTTAAATATGTATGTAAAAGAAATATTTAATCATTTTTTATTTATAACATTATTATTATTATTATTATTATAATACTGTATTCAAATATTTGAATACTTATAACATTATCATTATTATTATAATACTGTATTCAAACATTTGATTATATATATAAGTTAATTCATTTTTAAGTTGTAATTTAAAAATATGAAATATATAGTTTATAATGAAATATTTAATAAGTTAATTATTATTCAATTAATTCAAAGTAATAAAAGTTTAAATTATCAATTCCTTTAATCCTTTAAAATACAATTATTTTATTAAGATAAAATTTGATATATGATAAATAAGAATAATAAGATAAACAAATGACATAATAAAACCTAATAAATATAAATTATAAATAAAATAATATTAGTTACTATTAAGATTTATGTAAAATATTTAGAAAAAGATAAAGAATAAAAAAATTAACTGTGTTCATCAAATTGATTGAAAAGATTGAAAAAAAAAACAAATTGACGAGAGAGATTAAAAAAATATGAAAAACTACAAGGTATAAGAGAGAATAATATAATAAATTAATTGATATAAAAGATTAAAAAAGATAAAAAAATTAAAAAATAGGTAGAAGAAAAATAAAAATTGGTAAAATATAAAAAATGACCTTATATGTAATAGAAAAATAAAAGAAAATACTTTTAAAATATTAATATTTTAAAATTTAAATTTAAATATAAAGTCGGGCGCGGACGGGGCGGGGTCGGGGTGGGGATTGCATTACCCATCCCCGCCCCCGCCCCCGACTTTTTAAAGCGGGGAAAACCCGAACCCACCCCCGCCCCCGGTCAACTCGGGTTTTCCCCGTCAAACTCGGGGCGAGGACAGGTCGGTCCCCACGGGGACGGGTTTAATTGCCATCCCTATTTGAATCTGGATTTTGATTTGGATTTAGATTTGGAGTTGGATTTAGATTTTCCTGTGGCTTGTTCTTGAGTTTCCCTTCTTCTTCTACCCTGGTTCCTCCGAGTTGTTTTTTCAATCTTCAGATTAAATTCTAATTGCTCTGAATATACTTGTTCTCTTAAACACATAAATCAAAAGAATAACTTAAGCAAAGATTAGGACAAGCCAATAATTAAGTAAAACTATACTGAAAAATAAAACAAATAGAAATAAAAATAAAATACTCAATAAGCTAAACAAAGAATTCTCAAAGAACACCGTTCCCTGGCAATGGCACCAGAAATACTTGTTCAATAAGGATATTTCTTTTAATTTTGATGTGGAATGTATGTAGGCTTTTGAATTGTTAAAACAGAAATTAATTTCAGCCCCTGTTCATTTTAGGCCTCAAACCACATCTGCGTGGAGAGGTAATGTCACTTTAACCTTCAGATCTACCTCAAGCAATAGCTCTTGCCAAGTTACAAGATGACAAAACCATATATGTTTTCACCTCCTCTAATCATTTACTCAACCCTCCACTCCTAAACCTCTTCCCCCTCTTTTACCAACACCAACAACCAAACTTCCCGTTAAAGTCTCACCGAAGCCAAAATACAGGCTCATAGGGACAAAAACCTGTGCTTCAACTGCGATGAGAGGTATTCCAGAGGGCATCAATGTAAATCGTAGTTTTTGTTGCTTACCACTTTCGATACTGATGATCCAATCCCTGATCTCCTACTTGTGGATTTCGATCCAGTGGAACCCTCTGAACCAGAAGCTGGTCTAATCAGTCTTTATGCCTTTTTGGGTCACTGGACCCTATGGACTTTCAGGGTTACAGGGGCTATAAACGGGTACAAGGTCCAAATCTTGGTGGATAGTGGGGCAACTATTAGAAAAGTAGGATGAGATCAAGAAGGGGTAAATTGATCTTTGAAAGTTTTTCCCACATTTAAGAATACAGATTATCTATTTCAAAGATTATGAATTCTGATCAAGTTTTGAATCAAGAAAAACAAACAGTTCTATGTAAAGCACAAACAGAATAAAAGAGAAAGGTTTAGAGAAAGACACACAAGATTTATACTAGTTCACCCAAACCACAGGGCTACATCCAGTTCTCAACCAAATTCTATTTGAGTTCTATTAGATTGATTATGTTTCTGATTACAAGCCCAAATCACAAAACATCCAATCCACACCAAGAACCAAATTCCAATTTTTGCACCAAACCTTGACCAAGAACCAAGTTCTAGTTCTTGAACCAACCTGCAGCCAAATTCCAGCTACAGAACCAGTGCCTAACACTTCCAGACACCCACAATACAAGTAAAGAAATGAAAAGAAACAAAGAGAAGAACTAGAACAATCAAATCCGGATTATGCAGCTCTTGCAGAATGAGTTTCTTCTCATATAAGAAAGTAAAAATGCCTCAAGAAAGAACTTTGAAAGACTTTACAAAAGTGGCGCGCTTCTTGCTTGAAAAACTTCTCTAATGATTGCTTGATTGATTACTCAAATATGTACTTTTAAAAAGCTGAAACAATTCTGTGTCTATAGAGTTATTTTTCAATTATTGGTTTAATTAATCGGTTAAAACTTTCTTTAAATCTATTATTAAATCTTGATTAATCAATTAATTCTTCTTTTAATCAGTTAAAATATGTTTAATGATTTTCTAGATTTATTTTAACTGATGCGACGATATTTTAATTGATTAAAACAGTTAAACAAAAATTCTCTAAGTTGTTTTAATTGATTAATTCACGTTTTAATCGATTATAATTCTGCCAAATATTTTCTTAAAACTTCATAAGTGATTTTTAACTGATGAAAGTCTGCTTTAATCGATTAAAACATTTGACAAAAATTTCCCTAAGTTGTTTTAATCGATTAATTCAATGTTATATCGATTAAAATTCTGGCAGAATATTTTACAGAACTTCTCACGTGATTTTAATTGATTAAAATGAAGTTATATCAATTAAAATGCTGACAGAATACTTTTCAAAACATTTCAAGTGATTTTAATTGATTAAAATACTGACAGAACATTTTTTCATACTTCTCAAGTGATTTTAATCGATTAATTCGAAATTATATAAGTTAAAATACTGGCAGAAGGTTTTCAAATACTTCTTTAATGAAAATAATCGATTAATTCGAATGTGCATTGATGAAAACAACCCCAGTGTATGTTTTAAATGGTTTTAATCGATTATTTCGAAAATATATCAGTTAAAAACTCTATCATGAATGTTTCTAGCTCATTTTGATCGAATAACCTTAAAGTGTTTTAGTTAAATCTAATCCTTAAGATCATATTAATCCATTAATTCAGTTTTTAACAGATTAAAACGTTTAGAGGCATTTTCACATTCTTTCAAAATGAATAATCCTCATGTAGCAGAGAGATAGGAATGATTATACCTATTAATATTGATGCTGACTCACTAATCACTCTACCCTTTAATCCAAGTAGCCTTTGACTTCATCAAATAATTAAGATCTTCAATCTATCACAAGGTTCAATAAGATCTTCATCACTTTCAGTCTCCCCCTGTTTGATGAAGACAAATACCTCTTTTGAATTTCTTTGAAATATTTTGATCTGCAAAGGAAATCACTTGGATATACAGATTAGTGAATTATTCAATAAATTTCTCCCCCTTTGACTTCATCAAAAATAGGTATAAAACAGATGCAAAAATGTAGATTTCACAACATATGTAGGCAGTAAACCAAAGAAAGATTAAATTTATTATTCTTTCAAGAACAGGTAAAGTTAATTCAAACTTATCTTTCTTAACACGTTTACTGGTGAGCACAATACGTGTAAAGATAAGAGAATCTTGTTTTAGTAGCATGCACAAAAACATCCATTAACTAAAGCCTTTACTTTAAATTTTAGAATAATAATCGATTAAAATCATAGCAGTAATCGATTAAATTTGAACTTTTTAATGATTTTAATTGATACAAATTATGTTAAAATCGATTAAAACAGGAATAACAGAAGTATATAAAAAATATGAGAACTTTTAATCGATTAAATCGAGAATTAATCGATTAAATTGGTACAAATAGACTCATTGTAAATGAAATTAATCGATTAAAGCTATTTTATATTAATTAAAACATTCAGAATATATGAATTTATGTAATGTTTGATGCATTTAGAATCCCTAATTCAGTTTTGATTTTATAAAAACGATCTCTAGCCGAGAGGTTTTGTGAAAATGTCAATTAATTGTTTTTTGGTTTCAATAAAAAATATTTCACAATCCCCTTTTGAAACATGATCTCTAATGAAATGATGTCTAATTTCAATATGTTTTATTCTAGAATGCTATATTGGATTCTTTGTTAATATGATAACACTAGTATTATCACATAGAAGAGGAATTTTATTTAAAATCAAACCATAGTCCTCAAGTTGTTGTTTGAGCCATAAAGATTGAGCACAACAACTTCCAGCAGCAATGTACAATGCCTCAGCTGTGGAAAGAGAAATGCATGATTGCTTTTTGCTATGCCATGAAACTAGACTTCTTTTAAGGAGATGACAGGTGCCACTTCTGCTTTTTTTGTCAAGCTTACATCCTGTAAAGTCTGAGTCAGAATAACCAATTAGATTTAGCTTAGACTCATCAGGATATCACAACCCAACATTCAATGTTCCTTTGTGATATTTGAGAATTCTCTTTACAGAAGTGAAATGAGATTCTTTTGTTGCAGACTGAAACTTGACACACATACAAATACTAAATATAATGTCAGGTTGCCATAAGGTATAATAAGGATAGTGTAGGTAATATTATTATAATTATTATTATATTTGTAAATTATTTAGTATACATTAATTTTATTTTATAAAAATATAAATTATAATATATATGTTAATTGAAAATATATGATCAACATATTTTAATGATTAAAATATACAAAGTAGATGGTTAATATTTACATAATATATTTCCAATTAACATTTTAAATATATTTATATTTATCAAATTATTAATTCATCTATCACTTTACCAATCAATATATATATATATATATATATATATATATATATATATATATATATATATGAGAAAAATATAAATAGAATATATATTTTTAATTAAAGGAAAAATAAAAATAGAAAAACAATCACCCAAACACAATTTAAAGTTATTTTTGTCATTAATGATAGATTTCTTAATTATTTTGTTCTCTCCTCCTTCTCAAGAAGTTTCTGCTTGTTATAAATAACAAAACAAAAGCGAAGGACAAAACAAGATCAAGAAAAGAATTTTATCTCCTCCCGTTTCAGATTCAATCAATCGTGTAAAAACTAACAACAAAATTAAGAGAATTGTATAGTTTCGATAGAATTTTAGATACTGATAGCACAGTGAATTGATAAAAAGTAATTTCTGAAAGAAAGAATTTTATTTTGTTCAATAAGATCTTATGAGATAATTCATTGATAAAGACTTCATTTTTAACTTAGTGTTTTACTGTTTGGAACCCAAAATATGAGATACTATTGTATCATTTAAGACTTCAAACTTATTTTGAAAAAAAGTTAAAAATATTTTGTAAATGAGGTTCAATATCACCTTTTATGACTCTACCCATTGATTAATCTTTTTCAATGAAATACATCATAGCAAGATATCTTTTATAACTGAAACTCGATGTTAAAAACTTAAAGTTGTTAAGTAGGATTAAAAAAGAAAATAAACAAATTTTATATATGATTATGATTATTTTTACCATGAATTTAAATTTAGATAGGTTAAATATTAAATTTTAACACGAATTTTCATTCATAAGAAAAAAAAAACTTGACAACGATGTTCCATATTTTAACTCTTAATAGTACAAATGTTTAAGAGTATGCTAAATCATTCTTAAGAAATGTAACACTAGAGAAAGGTGTATAGTGATAATGGATGTCATCAATGCACATGTTATAAAAGAATAAGTCACTCTTAAGATAAATAAAAAATTAAGGGCAAAACAAGATGATTTTTTTTATCTAGAAAAATATAAAAAATTGGTTTAAAAAATTAATCAAATAGTTATTGATATTACTTGTAATTCATTCTTGTGTGAGAGTATAATGTATGCAAGTTGATTATCACTTCGTTTAAAAAACATTTGTCTAAAAAAAATTGTACTATTTATCATATTCAATGATCCATTTACTAAAAATATTTTGATACGAACCCTGACATATAGGGTTGAGTAGAAGCATGGTGGACAAAAGCCATGGAATCGTGAAGGCACACATAAAATGGCGGGCTAGCAGCACAGCACAGGTGGTGCTGTTAAGAGGAAATCAGATAAGAGACAACATTTGGCCAAAGGATGTAAGAGGCGTCTGAAAAATAAAATATCGGCGATTGGTTTCTTCATTTCTTGGTGAAGACGCGCGGTGCTGTGCAGTGCTGTCTCTTTCAAATCGCTGATTCTACAGTCGATACAGTCGAGGTTACAAGAAATGACAGAAATCTTGCATGGCATTTCCTAGTAATTACCATGTTTGAAACTTTGAAAAAATAACAGCTCAGAAGAAGAGTGAAACGGTACTTCGGACCAAGCACATAAAACCCAACCACATTTAATGAATAAAACAAATGTTTCTTCAGAACAAATTATATATATTAAGCAACTCATACATTTTAGTTTGATTTTATATATTGTTAACATATTATTATATATGGTTAACTACAATATTAAACAATATCTTTTATTTATTTTATTTATTTTTAATTACTTTTTTAGTTATATCTCTATTATAAATAGATTATCTATGTATGGTTTATATACAAGAGAGATTAATTTCAAATCATATTTCTTCTATATTTAATATGATATTTAGAGTTTAAATTATTTTGAAAATTTTTCATCATTATCCACTGTTAAAGTTGTCACCGCCTGCTAGTTAAACTAATGGTTAAACTAATATTTTATGATAGAAAAGAGTTATCTTAATTACTAGATAAATATTATTTTGTAGTGTGAAAGACTTGCGCACACTGTGAAGAAGTTTCAATTTCAATCTACAATAAATGCTCTATTATAACTTTTCATAATTGATTATTTCAATACAACTAAATTTGTAATTTGGAGGTGTAATAAATACTCTATTTGAAAGAAAAAATTGAATATAACTTTTTATACCTAAAAAATTGTTTATAATATTATAGTCTTTACTGATATCAAAATTTATTTATATCAAAATAGGTTAATGTTCGATCCAAAAATCTCCTACAACACTGTAAAATTTATAGAACATTTCAATATTTTTTTGGGTATTATTTTAGTCATAATAAATAAGATACCATTTTTTATCTTAATTCTAATAAATATATTATTTTTATTTGAAACTTTAATAATACAATATTATTTATAATATAGTATTAATTCATAGCTTATGATGGTCTTATTATTATTATGTGGTGAATTTTATTATCCTCTTATTATTATTTTCTCAATTTTATATAAGAGATGATATTATTTATTATGTCATGATAATATTATTACCTGTTATATTTACCACAAATAGTTAATAATAAAAAAATAAAAAATTAAAAAACATGAGACCCAAAATAATAAAATTAAAACTAACATCAAACGTCCTAATGAGAATAAGAAATTAATTATCCCAATAAAAAATAGCAACATGAATTTAATTCAATGGTCATGCAGCTGCTACGTGAAACTCCTCACTGTGTTCAACCTGTTACTGTGATTTCCATTCTTACACAAGTGGAGATCCTTAAACTATCCTTTGGACGGCGTCCCTATTGACCGCTGGAGGATCCGCCTGCCAGATTCCACACGACCAGACCTAGCCCCTATGGTGCCCAAGAGCATTCGTGACGGGGAAAACGATAATTAAGTCAGAAGTGCAGTCATCTATCTTCAATAACACATGTGCAGTCAATTGTAGGGCTTAGGTTGTTGTTAAATTGGTGTCAGACGGAAAATAATGTAGTGTTATTTTGTTAGATTATTACGTACTTGTGTGTCATTGAGTCTCAAGTCAACAAGTAACAGAAAGTAAAAAATCAGAGGGAAGTTTATCATAATGCCACGTTTGTATGATCCATTAGGTTATCACAATCTCAACATTTTATCGAAAAAATAAATTCTTTCTTCCGATATCACGTTTTGTCGGTTGATTATGCCACCAGAATCTGAACTTCTACTGAACGTATAAAATTCTTTTATTTTCATTTACTTCATTGTTAGTTTTTAATCCGTAGTTGATAGGCCGAGTAGAACCTGAAATTCGAGAATATAAAATTCATCTGTTGGTCTCGTCTTGTGTTTTTTGTTTTACTTAGAATCAAGTGTCATGCAAAAAAATTAAAATTTTAAAAATAACTTTAAATTGTGTTTGTGTTATTGTTTTTTTTAATTAAAAATATTCATTTTATTTATATTTTTGGATTTTATTTAATTTCATTCACGTGTTTACAAAATGTATGGATGTTAATCTTATGATAAAAAAATTTATTGGTAATATTATGTAAGGTGATAGATGAATTAATAATTTATAAATATAAACATATTTAAAAATGCTAATTGGTATTATATTATGTAAATATTAACCCATAATAATTAAAATATGTTGATCATATATTTTTAATTAACCTTCTTTTATATTTATGTTTATATTTATATTTTCATAAAATAAAATTAATGTATACTAAATGATCTATAAATATAATAATAATAATATTACTGTACTAATATATATCATTTTGTATTTTATTATTGGTAAGTAAATATATATTTAATTTTTGTATTCATTTATATTTAGTCGGTAGTAATAAATGCACTTGAATTGAATTAATAGGAAGAATACACTTTAATCTATGAAAATTTGAATATAAAAATTGGAAGAATACACTTTAATTTAATTTCTAAAGGTTAAAGTGTTTTTTTACATCAACAAATGTAATGTCAAAATTTTTGGCTATTTTTTTGGTCTGATCAAATTTATACCTCTCCCTTTTTATCTGTATCTCTATTTTTGAGATCCTTGAGACTTTTGAGGGAGCGGATGAACTTTCATCACCTAAAACATTTTTTTCATGATCCAATTGTTGATATAAATTTTTAAGATATCTTTTTTGTGATTCAAGCCTTTCCACAATCACTCTGCATTCGTGTCCACGCGAATCAAAATTCTCAATAACTCGATTCACTTCTGCTTCAACATTTAACAATGGAGGAAGAGGATGATAAACTTCAGTATTGTCACCACCGTTGATTGTCTTTTCCTTCTTATCGTTGTCATTGTAATGATCTAAACATAAGATTATAAACAGTATAAGTATAATACACCATACAAGATATGCATGTAACCAAATGGTAAAAATGTAGAAAGTACAACTAATAGGTAATGATATTTACCAGCAGCAGAATGAGCCATATCCTCCTTCCAGCTGTCTTCAACATTTGTTCCACAGTAGAGCTGATGCAAACCATCAAATTATTCATAAGCTCTCAGTGCACAAGAGAGAACAAACAAGATAGTTTCTATTTTTATTACCAAATATTAATTTTTTTGCAATTTTTTATGTGAAAAATTATTTAAATTTGTAGAAAATTTATTTATTATAATTTTTGTAAAAAAATTGCAAAAGTATTCCTTGAAAATTTCTAGTAGTGTTTGAGACGGCCGTATCAATTCGAGCTAGCAGCTCATTTGCAACCTGTCTCCCTGAACCCCGCACCAGAAAAGCACCAAGATTCAAAATTTTCTTCAAAATTTTTTGATCCAAATTTGTAGTTTTACATGTTTGAAGAAGATTATAAACATGGGATATCATGTCAGTTCTATCACTACAGCGTCTGCAGTGGTATTCACAGTCTAACCCTATGTTTCCTCCAACTTTGCCATCCAAGAAAGATAGGAGGGAACATTCAATGTGACAAAGATGGCCACATATTCCTTGTCAAGGATTCAGTTGACACTTGACATAATTATAGCCACCATAATCTGGACAGAGAGTTTGGCCACAAAGAATGCAACAACAATGGCGGCAAAACTAAGGTTGCGCGCAACATAAGGGTGGTGAATAGTTTTCTACTTCTAAACCATCATACTGGGCACTTGTCGTTATTGGATATACACTTTACCTCGTTTTCACCGTTGAAGTTGTATGGTTCTTGTGCTATCTGAAGGAGAGGTATAGCAGTAGGTAATGGCAATGATTCATGTGGTATCTGACCAAGAGGTATAGCAGTAGGTAATGGCAATGCTTCATGTGGTATCTGACCAAGAGGTATAGCAGGTATAGCCACTTCATTGACTGTGAAACACAACACAACACCATAAATAGTTTATTCAATCTGATATCATTTTAATGAGCAAAACAAAGGATCATTGTAACACAAAGAATTAAAAGAGCGAAATAAGTGATAGGAGAAAAGAGACGGTAACCTGATGCAGGTGGTAAAGCCGGAATTTTCCAGTAGAAAGTGGAGAAAACGGCTTCAGGATCCGTGGCAGGAAAAAATGTTCTGATGTAGTTTTTAACAGCAACCTTGCTCGCAAAGATGTATTTCTTGCGAGTCTTGCTCGAGCACGGTGCTGACTCTGAGGCGTTCTTCTCCTCCTTCCACGCGCGGAGTAGTCGATCCGGCAGATACAGATATCGATCCTGAAAGTACATACCGTTCCGGACAATTCTCCGTCCAGTTCTCCATCTCCAAATATCTCCCCTCTCCGGCCAGTTTTCCGGTGCGTATGGATACCCTTCACCATACACTTCCGGTGGCACTGGCGGTAAATGAGGAATATCTCTACGCTCCATCTCAATATGCTCACTGGATTGGATTACTACCGTTCTTAGATATGAACTTTGAACTTTGATATGAACTTGTATATATGAACCTGATATATAGGGCTTGCGTAGAAGCATGGTGAACAAAAGCAATGGAATCGTGAAGGCACACATAAAACGGCGGGCTAGCAGTGCATAGCATAGGTGCTGTCAGGAGGAAAGACCACATTTAGCCAAAGGATGTAAGAGGCGTCTGAAAATTAAAAGATCGGCGATTGGTTTCTTCATTTGTTGGTGAAGACGCGCGGTGCTGTGAGTGCTGTCTCTTTCAAACCGCTGATTCTACAGTCGATACAGTCGAGGTTACAAGAAATGACAGAAATCTTGCATGGCATTTCCTAGTAATTACCATGTTTGAAACTTTGAAAAAATAACAGCTCAGAAGAAGAGTGAAACGGTACTTCGGACCAAGCACATAAAACCCAACAACATTTAATGAATAAAACAAATGTTTCTTCAAAACCATCACTTATGTAATTTTAACTACACATGGATATAACCACAGAACAACAATCATCATTATATATTAAGCAACTCATACACATGCACATGAATTATAGATCATCACATTCACATACATATATTATATGTGAAATAAAATATTAATAAGTTTCTGCATAAGTTTAAACTAACTTATAAGTTAATTTGTAAAAGCTTTCATATACAGTGTTGTTAAGATTTTATTTTAAACCTCTCTATAAATTAATTTTAGCTTATATATCAAATTTTATTTTATTTATTTATTTATTTTAATTTTCTTCTTTTACAAGTACTTCTGGAGAAACTTATCCAAACAACAAAAAGGATTTATTAATATATAATCCCGAAGTAATACTATTATGAAATTGTATAAATGATTTATTAAGTATTTAATATACATCAATTTAATTCCTGAATGAATACATTTCTTATCATTTGAAAGAGGGACCAATTTGATAGATTTTTCAATACTGAAAAAACTACTTGACTTTATTTTCAACATTAAAAAGGATCACTTACCTACTTTTTTATTTGGACATTATTTATGAAAAAAAAAATTAAAGATAGAATTGAAAAATATGAAATTATAGATGCAGGTCCATTACTCTATTCATAAATGCTTTTATCATAAGAAATGGTTAAAATGTTAAGTTTTTTTCTTTCTTTTTTTAAAGTGTTGAAATTGTTAGAGTGTTTTTGACACAAAAAAGTAAAACATTGTTGAAATCAATTAAGAGTTTTGTCTGTAATTCATATAGCAATATGCTGCAATAAAAGGTACAAATGAGAGAACAGTGACTGTAATTTAATTTAATGATTAAATAAATACTTTTTATTTACAAATTAAATCAATAATAATTTGGGGTTTACGTACATACACAATATAATTAAAAAAAATAATTAAAGAGATATAAAATATAGAAATAAAAAATTAATATTAGTCCATAAAAAAATATCTAAAAATTTTAAAGTTATCAATCATAATCATTCAAGAGATACAGTCAAGTGTTAGATTAATTATAAGCAACCTTAATTTTTAACTATAAACAAATACTAAACATACTTAATGGGTTTAAACTACTGTTAATATCAACATGCACTAATCTATTAATTGTATTTACAATAAATAAATAAATAAAATATAAAAATATTATTCAGATTCACCAAATAGTTTTTTTACATGATATTAAACTAAATACGAATTATTTTAATAATATAACTTTATCTTTGTCACAAAACTTTATTAAAAATTGTTATTACGATACATCTACCTTTCCTTATTTATATTCTTTAATTCAAATATAGTCAAATTCAATAAAATAATATTTTTATAATATAATGAATATATTAATAATAATTATTTTTCAAAAAATAGAGAAATAATTATAATAATAATGATAAAAATGATCATCATAATTATAATAAGTTAAAAAACTAAAAACACAATATATTCTTTATAAAAAAGATTATATTTTCAAAATAAAGAATTATTTTTATTTTTTTATCAAAATTTGTTTGATAAAAAATTCATTCAAAATTTTGAATTTTAGTAATTTTAAATCCATTTTTAAAAATTTTTATATCAATGTAATCAAACTTCAATTTTTTTAATAACAAATTAATTTTATGATTTGTTTTTGTTGATCTAATCGATCCTATTCGATTTTGAAAATATTGAAATCAAAATAAACTTCCACTAATAAACATAAATTTATTATATTGTATTTACTGTAATTAAATAAAAAAATGAGAAAAATTAAATAAATAAAAATATGAAGAAAATAAGATATTATTTAAATTCACCTAATCAAATATCTTTTTTGGAACATTAAAAAAAATATAGGATTCTTCTAACAATATCACTTTATCTTTGTTAGTCTTTTGATGTCCACATATTTTAATGTCTCGGTTTTCCAAATTTTTGTACACATCTACTGCTCTTTCTCTATTTTCCTATACACGTCTATACAAATAGGTAAAAAGATAAACCGTTAATTGGTTTATCTAACCTGTGTCAAAGAGTATTAATTACCATTTTTTAAGTTACAGGTTGGTTTGGTGAATATTGATAACTACTGTTTAAAGATATTTTTTTCATTGCTTATAAATTACTTATTTTAAAGATATTTTTGCATAATATTTAATTACAAATAGGTATGATAACGGGACGAATTCTCCAGTTTTTAAAGCGTTACTTATATCCGTACCGTTGTCAAAATTAAAAAAAACTGAAGTCTCCATTCCTGTTGTAATTGGATTTTGGATTCTTCCGTTTTCTTTCTTGATCTATATTATTTAAAAATAATAATTATATTTATAATAAATTAATTTTAATATTTTTATTTATTTTTTATATATAAATAAGTATTTATAATTTATAATTATTATTAATTAAATATATATTTAAATTTATTATACTTATATTAAAATATGTATATAAAAAATATTTAATTTTTTATACAAACATAAAATATTTATATTATTATTATTATAATATTGTATTCAAACATTTGATTAATATTTTTTTAAAGTTATCATTTAAAAATATGAAATAAATAATTTATAAAAAATATTTAATAAGCTAAATTTTATTTAATTATTTCAAAATAATAAAATTATAAATTATAAATTATAAATTCTTTTTAATAATTTAAAATATAATTATTTTATTAAGATAAAATTTGATAGATATATGATAAATAAGTATAATAAGATCCAAGAAATGATATAATGAAACCTAATAAAGATAAATTATAAATAAAGTAATATTAGTTAATACTAAGATTTATGTAAAATATTTATAAAATAACGAAGAAGAAGAAAAATTAATTTTATGTTTATCAAATTAGTTGAAAAGATTGAAAAAAATAAAATAATTAGAAAAATTAAAAAATGTGAAAAAGTAAAAAGTAAGAGAAAGAGAATAATGTAATGAACTGATTTATATAAAAAAATTAAAAAGTATGTAAAAGAAAAATAAATATGATAAAATATAAAAAGTAACCTTATATAATGAAAACGAATTTTTTTAAAAATATAATATTTTAAAATATAAACTTAAATAGAATTTATTTTTCGATAAAATTTTAGATTCTGGTAACATAATAGAATTTTGCTTTTCCGATCCAATTTTAGATTCTGATAACCTAATTATCTATCATAAAAACGTGGCAATAAGACCAGAACTTGAACTAACTAAACTTTTTCTTTCATTTTTTACTTATTTACGTAAAGATCCAATCTAGGGATGACTATCCAACCCAAAGATTCTGATTTTTAACTAAATATTTTTGCTTTATGCACAAGGAAAATTTTGAGAAGTGCAATGCTAATCATTATTGTTTCTTCAAGAGATATAAATCTAGTTATATCATTTTGTTATTTTATAATAATGATATGCTAATAGTAGGTTTAGATATGCATGAAATTAAAAACTTGAAGATATAATGTCAAAAAAATTTGACACGAAGGACTTAGGTCTAGGAAAGAAGATCACTAGTGAAAAAAAGGGCTTTTACGTCACCCAATTGTCGTCGCATGTAAAAATATTCGACGTAAATAAAACGCGGTTGCAATTTTGTAAATAAGAGACAAAACTTTTACGTCGCACACCCCAGGACGCGACGTAAAAAGCCTCTTTTACGTCGCGTCCTGGGGTGCGCGACGTAAAAAGTCCCTTTTATTTCCCTCCTGACCCACTCCTTGGTCTCGCGCAGCAAGGGTCTCTCAGGTCTCACCAGTTCTTAGGTCTCTCCTGCTTTCTTCCATTCCTCCATATCCTCACATTCATGTTAGGAACAAGACAATAATAAAGGAAAGAATGAAGGAGAGAAAAATAAACGACACAAGAATTTAACGTGGTTCGGCTAAAATATGTATGCCTACGTCCACGACTACACTAGGAAGTAATTTTTATTTCTGTGTGTATCTCAAACTTTACATAGGGTTGCTTATATAACAAAATAGAGAACCTCATCTCACAATCCTAATCGATGTGGGACTAAATCAAGCACCATAATACTAACAATTCTCCCACTTGGAGTTTGATTTACGTTACCACCTAGTGTAGTGCCTTCATCATCAATTTGCTCGAAGGCCAGTTGAGGCAATGCAAAGCCTCAACTTAGTTGTTGTAACAGTCTTGGTCAACATATCAGTGAGATTCTCTGCACCTGGAATCTTCAACAAACTCAAGTCTCCATCATTTATCGGGTTTCGATAAAATGATACTTCAATTCAATGTGCTTACATCTGGAATGAAGGATTGAATTTTTAGCAAGACAAATAGCACTTTGATCTGTCACTAAACAACGGAGAACCATCTTGTTCTCTTCCTAATTCTTTTAGAAGGTTCTTCAACCATATCATCTCCTTCAGCTGCTTCGAGATAGCTACATACTCGCTTCAGTGGTTGAGAGAGAGACCCTTCCTTGAAGTTTAGACTTCCAACCGATAGCTGTACCACCCAATGTAAAAATATAACTCTGTTGTGCTCTTTCTACCGTCAAGATCACCTCCCAAGTCTGCATCAGAAAACCCCTGTAAAATGAGATTACTTCTCTTGAAAGACAAATGCATCTTTGAAGTGCCTTTCAAATATCTGAATATCCACTTCACTCCTTCCCAATGCTCCTTTCCGGGATTTGATAGAAATCTGCTCACAACTCCCACTGCATGTGCTATGTCTGGTCTGGTGCAAACCATAGCATACATCAAGCTTCCTACTCTGAGATGCATATGGCATTTTAGACATGTGACTTTCTTCTTCTTCGTTTGAGAAGATTGCCTCTTTGAAAACTTTAAGTGAGTTCCCAAAGGTGTATTCCTAGTTTTAGCATTCCCAACATTGAATCTGCTAAGCAATTTTTCTATATATTTTTCTTGAGATAAGTTCAAAATACCTTTATCTCTATCTCGGGAGATTCTCATACCAAGAATTTGCTTGGCTGGACCAAGATCCTTCATTTCAAAGCTCTCTGACAATTGTTTCTTCAACTTGTCAATTTCTGCCATATTAGCTCCAACAATCAACATGTCGTCAACATATAAGGCAAGAATGATATAGCTATCAACATATTTCTTCACATAACAACAGTGATCTTCTTCACATCTGCGAAATCCCGAGTTTCTCATAAACTCATTAAACTTCTTGTACCATTGTCTCGGCGCTTGTTTTAATCCGTACAAACTTTTATGAAGCTTGCATACAAGATTTTCTCCGCCTTGTACTTCAAAACCTTTTGGCTGTGTCATAAAAATTTCCTCTTCAAGATCCCCATGTAAGAATGCAGCTTTGACATCTAACTGCTCCAAATGAAGATTTTCTCGCAGCTACTATACTCAAGATAACTCGATGGTAGTCATCTTGACAACAGGAGAGAAAATTTCTGTGAAGTCAATTCCTTGTCTTTGTTGGAACCCTTTCACTACGAGTCTAGCCTTATATCTTTTGCCGCCATCCGGTTCTTCTTTCAACCTATAGACCCATCTCGTTTTGCAAAACTTTCTTTCCTTCCGGTAGCTTGGTTAAAGACCATGTTTTATTCTTCTGAAGGGACTTTATCTCATCTTCCATTGCTAGCTCCCACTTAATAGATTCATCTCCCTGCATAGCCTCAGCGAAATGCTCTGGCTCACCAAGTATCGATCCAACAACAAATAATGCAATGAAGGGGAATACCTTTGTGGTGCTACAATTGTTCTCGCTAGATCTTCTAACCAAGATTTCGGGAGTTGTCGACTCTACTATTTGTTCAGGTTCTGTCTCGAGCTCCGACATAGGCTCTACTTGTATATTCTCGCCTTCGGTTGACTACATCACTTTCTGAAATTTCTTCTAATGATACTTGCTCTAGTTGTTTATTTACATTTGCAGATTCTCGCAATCTCGTCTCTATAGAACATGTTTTCATTAAAAGTAACATTTCTACTTCTGATAATTTTCTTGTTTTGGTCATCCCAAAACCTGTAGCCAAACATGTCAGATCCATAACCAATGAAATAACAACGTTTTGCCTTAGGGTCCAATTTATCTCTACTATTAGAGTCTAACATAACATATGAAGCACAACCAAAAACTTTCGGATGTGAAAGATTTACCTCTTTTCCAGACCATACTTCTTCGGGTAACTTATAGTCTAAAGGAACTGATGGTCCTCTCGTTTATGAGATAGGCTGCTGTGTTTATTGCATCCGCCCAAAATACCTTGGGTAATCCTGACTGGATTCTCATACATCTTGCTCTCTCATTCAAGGTTCTGTTCATTCTTTCTGCCACACCGTTTTGTTCCGGTGTTCCTGAACTGTCTTGATCATTCCGATCCCATTCTCTCGAACAAAACTCCTTGAATTGACTACTCGTCATATTCTCCACCATTATCAGACTTCAAACATTTGACCTTTAAACCTGTTTGAGTCTCAACCTCCTTTTTCCACCTTTTAAACACAGAAAACACATCGATTTATTTTTAAGAAAATAAACCCATACCTTTCTTGTAGAGTCATCAATGAAGGTTACATAATATTGTGAACCTCCAAGGGATTTCACTGAAGCCGGCCCCCAAACATCTCGTATGCACTAGTTCTAGTCTTTCAACTTTAGACGACTTACTTGTTTTTGAGAAGCTAACCTTTTTACGCTTTCCAAAGATACAATGTTCGCAAGGTCCAACGTCAACATGCTTCACGTTAGGTATTTTACCTTTTGATATCATGAGCTTCATTCCTTTCTCACTCATATGCCCAAGCCTCTGATGCCATAAGGAGGAATTGTTGCCAACTTCTGCAACTGATATCATATCCTCATCTGCAATCATGTAGAGAGATCCTTGCTTCTTTCCACGAGCAACAACAAGATTACCTTTTTATTACCTTCCAATGTCCATCTCCAAAAGTGGTGTAATGTCCCTCATCATCCAACTGCCCTATAGATATTAAGTTTCTCTTTAAGGTTGGAATATGTCTGACATTATTCAAAGTCCACACGTTTCCATTAGAGGTTCTGATGTTAATATCACCTCTTCCTATGATATCAAGAGATTTTCCATCTGCAAGGTAGACCTTCCCAAACTTTCCAGAAACATAGTTAGATAATAGTTCTAAGGAAGGTGTAGTATGAAATGACGCACCTGAGTCCATAATCCATGAGTCAATAGAATTATCTAAACTACATAACAGTGCATCTTCAACTTCATCAGTTGCTGCATTTGCTGATTGATCATCATCTTGCTTCTTGTTGTTGTTGTTGTCCTTCTTTGGAGCCCTACACTGATTTGAAAAGTGGCCCTTTTTCACGACAAAGTGATATCATTCCGGACTTTTGCTTGTGATCTCCCTCTGGATTTTGATCTGCCTCGGCCTTGATTACGACCTTTCTGGCGACTTCTTCCTCTAGTTTCAGTACTCAATGCTGAACCTGAATTAGAACTGAAAGATTCTACTGAATTTTTTCTGCGAACATCTTCGCTTAAGATCAAGTCACGGATGTTATCAAGCTTCAACTTGTTATTGCTTGCAGAATTACTTACTGCAGTAACAGTTGCACCCCAACTTTCCGGTAGAGATGATAATAAAATTAATGCTTTCACCTCATCATCAAATATTATCTGCACTGATGTCAACTGCGCAATAATTGCATTAAATTCACTAATATGATTAGTAACCGAGTTACCTTCACCCATTTTGAGGTTGACTAGCCTGCGAATCAAATGCACTTTATTGGCTGCAGAGGGCTTCTCATACATATTTGACAACGCCTGCATCAAATCTACGGTTGTCTTCTCGTTCATGATGTTGAACGCAACATTCTTGGCTAATGTCAGCCGGATCACACCAAGCGTCTGCCGATCTAACAACTCCCATTCTGACTGCTCCATGTCGGTTGGCTTCTGCCCTGTCAAGGGTAGATACAACTTCTTCTGATACAGATAATCTTCCATCTGCATCTTCCAGAACCCGAAGTCACTGCCATCGAACTTCTCGATCCTCACCTTTCCTTCTTCCAATGCCATTGCTCTCACTGCTTCGAAGAAAGCTCCCACTGCTTCTCTAAGCCGAGATTCCCAAGAAAAAAAGACCAAATCTTTTCTGATGTGGAAGATCAGACAAAGCTGCAACCACAGAGCATACTAAGAAAATTGGCTCTTGATACCAATTGTTAGGAACAAGACAATAATAAAGGAAAGAATGAAGGAGAGAAAAATAAACGACACAAGAATTTTAACGTGGTTCGGCTAAAATATGTATGCCTACGTCCACGACTACACTAGGAAGTAATTTTTATTTCTGTGTGTATCTCAAACTTTACATAGGGTTGCTTATATAACAAAATAGAGAACCTCATCTCACAATCCTAATCGATGTGGGACTAAATCAAGCACCATAATACTAACAATTCAAACCCTAATTCCAACCATTTGCATCTTCCATTCACACGCACTTTTATTTTGTTAATGTTAATTTGATTTCGATAAATTTCACGTGGCAGGGAATACTCACAACAATGATTATGCCACAGTCCCATTTCTCGCCGAGGTTTTCAAGGTAAATTAATAAACACTTCATGCGTCAATTTTATTTGATAGGAACCGAGTTTTGATGCTGCATAATAGCGGTTGCTTATTTCATCTTTGCTAAACACTCAGCTTGCGGTGTCAAGTTTGTTATTATGGAGGGAATGCCAAAAGTCACCTCTGCCAAAGATGAGACGGAGTGGAAAATGGTTGCCCTGTTCCCGATTCCCTCAGTTATATATCTCATCCACAATAATGTGCAGTTTGCTACACTCACTTATGTGGATACTTCCACCTATCAGATAATGGGAAATTTGAAGATTGTTACGACATGGGTACTATTCAGGTGCCTTCTCTTTTCACAGTTCAGATTTCAGATCAGTGTTGTTGTTTTCTCAGTTAATGACTTTCTTTTATTTCTTTGTAGGATGTTCTTAGGTAGGAGGCTTTCTAACTTGCAGTGGATGGCTATTGTGTTATTGGCTGTCGGGACAACCACTAGTTAGGTGCCAGAAAATTGTGTCTCACAAATTTGGTTTTGTGCCTTTTAAATTTTGTTTATAAGAAGTTATCTACTGTGCTTTATGCATTGTTTGATATGGATAATGAACTTAAAATCAGTGTTGAGGAGTTAGATGAATATCTAGTTCCGACGTTTGTTAGGGTTGTGTAGCTGTGATGCAATAGGTCTGGATAAGTTTTATTTGTCATTTTCTTATGCGTCACTCTCATCTCCTAAGGTCATTTTCATATAGAAAAATGATTCCTTTGTTGTTTCCTTTTGGAAGATGCCTCACTTGCACTACTTCTACTATATCCTTTCCTTAGAATAATATATATTGAATAATATATGACTTTTTTCACTTAGAATCGTGTATCGAAACTAATGTTCTAAGTGGAAAACCTAGAACAAAGACTTTACAGTTCATTTATCCTAAGGTTAGAAACTTATTTATATAAGTGAATACCATAATTATTGTTTGTATTTAAATTTTAAAAATAACATTATGTTTTTTTGCATCATTTCAATGTAGTAAGCAAACAGACTCGTTTGAATGTGGTTACTATGTTATGTATTGGATGAGAGCCATAGTTTGTGCGGGTATAATTGATTCTTGGACGGAGGTAATTGTTTTTAACATTAGTTAATTTTATTTAACTTTATTCATGTTGCATATTTACAAGAGTCAAATTAATGTTTCAGGTATTTCAAGATCCATCTTCATTACCGAATATGATATTACACAAATTAGAGAACAATGGACAAAATTTTTTGTTCAACAATTCTAGTACATAATTTTTTAAGTTCTTGTTCATATTATATTGTGTGTATTATGTAGTTTAGGTAGCTTAGTTTGTATTAACTTTTAGTTTGTAATAGATTTTTTAGTTTGTATGTTTGTATTATATTGTTTTATTATGTAGTTTGAATTATATAATATTATATTTTTAATTTACTAGCTAAAGAAAATTGAACCTCCGGACTCGTCTAGTTGTAATATATATTTGCAGGTTTTAGTTGTAAAACAGAATCAACCCAATTTAAAAAAAAATAGCAAATTTACGTCGCATATTGGTATATGTGACGTAAATTTACGTTGCGTATACCAATATGCGACGTAAATTTTCTATTTTTTTTTAATTTCCGAAAGTTTTTATGTCTGTTTAGTGGTATATGCAACACAAAATTACGTCGGGTCTTGATAACTGACGTAAATTTACGTCGGGCTAAAGGGTCCGACGTAAATTTACGTCTCCCATTTTAACGTCAGTCTTAAATACGACGTAAAAAGCCCTAAATACCTTACGTAAAAGCCCCTTTTTGCACTAGTGGATCCTTGGAATGAAAATCACAAGAGATAAGCAAAAAGGAATTTTCAGGTTATCTCAAGCAGAGTACACCGTGTGTTTGTATAGATTTAACATGGAAAATACCAAGCTGGTTAGCACACCTTTAGCTAGTCATTTTTGTTTATCCAAGGATCAATCACCTTAGACAGATGAAGAAAGAGAATTCATGTCTAAAGTTCCATATGCTTTAGCTATTGGAAGTTTGATGTACGCAATGGTCTATACAAGGCTAGACATTGGCCATGCAATGAGGGGTTGTTAGCATATTTATGTCAAATTCAAGTAAAGCTCATTGGGAAGTAGTTAAATGGATTTTGAGGTATCTATGATGCACACCAGAGAAGAGTTTGGACTTTAGTAAAGGAGAATTAAAAGTACAAGGTTACATAAATGTAGACTGGTTACATTTTCACAGGTGGTAATACAGATGTAAGTTGGATGTCATAGCTACAAAAGATTAGTTGATACCATTTGTTAGGGTCTTTCGAGGGGGATTTACCGGGGAGAAACAACACCAATGAGGTATGAGCCCAATCCACATAAGGGATTGACACCACTCTTAATTCAAAACCTTAAGACATTAGGTTATGGGTCATACATCCTTATATGTTTCTCAACTTTTTCATTCTTACTTAATGTGAGACTTAACTCACACTTGAATTATCCAACAAGGTTGAGTATGTTACAATAATAAAAGCTAGTAAATAATTCATATGGCTTCAAGATTTGTTAACAGAGTTAGGATTTATCTAGAATAGTGTTTTGTATAGTGATAGTCAGAGTGCGATATATCTAACAAAGAATTCAACATTTCATTCCAAAATAAAACACATTAGCCTTCGTTATCACTTCATCATATCTTTGCCTGAGGATGAGGTGCTAACATTGAGAAAAATTGTTAGAATCAGTCTTCTGGTAGAATATTTATTGTTACAATTAGTCAACAAATAGTTTAGGAGGAGAAGTGTACTTTTTTGGAGAGAAAGATAAAAGTCAATAAGATTTTAGAATGCTTAATTATAGAACTTAAATTTGAGGTTTACATATATTATATTTTATATAAATACCTTTGCATAAAACTTTATTTTGTAATTTCAAAAGGAAAACAAAAGAGAGGTAAGAGAGAAGAAAAGAAAAATACTATTTTATTTTTCTAGGTTTATTTGAGTTGTGAGTTGAGTGTTTTTGTAAACACTTGTTTTATAATTTTCTATTTTAAATAAAAGATTTGCAGTTGTTAAGTGGTAAAAATTTGATATAATTATGCCTTAAATTGTTATAAAACCATTTAACTTATGTTAATTCTAATATATTTTTCTCCCAATATAGGATGAATTCGAGAATACCTTGATACACGAGTAAGAAGCATAATTGTCAGCATAATTAGAGAAAAATTGAAAGAAGGAAGAACGCTTAAGCGAATGAATGATGTGAGGCCCGACCCAAATTCTCTTATAAAAAGATAAGATGTGTTTTGAGAAAGAAAACAGTCTTGGAGAAGAGGAGACACGACTAGTGTTAGAGTTTCGTTTAATCTTAATCAATTCTTCACTTCTTCATCAATTAGAGTATTGTAATGGCCAACATGAGTGACTAACTTCATTCTCTTAGGATTCGGTGTGCTTCCTTTGAACTCTTTTGTATCATGGTGATATTTTGAGATATAAATCTATGTTTTGATGTTGTTATTCTTATCCTTTATGCTTTGAAATGATTTATTCTTGATGTTTGGGGTATGATTGGAAAATATATCCTGAACCCTAGATCACGGTAAGAATATTTGTTACGTTAATTGTCAGGAATGGAATGAATGTATCAATTGCTTAACACCCTAACCCTAATGCTGGAAAATCTGTTAATTGTGTGAGGAATCAACATTTATTAGGTTTTCTTATGAATTTCATGTGTGAGGAATCAACATGGATGATTTGAGTAGGTGACATCAACATTGTTAGGTTAATTGACGTTCTTAATTGACATAGCCATTACAAAAGTGGGATAAGGAAGGAAGTCAATCCTAATTACCTTTAATTCATATTTTCTCAACAATTTACAGTTCTTTGTCATTTAATTTCAATTCAACTCTTATTTGCGAAATCCAATCTGTTTAATATACTTAGTAAGCATAATTGGGAATTTCCATTGAAATTGTTCCTTGTGGGATCGACTTTTATTTAATCGAAATACTATACTGCGATTGATAATTTTGGTACTCTTGCCAATAATTCAACAAGTATTTTTGGCACCGTTGTCTGGAAACTGTGTTCTTTGAGAATTCTTTGTTTAACTTATTGAGTATTTTATTTTTATTTTTATTTTTATTTATGTTTTCGTTTTATTTTTCAGTTTTAGTTTTTTTAATTATTGTCTTATGCTAATCTTTGCTTGAGTTACTCTTTTGATTTATGCGTTTAAGAGGACAAGTATCTTCAGAGCAGTTAGAATTTAATCCAGAGATTGAAAAAATAGCTCGGAGGAACCGGGGTAGAAGAAGAAGGGAAACTCAAGAACAAACCACAAGCCACAAGGTTACATAGATGTAGACTGGTTACATTTTCACTGGTGGTACTACAGATGTTAGTTGGATGTCATAGCTACAAAAGATTAGTTGATACCACTTGTTGGGGTCTTTCGAGGGGGATTTACTGGGGAGAGACAACACCAATGAGGTATGAGCCCAACCCATATAAGGGATTGACACTATTCTCAATTCAAAACCTTAAGACATTAGGTTATGGATCATACATCCTTATATGTTTCTCAACTTTTTCATTCTTACTTAATGTGAGACTTAACTCACACTTGAATTATCCAACAAGGTTGAGTATGTTACAATAATAGAAGCTAGTAAAGAATTCATATGGCTTCAATGATTGTTAACAGAGTTGGGATTTATCCAAAACAGTGTTTTGTATAGTGATAGTCAGAGTGCGATATATCTAACAAAGAATTCAACATTTCATTCCAAAATAAAACACATTAGCCTTCGTTATCATTTCATCATATCTTTGCCTAAGGATGAGGTGCTAACATTGAGAAAAATTCTAGGAAGTAAGAATCCAACAAATATGTCGATAAAGGTAGTAACCATTAACAAATTGAAGTTGTGTTCAACTTCAATTGGTCTACTAGAATAACATACAAGAGAATGTTGCTGCATTGATCGAGTTGTGAAGACAAATTGAAATTAATCTTCAAGTAGAATATTTATTGTTAGAATTAGTCAACAAATAATTTAGGAGGAGAAGCGTACTTTTTTGGAGAGAAAGATAAAAGTCAATAAGATTTTAGAATGCTTAATTATAGAACTTAAATGTGAGGTTTACATATATTATATTTTATATAAATACCTTTGCATAAAACTTTATTTTGTAATTTCAAAAGGAAAACAAAAGAGAGGTAAGAGAGAGAAGAAAAGAAAAATACTATTTTATTTTTCTAGGTTTATTTGAGTTGTGAGTTGAGTGCTTTTGTAAACACTTGTTTTATAATTTTCTATTTTAAATAAAAGATTTGCAGCAACCTGGAGACATAGGCATAATTGACTGAATTTCGTTATTAATTTTGTCTCGTGATTATTCTGCATTTATATTATTTTTATAAACTTGATTATAAGAAATCACTATAAGAAAATCATTAATTATCGACAGATATCTATTAATGGATATGTAGCCGATCGAAAAATGAGTGATTATCGATGGATTTAAAGTAGTTATAGAATTTGGTCTTACCGACGAATATATCTATCGGTAAATGAACAATTAATTATCAATAGATATATTTGTCGATAAATGAATAATTAATTACCAACGGATATATCCGTGGGTAAATCCATTGATAAATGAACAATTAATTACCGATGGATATATCCGTTGGTAAATTAACAATTTTGTAAATAAATAATTAGTTATCGACGAATATATCTGTCAATAAATTAACAATTAGTTACCGATGAACATTACCGATGGATTTAAAGTATATTTTTAAAAATTAACATTAAATTAAAAAAATTAAATATTGAAAGTTATATAATAATTACTTAATTTTAAATATATTCTAATAAATTAATTATTCACCTAATTAAAAAATTAAATATTTTTTATTTAATAATTTAATTTAATCATAATTAGATTACTTTATAATTATTTGTTAAATTAAATAATTTTAAAAATAAATATTTAAGTATTTTTAATATTTAAAAAATTATTTTAATATAAGAATTTTAATTAAATAATAGAAGAAAAAAAAGATAAAAAGAATAAATTAATATAAAATAAAAATAAAAATAAATTATTTTATATCATTATATAAATAAATTATAAAAATTATATTCTGTCATTAAATTATAAACCCATATAAATAGACCCCCTCATAAATTTGGCATCAAATTTTGAAAACCTACTCTACACACACTTTCACCCTTGAACTTTCACCCTTAACGCGCCTCACATCCAACATATAAATATATTTGTTTTTACATATTTTATATTTATATATTTACACTGAATACATTTATTTGTATATAAATATAATTTATTTGTAAATTATTATAAAAAAATTATAGTAGTTTAGTGGTTAGAATATCAACTTCAAATTTTATAGTATTGGATTCAAATTTTGTCAATAACAAGAATAATATAAATAAATAAATTCTCTTTATCGAATAATAATTCAAATTTGTAAAAAAAATAATAAAATATTTATGTCGGTAATTATCGACGGAATCTTTAAATCCGTCTTGATATACAAAGTACACTTTGGCCTTTAAAGATTAAATTGATTTAACAATTTGAGTTTTCTCAAATTTTCATAGTTTTAATCTTATCGAGTTTCATATTCTACTCTAATTAATAGTATAAAAAAAAAAAAGAACGGTATAGTTTCGATAGAATTTCAGATTCTAATGACATGATTAATTGATAAAGAAGTTGGAACCGAATTTTGTTTTTTCCTTAAAATTTCAGATTCTAATGATATAATTAAAAAAAAAATTGTGTTAATCACATGTTCACCATGGTCTCTTACGTTATTTATTCTCTAAATGTTAGCTTTGATTCCTGTTGAAGATCTAGATAACCTACCCATGAAAGATAAATAATCAAGTTTTTGTCCTGTTATCTTATAAAAAATCTGATAAATAATCAAAGATGGAAAAAGTGATAAACAAATAAAGGCGCGTCTATGTAGATAAAAAAACTAATAAACTTGGGGTTAGACAGTGAATACGTATGCACACGCCGTAATGGTTGAACTGACATGATATCCATGTTTATAATCTTCTTCAAACATTGTAAAACTACGAAATTGGATCATGAAATTCTAAGAAGATTTTGAATCTTGGTTCTTTTCTGGTGCAGGGTTTAGGGAGACAGGTTCTCAAAGGTATTTTTAAATGATATTTGGGTAATGGAAATAGAAACTATCGTGCTTGTTCTCTCATGTATTGTGAAGGCTTATGAATAATTTGATGGTTTGCATCAGCTTTACTATGTAACTAATCTTAAGACATCTGGAAAGAGGATCACACACTCATGGCTCAGGTAAATATAGTCACCTATTATTTTGTTATATATGTTGTTGGGTGCATTACACTTACAATATTCATAACCTTATGTTTAGACGATAAGATGAAAGACATATGAGTGGAGGCAGTGTTGAAACCAATAATGTTTTATCCCCTTCGTTGATATTAGAGGCTGAGCTGAATCAATATAGACATGAATGCAGGGTGATGATGGAAAGACTTCAATAACAAAAAAAAAAAACATCTTCAAAATTTATATTAGACTTCGAGAAAAATATATTGGATAGTGAAAACTCATCTATTTCCTCGAGGGTCTTAGAAATAGAGATACGGATAAGGAGGACGTGGGATATGAGAGAGTGAGATATTGAAGATCTTGGAAATACAGACAAAGATGAAAAGAAAGTGTAATAGATTTGAAAAAAAAAAAAAACCAATAATTTTAGTGATACATTCTTTAATATAAGAAAACACTTTTATCTTTACAAATTAAATTGATTTAAAAATTTCAATTTTTTCAAATTTTCGTAATTTTAAGGTCAAAGTGTATTATTACCAGCTTCAAAGTCTTCTAATCAATCCAATTCAAATGTCACTTATCAACAAGTTTCACTACATAGTTATACATATTTACTACCATTGAGTAAATATAAATGAGTCCAAAAATTAATATATATTTACTTATGATACTAAAATACAAAATTATATCTGTAGGTAATATCATTATTATATTTATAGATCATTATAGGTATACATTAATTTTATTTTATAAAAATAGAAATATAATATATATGACATAAATATCAAAAGAAGGTTAATTGAAAATATATGATTTAACATATTTTAATGACTAAAATATGCAAAGTAGATGAGTTAATATTTACATAATATAATATCACGAAATGATTAACAGTAAATTTTTAGTTTATTCACTTCAGTAATAAAGTAATATATATATATATATTTCCATAAAGTTTAATTAATTCTAGTTATACGAATGTACATTAAAATAACCTCTATTCCATTTCTTCTTATATAACAACTTAGAACTTAATGTTGACTCTATCCATAAATTGATTGTAGATATCGGAGGTTTTGTATAAAAAGTTTAAGTTTAATTGGGAAAGGCACTCGCACTTACCACATCATTCCAATGAATTTGGCCATTTTGTAATTTATAATGGAAGTAGAAGTTTAATTTGAAAGATAATCATCATATATATATATATATATATATATATATATATATATATATATATATATATCGTTTGACAAGAGAGCAGAAACAAGATTCATGCATTTCTTTACACTAGATGTATTTCTGGTTCTTCTTCTATATATCTATCATCATTGGATAAACTTTGACTTAGATTCTTATGAGGATTAAATACATGAAATGTATTTTAAACATAAGCATCACCATTATATCATAAACAACATTATAACCGTTAATTGGTTTATCTAACTTGTATCAAAGCGTATTAATTACATTTTTTTAAGTTACAAGTTGGTGCGTATTGATAACTACTTTTTTTATTATTATTATTTACCATATACTGTAAAGTAATAAATTACTCTTTTCATCTTATCCTAATTTTTTATTTTCCTTCTAAATTATTTTTAATGTTATTTGTATTGTCTTTGTAGAAAAACAATTTTGTATGTTCTTAATAAGATGTGACTTTATCATATTTTAATCGAGCAACCTGAACTTTATATGTTCTGCCGTTACAAGAATTAGTCAATCAAGTTAAAGTTTGTAGTTTTTGTAAAAAGAAAAGTCACAATATTACAATATGTCCTGGTAAAAAAATATAGCTCTTTTTATCAAATATTTCAAAAAAGAAGAAGAAGAAAACAACTCAGAATTGTGAAAGTTTAAATCTTGTATTTTCATCAAAATTTCAAATTATAAGTATTATGTTATTTTATTTAAATTCTTATAAAATTTTTGTTTGTGAAACAACTAAAGAAATGTGGAGTGTTATTGAAATGACTTATGAAGGAATTGAAGAAGGAAAGAGAGTAAGAAAAAAATACTCATATTCAAGTGTATGAAATGTTTAGAATGAAGATGGGAGAAAACATATATGATATTCATAAAATGGTTACTCATATTATAAATCATTTGATGACTCTTGGAAAGATATTTGACAAAGAGGAATTGAATATCAAGATTCTAAAGAGTTTAGAAAGAAATTAGCAACCTAAAGTAACTGCTATATCATAATTAAGAGATCTTAAAACAATGATAATTGATACATTGTTTGAGAAGCTAAGAAAACATGAGTTACATTGGAAGACTCAAAGAAGAAGAAAGTGAAAGAAGACACATAGTTGCATTAAAGACTGTTACAAAGAAGAATGAGTTTATGCAAGCAAATTAAGATGATGATTCTAATAGTAAAAACTTGAATATGTTGGTAAAAATATTTTCTAAATTTTTTAAATATAAAAACAAATATGATAACAAATATATTGCCAAACCATTCAAGAAACAAGAACAGGGAAATGTTCTACATGTTATGAATGTGGAAAATCTATACACATTAAGCCAGATTTTATTGTGTTCAAGATGAAGCAAAAACTAGAGGACAAAAAGAAAACTAAGAATCACAAAAAGAAGAAGGTATACATTGCTTGGGAAGACAATGCTTCAAGCACTTCTAGTAAGTTAAGTGAAAATACAAATGAAGAAGCAAATTTTTATTTGATGGTAGATAAAAAAATATCAAGCAAATTCAATAAAAACCTAGGCATCAAAAACTGAATGTGGTATTTCGATAGTGGATGTTCTAGATACATGACAGGTGACTTAAGTAAATTCAAAAGCATCACTCTAAAAGCAAGTGGATATGTTATCTATGGAGATAACAACAAAGGAAAAATTAGTAGGACTAGTTGAACAAAATCAGTTTAAAAGGAATAATGTTTGGGAACTAGTTCTTAGAAATTCATCTTAATAGGTTGTTAGAACTAAATGGGTGTTTAGAAATAAGTTGAATGACGTTGGCTGCATTGTAAGAAACAAAGTTAGATTGGTGGCTAAAGACTATAGTCAAGAGGAAGATATTAATTATGATGAAACCTATGTATCTGTGGCAAGATTAGAAGCAATTAGAATTCTGTTAGTTATAATATCTACATTGAATTTCAAACTATATCAAACGGATGGATGTTAAAAGTGCTTTTCTGAATTAATTTATCAAGGGAGAAGTATATTTTGAACAACCTCCTAGTTTCATAGATTTTGAATTTTCAGATCATATATTCAAATTGAAGAAAACACTTTATGAATTAAAACAAACACCTAGATCTTGGTATGAAAGCTTAAGTCAATTCTTTATTAAAAGTAACTTCAATAGAGATAAGATGGATTCAACCTTATTCATTAAGAAATTTGGTAAGGAGATGTTATTTGTACAAATATATGTGGATGATATTGTGTTTGGATCTAGAATTTGAGATGTCAATGATGGGAGAACTTACATTTTTTCCTGGGTTTGCAATTCAAACAAGCCAAGACTGGAATCTTTGTACATCAATCTAAATATTATGTAGAATTGTTGAAGAAATATTCTATAGATAATTATAAGGAATCAATAACCCCTATGGCCACAAATTGTTATCTCACTACTAGAAAAATGCCAAATAGTAACCGAAATCAGTGACCGAAAAATGTAGTTACTATTAGTAACCGAAATAGTAACTGAATTTTCGGTTACAAAAAATCAGTTACTATTTCAGTCACTCTTTTATTTAATTTAATTTTTTAAATTAATCTAATTATTTCACTCATTGATTATACCCTCCAAATTTTCATCTCGCGCTCATTGTAATCTGCCCCGATTTTCCATGCCGCGCTCACATTAACCACTTATCTGATCTAACCTTGTAGCTCCCAAATTTTCATCTTCTTCGCTCGTCGACATTCACCGCACCGATCCGAGCTTTGAATCCCACCCTTCTTGTTCGAGGTTAATCTGACCTAGGGCTTCATCTCTCCATCCCCAATCCTCTAGCCTTCAATCCTTCAACCTTAAGTGATTTTCAGCCTGAAACCCAACACAACAACCCGAAACCAACCTCCGATGATTTGAAATCCAACCCAAGCGACTTCAAACCTCAACCCCATCCTCAACGTCAACAAACTCGAGGCCCAAACCCAACTTCGACGACATCGCCCGAAACCTAACGCGAAACCCGAAAGCCAACTCCGATGACTTGAAATCCAACCCAAGCGACTTCGAACCTCAACCCCAGCCTCAGTGAACCTAACTCCGCGACCTCAATTCCAACCAAAACCCAGGAAATCTCATACTAGAACTCTAACCCCGATGAACTTGAATCCTAACCCGATGACCTCAAATATGCCTTGAAAAGTAATTGTTTCAAAACATTCATGAAATTCAAATCGGTATGTATTTATAATTGTTTGTTTTTATTAATCTCTCTTTCATTTTCTTCTAATATAATTTTGTTTCATTTCTGTCCATGACTACTCATGTAATCAACTTTGATCCACGTAGAAGCCAAAAGACATTTCGTCCAAAAAAGAGTGCCCCATCGGGAAGTAAGGCTGGTACTTTCACTCGTGGAATGGTTAATGGATTCTTTTCCATTTTGTTCTTTATGGTTTATATTTAACCAATTGAGCCTTCTATGCATTTTAAAAGTATGGAAACTATTTATAGATAAAAATATTTAAAGAATGACTCTGTTCTTTTCAATATATTGGCGTTGTTCAAGAATGACATATTGTGTTTTTTTTTTCATATAGGTGACTTTTCTTGTTGGGCTGCAATTTGGAAACTGCAGTAGCAATATCTTCGTACTACTAGGCAGTTTTAGTGGTAGAGGTATAACTTCTAGCAAGACCTATAAATTTAGTTTTAGATATTTTAATGTAATTATGTTGTGGATAATTATATGGTACATTATTTATTAAAATAAGTCCTTTGTTGGCATATGACAGAACATGGATGTTCGTGAAAATCGTAATTGGATGTATAATAGACTTTTACCTGGTCGAAAGGGGTATACCGATGCATTTTTAAATGGTGTGACTGAATTTGTATCATTTGTTCTTCAACATGCAAACATGTCAAATGGAAAAATTAGATGTCCATGTAGTAAATGCAAAAATAAGAACTTTTTAGATTCTCAAGATGTTCAAGTACATCTTTATCGTCTGGGATTTATACTCGAATATTGGTATTGGACATGTCATGGAGAAATGGATCCAAATATGTGTGATGTGAATAATATGTATCCAAATTCATTTAATAATACACACGAGGTTGATAGAGAAGACTTTGAGAACATGATTCATGATGCTTTAGGTGTAGAGTTTGTGAGTCATATGGATGAAGAAAATGAACAGCTTTCCAAATATCGAAGCAAAGAAGTTTTATGATTTATTACATGCTTCACAAAAACCATTGTGGCCAGGATGTACTAATCACACTGAATTATCTGTTGCTGTTAGATTGTTGACAATTAAATCAGAGGGAAACATGTCCCAAAGATGTTTTAATCAAACATTGGCTCTTTTGAAAGAGACACATCCTGTAGATAATTTTATCCCGTAAGATTACTATAGAACCTTAAAATTGGTTTCAAAACTTGGTTTATCAAGTAGAAAAAATTGATTGTTGTGTTGATGGGTGTATGTTGTTCTACTCGGATGAAGATAAACAACTATCTACATGTAAGTTTTGTCAAAAACCTCGTTATAAGACAAAAAAAGTGGGTAAAGGTAAATATAAAAAAGTCCCCGTGAAGAGAATGCATTATTTACCCCTCATTCCTAGGCTTAAGAGATTATATGCTTCAATGAGTTCTGCTCCGCATATGAGGTGGCATTGTGAAAATATGAGAAAGGAGGGACATTTGTGTCATCCATCGATGGAGAAGCATGGAAACATTTTGACAAGACATTTCCCGATTTTGCAATTGAACCAAGAAATGTAAGATTAGGATTATGTGCTGATGGTTTCACCCCATATGGTCAATTAGGAAAACCATATTCTTGTTGGCCGCTGATTGTAACTCCTTACAATTTACCACCACAATTGTGCATGACTACCCCCTATATGTTTTTAACTTTAATTATTCCTGGGCCAAAAAATCCAAAGGAAAAAATAGATGTATATTTGAAACCTTTGATAGAAGAGTTAAAAATATTGTGGAATGAAGGTGTGTTGACATATGACATTTCCAAAAAACAAAATTTTATGATGAAAGCTGCATTGATGTGGACTGTTAATGATTTTCCTGCATATGGTATGTTGTCTGGTTGGAGTACAACTGGAAGATTGGCTTGCCCATATTGTATGAATAATTCAAAGAGCTTTTGGTTGGATAGTGGTCGTAAGTTTTCTTGGTTTGATTGTCATCGTCAATTTTTGCCTATGAATCATGCATATCGAAGAAATAAGAATGCATTTTTAAAGAATCGAATTGAAGATTCTCAACCTCCATTGATATTTTCTGGGGATGATGTGTGGGAGCAAGTTGCTTATTTTCCAAAAGTAACTAAGGAAGTACAATTTACATGTTATGGTTGTGGTGTATATCATAATTGGATAAAACAAAGCATTTTTTGGGAGTTACCATATTGGAATTCCAACATGTTAAGGCATAATCTTGATGTCATGCATATTGAGAAAAATGTGTTTGATAATGTGTTTAATACAGTAATGGATATCAAAGATAAGACCAAAGATGATATGAAGGCAAGAATGGATGTAAAAAAGTATTGTCGGAGAAAGGAGTTAGAATTGCAACAATTACCTAATGGAAAAGTTATAAAACCTAAAGCACAATTTGTCTTATCTAAGGAGCAAAAAAGTGTTGTCTATAAATGGATTAATGAGTTGAGAATGCCTGATGGTTATGCCTCAAATTTGCAAAGATGTGTAAACATAGAGCAAGGAAAAATGATTGGAATGAAAAGTCATGATTGTCATATATTTATGGAGCAATTAATGCCTATTGCTTTTAGTGCACTCGTCAAATCAAATTTGGAAACCAATTGCCGAGTTAAGTAAATTCTTCAAAGATCTATGTTCAACTATTTTGCGAGTGGATGATTTGTTATTAATGGAACAAAACATTGCAATTACATTATGTAAATTGGAACGATTCTTTCCACCTCGCATTCTTCAATTCAATGGAACACTTACCTATTCATTTGCCTTACAAAGCAAGAGTAGGAGGTCCTGTTCAATATCGGTGGATGTATCCATTTGAGAGGTACTACTTTTTAATTATCAAATTTGAACATGCATTCTTGTCTTATTTAAAATTATAATAACAATGTGATGGTGTTGTATTAGGTATTTGAATAAGTTAAAAAAAATGGTTAAGAACAAGGCACGTGTGGAAGGTTCAATATGTGAGGCATATCTAGTGCAAGAGACTTCTCATTTTTGTTCATATTATTTTGAGACTCATGTGCAAACAATGAGAAATAAAGTCAGTCGCAATGATAATGGAGGTGAAAATGTACAATTGGATTGTGTATCAACAATTTTTAATCATCCTGGTCGCATTAGTGGAAGATCTTCATGTCGATACTTAAATAAGAAAGAATTAGAAGCCGCACATTTGCATGTGTTACTTAATTGTGAAGAAGTTCAACCATTAATCAAGTAAGCACGACAATTCATTTTTGCATGCATTTTTCATGCATAAAACCACTAACACAATGTTATGTGTAAATGTTAGAATATTTGAACAATTTCTAGAAGCAAGTGAATCCAAACATCACTCCAAGAGAAATTGAGGCTCGGATTGCTTCGATTTTCCTAGATGGTTTGAAACATATGTAAGTTTTAAAAATATTTTGTAAATCAATCATAAGAATAATTTATGTTTTCACATTGACCTATTCATTCATACTATATTTATCATTCGTTTAGGTTCATGATAGGAACAATATGGTTCAAAGTCAATTTTTACATGACTTAGCATGGGGTCCACGAAAAAAGGTTTTTACATGGCCTATTTATTTTGTCAATGGTTTCAAGTTTCATACGGAAGAATGGAGCATTGGAAAGAAAACTGTCAATTGTGGAGTTTGTGTTAAAGGGGATGATATTGAAAATGAAGAAAACTATTATTATGGTATCATCAAAGAGATTATGCAACTTGAATACATAGGAGAGCCAACAAAAGAATTAGTTGTATTCAATTGCCAATGGTTTGATTCTAAAAGGAATCGTGGTGTACGAGTTCACAAGGAATATGGTATAGTGGAGGTTCATCATCGTAGAAGGTATTTGAATTATGATCCTTTCATACTTGCATCAAATGCAATTCAAGTATATTATATGCCTTATCCCGAAAAGGTTAAGGAAAAGGTAGATTGGTGGGTTGTAATTAAAACCAAACCAAGAAGTATGGTTGATGATCAATATACACTAGAGGTTGCATATCAACATGGTCTTTCTAATACTCAACTTGTGTCAAATGATGAAGTACTTGGTCAATTAAGAGACGATGAAGGTGAACATGAAGAGCTAGTAGAGAATGAATTACTTGATGAAAATGAACACAATGAATATAATGTGGAAGATGTAGAAATCAATGAAAAAGAGTATGATGAGGAAAGTGAATTTGATGATGATTACAACTCGATGATGATGATCGAATGCCGATGAGTCATATAATTTTGATGAAGAAAGTGATGTTAATGCCGATGATGATGATGATTATAATGATAATGAAGACGATGTTGAATGATTTTTGTATTTTCATTTCGATGAGTATTTAATAATTATAAGTACAGTTAATAATGTTCCCATCAAATTATTATTTGTTTTGTTTCAAACATTTCAATTAATATGTTATTGTTTAATTCATTACTATTACTTATTAAATATATGCAATTTGCTTACACATTTTTGTTTTTTTTTGTTACATGTGTAGATGTCGACAAAAGAAAAACTAAGCTTATTTTAAAAAGTCGTTTGATGAAGCATCAATTGAATCAATTACCAAGAAATAACATGGTTGGACCACAAGTTGCACATCCATTAGTTGGAACTATTGCAGAACATGTTAGTTCTACCCCTTCAAGCACAAAATAAGTCTATTGAAATCCCTTCGTTGGACCACACATTGGTCGTACTCCACCACTTGGAGGAAGTTCTAAATCTCTTCCATTAACTTCTCCACCATTAGGACCACAATCACCACATGAGACACCTTCCCCACAAAGTCTTCAAGCATCTAACCCTCAAACTCAAGGCACATTTGTTTCTCATGATGATCACAATGTATCGATGTTCAGAGCACCTGTGAGAAACCCATTTTAACACTTGATGGATATGGGTAAATCACTTAAATTTTAACAATGTTATATTTTGTTCATATTCTATGTACAACTTGTACTTTATGAGTTTATTTTTGTTGTAGATTTTTGCCTTCATACTTGGCAGACTACTGCCATTGGTGATATTTTCAAAAGTCATTACAATGATGCATGGCCATCATGGAAAAAGGTACCTCAAGATATTCGAGACATGTGGTTTAGTGAGTTCATGGTATGTATTTATATTAATTCTTAACTTTAAAATAAGTTCCAAATATTGAATGTCCTATAACATTTACTTGTTTTGTTTGGGTACAGAGAAAATATACTATTTTCCCACCCGATCATAGGTTGGCTAGAAGAAACTTTGAAATGCGAGGTGCCAACATATTGAAAAGTTCACTAAACAAGGCACGCATGATAATGAAGAAGCCAAATTGGCTTGCAGTAAGATGTATGGGATATCTTATGCCAACATTGGGGATCAAAACAATTCAAAGTAAAAAGTTTGATTGCAAAAGCAAATCGAACTTCGATTGTGATGGACTTGGAATTTCACTCCATACCTGGTGGCTCCATTAGCACTTCTCAACATAGAGAAAATTTGGTAAAGTTTGCTTTATACTCCTTTATACATGTATTAGCCCTATATGTTATACTTTTAAACTTATAATGTATATGTGAATTATGGAATCCTGGACTACATTTAGGTGTGGAAAGAATGTATGTTAGTTTTAGTTCAAATTTCATTGCATGGTGTTATTTATGATGGAAGAGAAAAATAGTTATTACATTACATATTGTCATGACTTGACAAACTTATTTTCTTTTATGGTGGATATTGTACTTCTAAGTTTGTGTTTTTAACTATACTTTAGATAAAGTTGAATGGAAAACCCCTACCCCATCGAGTTGTTCCGCAAAACACACAAACGAAAGGATAACACATGGGTGGATCAAAGATCAGCACATGTTGATGTAAGTTCCTTGTTTTTCTTCTTATGTTAATTTCTTAAACAATTGTATCCTTTTTTATGTTTTTATCCAATTCACTACTATTCTATTTTAATGTTTATAGGTAGAGTTTAGTCGTGCCTGGGAAGAAGCCTCTCAATCAGGATCTATTGCAGGAGGTACTCCGCCTCGATGAATTAGAGGTTTGGTGTAAAGTTGCTGGAATAAACAAAGGCAAAGTATATGGGCTTGGATCTCGAGTCAAGCAAAGCAATTGGGAGAAATATTTGTCACGACTCTACTTCATCATCTCATCCAAACTTATGAGGGAGGAGATTGAACAATTAAAAAACAAGTTACGGGAAGTTCGGATCGAAAGGGATGATCTCCGTGAAAGAATGTTAACTAATGAGAGACAAATTCAGAAAAATGATAAAATGTTGCTCCTCTTGATGGAGAAGATGGATGTTCAACCTCCTAAATTGTGAACTGATTCTACATTGTATATTGTATTTGTTTTGTTAGTAGTTGACATTTTTAGAATTATGACTCTTATTTTAGTTTATCCTACTTACTTTTATATTGAATTTTCAATATGTAAGAAAGTATTTAATTCATGAATGATGACTTTATTTAGAACAAAATTTGTGGTATTATTTTGATGGTTATCTTAGGTAGTGAAATTTTCATATATTTAATATAATATATAATGTATCATAGGTTTATCGTTATTTTAATAATCCATTAATACGTTCTTGATTCTTTAACGTAAGATACGATAACGTTTATATCAATTATAACACTTTACAAAATTTTTTTTAAGTTGATTTAATCGATTGTTTTGCGATTCAATCGATTTAAATACTGCAAAACTTTCTTGTAAAACTTTTCAAGTTATTTTAACTGATAAAAATAAGTTTTAATCGATTAAAACGCTGTGCAAAAACTGTTTTAATCGATTGAAATGAGATTTAATCGATTAAAAGAGTTCTGAGGGACAGTCTTCTCGCTCGAGCAAAACACCCCTGCACAAAATTGGCATTCTCGGGTTGTATTTCGCTTGAGCGACAATCCTCTCGCTCGAGCGAAACGCCCCCTGCACAAAACTGACATTCTCGGGTTGTATTTCGCTTGAGCGACATTATACTCGCTCGAGCGAAACGCCCCCTGCACAAAATTGGCATTCTCGGGTTGTATTTCGCTTGAGCGACTCTAGTCTCGCTCGAGCGATGGTGCAACCGCTATTAGAAGTGCTCTTTTAAGAGCGGTTCCAGTGAAACCGCTATCATATACAACGAGAGTTTTTGATTCTGATCGATTAGATTTTCGAAATGATCGATTATATTTGATAATTTTTTCAAATAATCAAATAGTTTTCATTATGATCGGTCATAACTGCATTCTGACCGATCATAACTGTAACCATATAATAGCGGTTTCAGTTTAACCGCTATCTAAGTGAGCTTTTAAGAGCGGTTCCCCTTCTAACCGCTATCTAAAATGTATTTCGCTTGAGCGAAAATCTTCTCGCTCGAGCGAAACGCCCCCTGCACAAAAGTGGCATTCTCGGGTTGTATTTCGCTTGAGTGACTTTAATCTCGCTCGAGCGATAATGCAACCGCTATTAGAAGTGCTCTTTTAAGAGCTGGTCCAAGTGAAACCGCTATCATATACAACCAGATTTTTTGGATTCTGATCGATTAGATTTTGGAAATGATCGATCATATTTGATAATTTTTTCAAATAATTAATTATAATCGATTAGTTTTCTAAATTATTGATTAGAATTGATTAATTTTTCAAATAATAGATTACAATTGATTAATTTCGAAATATATACTAAAAAATTATAATTAAAACTATAAATTAGTTAAGAATATTGACTATTGTAAAGATAGAGTAGAACATGGGATGAGATGAGGATGATAATATAATGATAGAGCTTACAAAAATGTAGAATTGAGAAGTTTGAAACAAATAAAATTAAGAAAATAGAGATTTAATTACACTTTTAATAAATTTAACATAATACTATTTTTTATTTTTAAATATTTATTTTAATTATTTCAAACAGAGAAACTATAATTTTAGTTTCTAGCTACTGAATTTAAAGAATTAAATTTATTATTATTTAATCTTTTAATTTTAGTATTAAAATTTTAAATTATATTTTATTAAATTAAAATAATTACAATATATTTTTCTACTTTGAGAATGAACAATATAATTAAACTCAAAATTGACAATATTATAATACATTTTTGAACTCTTTTGGATTAATTTTTTTTTCCTAATTTTTTATAAAGTTAATTTTAATATTTAAAAGTAATTAACATTTTGAATTCTGAAAGGTTTTCTCTAATAGAAAATTTAAAAACATAATATAAAAAAATAGTTAATGTAAGTTTTCATTATGATCGGTCATAACTGCACTCTGACCGATCATAATTGTAACCATATAATAGCGGTTTCAGCTTAACCGCTATCTAAGTGAGCTTTTAAGAGCGGTTCCCCTTCTAACCGCTATCTAAAATGTATTTCGCTTGAGCGAAAATTTTCTCGCTCGAGCGAAACGCCCCTACGTAAAAGTGGCATTCTCGGGTTGTATTTCGCTTGAGCGACTCTAATCTCGCTCGAGCGATGCTGCAACCGCTATTAGAAGTGCTCTTTTAAGAGCGGTTCCAGTGAAACCGCTATCATATACAACCAGATTTTTGGATTCTGATCGATTAGATTTTGGAAATGATCGATAATATTTGATAATTTTTTCAAATAATTAATTATAATCGATTAGTTTTCTAAATTATTGATTAGAATTGATTAGTTTGTCAAATAATAGATTAGAATTGATTAATTTCTGAAATATATACTAAAAAATTATAATTAAAACTATAAATTAGTTAAGAATATTGACTATTGTAAAGATAAAGTAGAACATGGGAGGAGAAGAGGATGATAATATAATGATAGAGCTTACAAAAATGTAGAATTGAGAAGTTTGAAACAAATAAAATTAAGAAAATAGAGATTTAATTACACTTTTAATAAATTTAATATAATACTATTTTTTATTTTTATTTTTAAATATTTATTTTAATTATTTCAAACAGAGAAACTATAATTTTAGTTTCTAGCTATCTGAATTTAAAGAATTAAATTTATTATTATTTAATCTTTTAATTTTAGTATTAAAATTTTAAATTATATTTTATTAAATTAAAATAATTACAATATATTTTTCTACTTTGAGAATGAACAATATAATTAAACTCAAAATTGACAATATTATAATACATTTTTGAACTCTTTTGGATTAATTTTTTTTCCTAATTTTTTATAAAGTTAATTTTAATATTTAAAAGTATTTAACATTTTGAATTCTGAAAGGTTTTCTCTAATAGATAATTTAAAAACATAATATAAAAAATAGTTAATGTAAGTTTTCATTATGATCGGTCATAATCGCATGCTTGATCGATCATAATCGTAACCATATAATAGCGGTTTCAGTTTAACCGCTATCTAAGTGGGCTTTTAAGAGCGGTTCCCCTTCTAACCGCTATCTAAAATATATTTCGCTTGAGCGAAAATCATCTCGCTCGAGCGAAACGCCCCTGCACAAAAGTGGGCTTTTAAGATCGGTCATAACTGCATGTTGATCGATCATAACTATAACCATATAATAGCGGTTTCAGTTTAACCACTATCTAAGTGGGCTTTTAAGAGCGGTTCCCCTTCTAACCACTATCTAAAATATATTTCGCTTGAGCGAAAATGATCTCGCTCGAGCGAAACGCCCATGCACAAAAGTGGCATTCTCGGGTTGTATTTCGCTGAGCGACTCTAATCTCGCTCGAGCGATGGTGCAACCGGTATTAGTAAAGATATGTAAAGATATGTAAAAATATAAACATATAAATATATATAAAAATATGTAAAGATATAAACATATATCTTTAATATTTTGTAAATGTAAATATAATTTATATATATTTTTAAATCTTTTTCTAATATTTATTTTTAAAAATATAATATTATTTTTAAAATTTAATATTTTTTTCAAATATATAAATATATAAAGATATAAATGTATAAGGATATAAATAAATATATAAATATATAAAAATATAAATATATAAAAATATAAATATATAAAAATATAAATATATAAAAATATAAATATATAAATATATAAATATATAAATATATAAATATATTAATATATAAATATATCAATATATATATATATATATATATATATATATATATATATATATATATACAAATATATCAATATATCAATATTATCCCCTCATATATTAATATACATTATTAGCATAATTTTAATTTAATTAAAAATTAGAATACAAATATACTATACTATACTAATATACCATTATATTATTTTCATTGTAAATAAATTACAAAATTAATAATTTGTATACTATACTAATATATTATTTGTATACTATACTAATAGTATAATATACTATATCATAATATTATTTGTATAGAAAACTAATATCTTTATATATAAATATGAAGATATAAATATATAAAAATATAAATATATGTAAAAATATATAAAGATATAAATATATCAATATATAAATATATCAATATTTAATATATATTAAAATATATAAATATATTTTTATTTATAGATTTTATATTTATATATTTGTACGGATATACATTTATTTGTATATAAATATAATTTATTTGTAAGTTATTATTAAAAGATCCTAGTAGCTCGGTGGTTGGAGTTTCAGCTCTCCAACTCTAAGGTACCGGGTTCGAATCCCGACAATGACAATAAACCACCTAATAATAAGTTAAACTTCTAAAAAATATAATATAATTAAGAGATAGGGAAAATAAATAATAGATATAATAAAAATGTAAATAATTAAATTTGTTATTGATTCAGTGACCGATTTTGTTATATATATATTCGATTACTGAATCGGTCACTAAAATCAGTGACCAAGGAAATAGTGACCGATTCCAATTGGTCACTATTTCGGTCACTATTTTAATTAGTAACCGATTTTGCACATTTAGTGACCGAATTTTCGGTCACTATTTGATGTTTTTCTTGTAGTGTCTAGACACTAATGGTAAACTAGTTAATAAAACTATGTACATAGGTATGATCGACTCACTTTTATACTTAACCTCTAGTCATCCGAACATTATACATAGTATTTGTGTTTGTGCACAATTTCAATATATTCCTAAGGAATCTCATTTAATTGCCGTAAAAAGGATTTTGAAATACTTAAAAGGTACCAAAAATCTTGGTTTATGGTATCCTAGAGGGGTTGAACTTTTTTTAACTGGTTATAGTGATTATGGTTTTGGGAATATAATATTGATAGAAAAAGTACTAGTGAAATTTGTCATTTACTAGGATGTTCTTTAGTGTCATGACATTTTAACAAACAAACATGTGTAACATTATCTACTACTGAAATTGAATACATAGTTGCAAGTAGTTATTATGCTCAATCAATTTGGATTAAGAATAAGTTAGAAGAGTATGGTATACATCTAGAACATATTCCATTGAAATGTGATAATACTAGAACCATAAATCTTACCAAAAATCCAATTATGCCTTCTCGAACAAAACATGCAGAAATTAGAGATCACTTTATTAGAGATCATGTAATCAAAGAAGACTGTAAAATAGAGTATATTAACAAATCAACCATTAGCATATATTTTTACTAAACCATTGCTTAGGGAAAGATTTTATACAATTAGAAATGAATTAGGCATACTGGATATAAATTACTCTACTTAAAATCTAGTTTACATAAATTTTGATAGAAATAATTGATTAATATTCAACATAATTGATTATATCACCTTTAGGATAAAAAATTAGTCGATTAATACTAAAATAATATGTTAAAATGGTACTTTCATAAATATATGAGGTGTGCTATTAATCGATTATCAACTTATATAATTTATTAAAATGACTTTCTTCAGATCATGCTCGTTAATCGATTATCAAGAGTACACACTTTTTTCAATTAAATTCTCTGTACACTACACTTTACCAACACTTTCCCACTTTCACTCGTCCTTCTCTTCAAAATCCTAGGATCCATTACTCACAGAAATCCTCTTGTTACTCATATTCTCCACAATACTCTCTTCTTTGTTTATTTTGATTCACGGCTTCCACTGCAAAATAAAAAAGAATGAAGAGAACAACTTCAAAGAGACCTATTAGTTTTCTGTTTCAAGATCTATTAGTTTTCTGTTTTAGAAGCAATAATTTTCTGTTTAGAAGCAATAGTTTTCTGTTTGAAGATCTATTAGTTTATCAGGGCTCAGAAAAATTCATTGAGTTGAATGGGATGTTTTAACCTAACTTAGTTAAAGTCTTTTATTGCAATATGAAGTTTGTTAATGGAGTTATTCAATCTAAGAGTTAAAGGGGGTAGAAATAGTACTAGATGAAGAAATATGGATAAATGTTGCAAGTTTTAGAATAGGAGATGAGAATGTTATTGGTGGTTTTGAAAGTTTTAATAAGCTAACTATTTTTAGATCATGTCTTAGGAACCAAAATACTGCTAGGAATTATTCTATCTACAAGACTGGTGGTATGAAAAAGGATGAGAGATTATTAGCTTTTGTAATTACTCGAATTCTTGTAACCAGGGGAAGCAATCATGTTCAACTGACTTCTGAAGACATGTATATATTACATGCTCTTAAATTTAGGCTTCAAATTGATTTTCCTGCTATTACTAGTGATAATATGAGAAAGTCATATAGGTTGTCTATGTATCTATTACCTTATTCTATTTTTCTGTCAATAGTATTTGATTATGTTGTTGTGAATGTGGATGAAGAGTATTTTACTATTATGAGTCATGCAAATGAGATAGGAAAACTTGTCATTTACCACATGGGGATGGTGAAGAGATATGATGAATGGTTCTTCAAAGACAAGGAAGAATTTTTTGATGAAGGAGTAAAATCTATTAATGCAGACTTTCCTGCTTCCTCTGCTAGGAGTAACTTTTCTACGTAACATATCTTTGGCAAAGGGAGAAACATGAATATTACTATTTCAGATTTGACAATCTGGATGAAAAAGTATCTTCTATTTTGTCCACACTACAACAAGAATAAGGTGGAACATAAATGGAAGATAAAGGTAGTGATGATGAAGATGTTGGAATAGTTGAACTCTCCTCTAATGATGCTGAATGATTGTTGTTTAAGTTTTCTTTAATCATATGTTATAACCTGCTTGAACAATTCATTTGCAGGTTTGTAAGATCTTATTTGACGTATTGATTTGTTGGTCTGTAACTCTGATACCTTATATAATTCTTTGAATTCTTTATTATTTAATCTGAGAACATATTTGCACTTAATTGGGTTGTACTATTACACTTTTTGTTTTACTTTTTTTATTAAGTCCAAAGGGGGAGAAATGTTCATTGTAGGATTGTTGAAAGATGTTGCAAAAAAAGCTGGTTGGCTATCATAAAACAAAAAAAAGTGGGAGATTATTGATGATAATGAAGAATTATTTTTTTATGATGTACTAATAGCTATCTAGGTAGTTGTGTGTGAGTAGTTATTGTTAATATCCAAATGATTTAATTCATGTTTAAAATAAAAAGGTAAAAAGATAAATCAACTAATCAATTTTGTTAAAATTAAAGCACTTAAATTTAGGGATGACAAAACGGGTCAGGTCCGGCGGACCGGCCCGCCATAATATGGCGGGGTGGGTTGGTGTTTTCAGCTCACCAGCCCGCTTTGACCCGTCCCGCAAACCTGTCAACCCGTGGGACGGGCGGGCCAGCCCACGTCCCGCCTAATTAATAAAAAATAATTTTTTATTATAATATAATTAATTATAAAGATAATATATAAAGTTAAAATTTTTAAAAAGAGAATTAAAAAAGTTTCACTAAGCACTCGAAACACAACCTCTCTCTTATCTTCTCCTTGTTCATCCTAAGCACGAATTATTTTTATCCTTATGACTTGAATTAAAGATGTAAGAATTACTCAACCAAGAATAATCACTACAAGAAAAAATACATTTAGCCACCGAAATTAGCGACCGAATTTTTTCGGTCGCAATTAGCGACTGATTTAATTTTGATCACAATTAGCGACCGATTTAGCGACTGATTTAATTCGGTCGCAATTAGCAACCAATTTAGCGACCTCTTTAATTCGGTCGCAATTAGCTACCGATTTAGCGACCAAATTAATTCGGTCGCAATTTAGCGACCAAATTAGCCACCAAAATATGATTTGGTTTCACTTTTTTATTTAGCGACCGAAATAGCGACCAATATTTTGCGTCGCAAAATTTCGGTTGCTAAATCGGTGGCTATTTCATACTAAAATAAAAAAATCATTTAGCGACTGATTTAGCAACCGAATTACAAATTGAAATAGTGACCGAATTAAAATCGGTCGCTAATGAGAAAATAGCGACCGAATTGAAATCGAGTCGCTAATGAATATTGTTTTTTTATTATATTTAAATTTATTTTTTTATAAATATACTTTAATTGTTTTAATATATTTTTTACAATTTATTTTTTAAAAGTAATTTATTTTTTAAAAATAATTTAATTTTTAAAATATACTTTAAAAATAAACTTTGATCTCAATATTAACAAAATGAATTGTAATAAATCAAATTTATTAAAAATTTAAATTGTAATAAATTAAGACTAGAGTGATATTAACTATTCAATACATTGTTTAAGAAAAGTTTAATAACAAATATTCTTTAATTTATTTTTCAATTGAAAATTTCAATTCAAATTAAATTATATTTTAAAAATTTATATTAAAAAAATTAACATTTTAATTCCTCATTAACTTAATTAATTAAAAAAATACAATTTTAATCAAATTATTACAATTTTATTTTATAATACTTTATTTTTAATCGAATTTTTAAATTTATTGCTTTATTATTATTAATTACTTAACCATGATTGTTGTCATATAATTGATATACCAAAAAAAATTTATATCAATATACATTAGATAATAAATATATTATTTAATTAAACTATTTATAAAAATATATTTATCTTTAGTTAAAATATTTGTTAGTTTAAGTATACTAATTAATATTTTTTATTTTTAACATAATTAATAAAAAAGATTAAAATTTTAAAATTAATCTATTTTATAAATACTAAAAATAAACCATATTTAAATAACTGAAAAATATATTTAAATTTATATTCAACATAGTTAAGGTTGTGCCTTTTTAAAATTTATATTCAACATATATTTAAATTTATATTAAAAATAGTTAATATAAATTAAGGTTGTGCCTTTTTAAAATTTTAACTTTTTTATATATTGGATTTTCATTAAAAAATTTCTAAACTTGCATAAGAAAATATAGATTTAATTATACTTTTAATAAATTTAAGATAATACTAGTTTTTATTTTTATTTTAAATATTTATTTTAATTTTTTTAAAAGAGAGAAACTATAATTTTAGTTTCTAAATAATAAATTTAAAGAATTAAATTTATTATTATTTAATATTTTAATTTTAGTATTAAAAATCTAAATTATATTTTATTAAATTAAAATAATTACAATATATTTTTCTACTTTGAGAATTAAAAATATAATTAAACTAAAACTGAAAATATTATAATACATTTTTGAACTCTTTTTTATAATATTTTTATCATTATTATATTTTTGGATTAATTATTTTTTTCCTAATTTTTTATAAAGTCAATTTTAATATTTAAAAATATTTAACATTTTGAATTCTGAAACTTTTTCTCTATTAACAAATTTAAAAACATAATATACTAAAAAAGTATTATAAATAATTATTTCATCCAATAATTATATAATTAAAAAAATAAATAATTATATAATTAAAATAGAGAATTTAATTATTTTTATAAAAAAGAGATTTAATTATACTTTTAATAAATAATTATAACTATAAAATTAATGATTTATAATAATTAAAAGTAATTATAAATAATTATATATAAAAGTAATTAAAAGTATAATTATAACTATAATTAAAAGTATAATTAAAAGTATAATAAATAATTATAGTAAATAATTATAATTAAAAGTATAATTAAATCTCTACTTTGTTCTGTCATGACTATAACGAGTCAGCCTACCCGCCCCACTTTTGATCGGACCAAATGTGGGACAGATTGACCCGTTTTAACATTCCTACTTAAATCTATAATAATTGATTATATTAGCACTTAATTGATTATATGACTCAAATTTATTTTAATATTATACGCTAATAATAAATTATATTATCATTTAATTGATTATGTGACTACGTCTCATACTTTAAATTTACACGCTAATAATCGATTATATTGGTACATAATCAATTATATTACTTATTTTTCTTTTATTACTATATGTAAATAATCAATTAAATTTTTTGATAATTAATTATCTGAATAAATTGTAATAAATTTTAACTCAAGAAAATTTTCATCAATTAAATATAACTTCAGAAACTATCATTATAAAAGAAAGTTCTAAGTGGACATTAAGACAATGTTTTAAGACAATGTTTTGAATTTGTAAAAACACCTTGAAAAAAATCAAATTTAAGGGTGAAATCATTTAACTATAAGATTTTGTAATTCGTTCTTATCTTTCCATTCTGTAAAACTATATTATATTTTTATGTTTGTAAGGTGAACAACATTAATATTTTCTAATAACCTTCGTATCAATCACCTTCAAATAATATTGCATTTGCACAAAGGAAAAGGAACAGTATTGGTATCATTTACTATATCACTTTACAGTATTGTTTTTCTGAAGAATTTGTTTGTCAAATAAGTAGAAGTTAAAATATTCATCATTCCATACACATTCTTTACTTTTTCATGAACAGACCTTATCAAAAACGACTATTCAATTCTATCGAGTTAATATTTTCACAGTACTTTTCCTCCCAAACATTAATTATTTGTCATTTTTATTTTTTACTCTTATTTTAATCTAACAGTTTAAGTTCCTATAGAATAATTTAATCTTACATATGCAAATTATCACCCTGTCATATTGCTGTTATAGGATATAAACATTTATATTAATAAGTCCATTTTTTTGGAATTATATTTAAAAACATATTATTGTATTGAATTGTTTAATGGTTATTTTTTGTCAAATACAATTGTTAATTTATCATTTTCCATAATAAAAATATATGATCAGTGTCATCCATAACTAAAATAAAAAATAAAAAATTATAAGAATTAAATAAAAAATATTTTTTATTTATAAAAACTAAAATAAAAAATGATTTATCATTTAGAATTAAAATACAATATTTAAACGTATAAAAGTAAAAATATAAATTATTGAAAAATACTTTGATAGAGAATAATGAAGAAAACAATAATATCATTGAAAAATATTAAAAAAATTATTATAAATTATAAAAATTAATTCAACCTAACCTACATTTAAAATAAATTAAGTATTTATTAGAATAAGAGATATTAATCTTAAGTTTCTAAAATCGGTTTATATAACCTATGTCTGAATATAATAAATTACTCATTAAAGTGTCACACTAATTTCTTGTCTTTTCTCAATAAAGACTTAGTGCATGCAAGTTGATTATCACTTCATTTAAAAAACATTTGTCTAAAGAAAGTTGTACTATTTATCATATTCATTGATCCATTCACTAAAAAAATTTTATTCGAACCCTGACATACAGGGTTGAGTAGAAGCATGGTGTACAAAAGCCATGGAATCGTGAAGGCACACATAAAATGGCGGGCTAGCAGCATAGCATAGGTGCTGTTAAGAGGAAATAAGATAAGAGACAACATTTGGCCAAAGAATGTAAGAGGCGTCTGAAAAATAAAAGATCGGCGATTGGTTTCTTCATTTCTTGGTGAAGACGCGCGGTGCTGTGCAGTGCTGTCTCTTTCAAACCGCTGATTCTACAGTCGATACAGTCGAGGTTACAAGAAATGACAGAAATCTTGCATGGCATTTCCTAGTAATTACCATGTTTGAACTTTGAAAAAATAACAGCTCAGAAGAAGAGTGAAACGGTACTTCGGACCAAGCACATAAAACCCAACAACATTTAATGAATAAAACAAACGTTTCTTCAGAACAACAACCATCATTATATATTAAGCAACTCATACACATGCATACATTTTACTTTGATCATCACATTGATATATTATATGTGAAATAAAATATTAATAAGTTTCTGCATAAGTTTAAATTAACTTATATTAGTTAATCTGTAAAATCTTTCATATAAATTAATGCTAGCTTATACATCAAATTATTTTATTTATTTATTTATTTTTTCTTCACTTTTGGAGAAACTTATCAAAACAGAAAATGGATTATTATAAATCACATTCAAAGTTACTAACTTTCTCTCACACAATCCAGAAGTAATAATTTATGAAAATGTGTAAATGATTTAATTAAGTATTTAACATACGTCAATTTACAAATACAGTCATCATGTCCATTTGAACTCAAATAGTTGTCACATATATTATATTTGTAATTTATATCCATAACTCATTTTCAATTAATTCACATGGTAATATTATTGTGTTATTAAGAAATGTATAATGCTTTATTTAAATTACGCAATAGACATTAGGTTCATATAGTCATAAATTTAAATTCCGCAAATAAAGGGTAAAAGCGAATTTTTCACCGGTTTATTTACTTAGAATAGCTGGCCTATCATAGGGAACCCGAAAGGGATGTCGTAAAGGAACTAACACTTCCTTTACACGTAACTAACTCCCTTACCCAACTCTGGTTCTAACGACCAAAGTTGGTTTTTCAAAAAACCAACGCCTTTTAACCCCTTTTCCGATGTTTCTAGTAAAAATATCGGTGGCGACTCCAGAGAACCCCTTTAAAAATAGTTCTTGGGTTAGCCCGGTTATTGGACAATCCAAGAACACTCTTTCAAAAACCTCGCCCCTAGGTTCAGCCCGGTTATCGGACAACCTAAAGGCGTTGTAACCACCAATAAAAACGCGAAAAATGGAAAGTCAGAAACCATCGCGTCGCTCCGACCGCCTCGTTTTGACGGCGGCGACAAACGACCTCTGTTTACAAGTCACTCTCAGCCTTCAGAGCACGATAACCAAATCTTTCTCCAATATTTTTATTTTATCGCCACAAGTCAAGGTTGATAACATCCTCAAATGACAAACTATAGACAAACACCGAAGCATCATCACCTCAGCAGATTCTAAGTTATGCTCAACACCCACATGATTGATGATGTCGGAATCAAACCCGCGATGGTACGTTGAGGATAGGAAGTTAATCGACAGTAAGAGATGTATGCCACAAGGACTCAACGTCAGAAGTTGTGGACACATGATCCAACCGTCGAACAGGGCCCTCCTGGCCTTTAATAATAACTCCCAAAGTACTAGGAGAAAGCTCAAAAACTGGCAAAATATGTCTTGTGGGCGGTTGTTCATCAGAAATGTTCTCCAAATCCATGTAGTCAGGTTCGGAGGGAGTAGGGGAAGATGATCGCACTACTCGATGCTTGGATGCCCCTGGCTGATCTAGCCGAGGACTAATCGGTACACAACCAAGTTCTTCCCTCATCTTTTTATAATCGAACTTGGGTCCCATGACCTCTGCAAAAAATACAGGTCACAAAAAGCAAGTAGAAAAACGAGCCCATTGAAACAAAAAATTAGCAAAAGCTACCTGCAAACATAGAAAGTTGATCATCGACCAAAGAAACATTTATTAAGGCTCTACAGTTTATAGGACGAGGAATTCATTTTATTATTTTGATATCTTTTTTATTAAAAGAAGACAATAAATGTTATGCCCGAGATTTAAACTTAAGTGAAGCTCACTACCAAACCAATGAAAAGTGACAAGTATCGTTGGGATAACGTAGTAGGCTCTTTGAGGGATAAGATGGAGAGCACTTTACTTGAAAAAACTTATACTTAACACTCTTGAACGATTGGGTGAAAATGGTGAAAATACCATCGTATTGAGCACCATTCAAGGATATACAACCAATCTTGCTACCATACTTCACTTGATAAAAATACAGAAATTTGTTTGTAGTGGACTCAATACTCTCAATAGAGAACAAAAAATTTGAAAGGCTTTGAGAAACGCCCAACTATTGGGATAAAGTTGGAAAGGTGCCACATTTAACTTAGTTGACATGGCACATTCAAAGTCGCTAAAGGGGAGACTTATATCCAAATCTTTAAACCAACACTCAGACAAAAAAGAACTCGTCTAAACCACTCTAGTATATTCGGTCCAAAGGCGAACAATGCTCTGCTACCAATAAATTTAGATTATCCTCTAAAGCAATATTGATGTATGAACAAAAACCAATAACAAACAAAGGGGATGAAAACTCAGAAATATAAGAATCTACAACACCAGAAGCCCAGGAATATTCGAGGGAAGTAATGCGCGGATGATCTTTACGATTACTCCAATTCTAAGATGCGCTACCTGTCTTCTTGACAGGATTAGAGGGGGCTTTCCTCTTAGGTTGAGAACGATTGGTTTGTCTCCTCTCCGAAAAAACTTCACTAGTAACTCCGGTAGCACCATCATCAAAACGTTTTCTATAGACACAGAAAGGATGCATTCCTCATCAGAACTACTTGTCAACCTTAAAGCGATTCACATCTTTCTCACATATACAACATTAGGTTTGCTAGCATTTAAACCATACATAATGTAGAAGTATCAAGAACATACCTATTAATGTAGTGGGCACATAGAAGGAAGACTTAAAGATGAAGGAATGCCCAAGCAAAACGAGGGAAGAGAAGCATGAAAAATAAAAGAAACGTGAAAATGAGAGAAATGCGAAAATGGAAAATAGGAAAGTAAGTTTTTCAAAAAAAATATCGTCTCTTCTAATTCCTAATATTTTATTAAGGTCGTCGGTTAAGAGGTCGTCCTTCCAAGCCAAAAAAACTCGTTTAGTCTTCGTCCTCTGGTCTTGGGGGGCTTATGTACCTACCCGGTCCAAAACTATTAGGTCAATTTATTGTGCTTACCGGTCCAAATCCATTAAGGGTTAATTAACTATGCTTATCGACCCAAATCTATTAAAAAAACTACTTTTATTTATTTTGTTATTAATTATCTTTATTCTGTTATAATATCTTATATCAGTTATTATTTTATGGACTATTAGTTATTATATCTCAGCTTATTGTTATCTTTTGAATACTATATAAAGAATCTAACCGGAAATAAATCTTATCTTATAATTCATTTTCATATACGTCAATCTCTTGTCTAATAGCTGACTTGAAGTGCCTTTTACAAGTGGACCTTTACGCTTTCCAGAGATCCTCTTTAAAGCTGGTTCGAAAATCGGTCAACCAACTTCATCTTCCTGTCTTACCGACCATTTTTAGCTCAACAAACATCTTATGGATCATCTTCCGCTCGGTAAAATCATATATAATTGTATCATTTAAGACTTGTAACTTATTTTTCAAAAGTTAAAAATATTTTGCAAATGTATTCAGTATCACTTTTTATATGATTCTACCAATCGATTCATCCTTTTCAATCAAGTACATCATAATATCTTTTATAATTGAAACTCAGTGTTGAAAACTTAAAAGATGTTATAGTAGTTAACTCGTTGGATATTATTAAAGAGAAAATAAACAAATTTTATATGATTATAATTATCTTTACCATGAATTCAAATTTAGATCATGTTAATTAAATATTAAATTTTAACGTGAAGTTTTCACAACATGAATCCTCTATGTTCTAATTCTTTAGAGTACAAAAGTTTAAGAATATGCTAAAAGGATATTTACTTGTCAAAGAAGAGAATGTGACAGCAGAGAAATGTGTGCTAATAAAGAATGTCATCAATGCATATATTATAAAAGAATAAGTCATAGATAAATGTTATTCTCTTCATGGGTTTTTTTAATAAGGGAGTCAATATTTCCAAATATGAGATTCTTGAGTCAAAGTTTTTTTATCAAGAATATTAACAATATTTGAGATTGAAATCAACCATCTGACTTAATATTAATTATGTACGAATTCCAACTTATCAACAAGTGTATTTCACAATATAATAAAAGTCAAAATTCATTAATAATTAACTCAAATGCTTCTAAATCTCTTAACTAAAAGAACACTTATACAATTATTTTCAGACTAAGAATATTAAAAGTGTCAAATATTTTCTGGCATTGAAGTAGTTCATCACACAAATATATTATTATTTCTCAAAGGGAATATGATTTAGATATTCTTCAATAAACAAGTGTGATTGATTGTAAACAATTCTATTAACATAAATAAAAAATTAATAGAAGAAGATGATTTTTTTTAAATAAAAAAAATGTGGAAGATTGATTCAGAACCTAATTTAGCTTATTATTATTAGACTTGATTTGTATTTATTATTATTATTATTATTATTATTATTATTATTATTATTATTATTTAATTCATACATGTTCCTTGTTTATAATTGAAATGTTATCATTCATATTCTAAGATACCTCCTAAAAACTCTAAAACAAGGTCAGTTATACAAAGATAAAAACAAGGTCTGTTACAAAGAAAGATAAATAAACAATAAAATGTTTTGGTTAGTAATACTAATCAAGTAGGACTCCCATGAACATATATTCTACGGTAGAATATTGTGTGTTGATTAGAAGTAATATCATTTTATGAAAAATCAATATACAAAGATAAATAAACAATAAAATGTTTTGGTTAGTAATACTAATTAAATAGGATTCCCATGAACATATATTCTACGGTAGAATATTGTGTGTTCATTAGAAATAATATCATTTCATGAAAAATCAATATGTGTTATTATATCCGGGGGCTTTGTGGGCGCAGGTTCTTCAGGCGCGATATGGCCTGGCCCCATCATGGTTGAATGTGTGTTTGGTGGATCGACGTGCTACTAGTTGGTGGCGGGATTTTGTGTCTACTTTACAGTTAGGAGGACAATGGGTTAATGAGAAGATATTATGGGCTGTGGGGGATGGTACTTCGACGAGATTTTGGGAGGATAGGTGGCTTGGTGGCTTTAGGCTAAAGGAGGTTTTTCCCATATTATATTCCTTTGCTCTCGATCCCTCTTCGATTGTAGCGCAAAATGGTCATTGGTCTGGAGATAATTGGGTTTGGGGCATTCCTTGGCGCCGCCTTCCCTTCTCATTTGAGTTGCCATTGGTAGCGAGTTTGATGGAATTTAAATTCTGGATGAATTTGTGTTGCGTCCTCACCTGGAGAATCACTAGTGTTGGTTGGCTGATGCTTCAGGGGTATATTCTGTTAAGTCTGCTTATTGTTGGTTGTTGACTCTTTTGATTAATATTCCGACTCTTGATGTTAATCTTCAGGAGGTGTTGTGCAGACTGTGGAAAGGTAAAGTACCTATCAAATGCTTGGTATTTTCTTGGCAGCTTTTCTTGGATTCTGTTCCCTATAGGTTGCTTCTGCAGGGGCGTGGTGTGCAGTTTGATTCTGTTTTATGTCCTATGTGTGACTTATTTGTTGAAGATCCGATGCATCTTTTTGTTTTCTGTCTGGTGGCATATAGTACGTGGATGGATGTTTTTTGTTGGCTTGGTGTTAATTTTGTTATGTCTTCTTCTTTGGTATCCTTTTTTCTTATTTGGTGTGGTCAAGGGGGGAGTAAAAAACGATCACAGTACTTTGTTATTAATTGGGTTGCAGTTATCTGGTCCATTTGGTTGCATCGGAACTGTATGGTCTTTAAACAAGACGTTGTGGATCGGTTGAAATTGCTTGATTCTATTCATCTATATTCTTGGAAGTGGATCTCTTTGGCTGGTATGTGAATGTCTTGTAACCTTGTAGACTGACACAATAATCCTTGGATCTATTTTGTTTAGTATGTTTTTTAATAACTTTTCTCAACTTTGTATTGTATTCTATTTTTGGAATCTGAGTACTCCTTGTACTCGGTTTAATTAATTGATATTATTTGTTTATAAAAAAAGAAAATGTGTTCATTAGAAGTAATATTATTTCAAAAACAAAAATATTATAGGATATTATTTATTCATTAGAGGTAATATTATTTCATGAAAACGCAAGAATCACAACGTAATTAGTCGGTTAAGTGTTGAAGTCAAATATAAGGTAATAACATTTCTCATATGTGAAATTGTGTGGAAAAAAGTTCCTCAAAAACTTAAATTTTGTGGGATAAAAAAATGAAGATGATATTAATATTATTTATGTGTATTAATATTATTTTTTAATTATTATAATAATAAATAATTAAATAAAAATGATTAAATTAATAACTAAATTTATTTAAATTAATAAAATAATATTTTATTTAATTAAATCACTTTTTACATCTATCAAGAGGAAGGTGCGGTGGTAGAAGAATAGGTTATACTTAAAAGATAAATTATATTCTCTACATGGTTTTCCTAATAAACTAAAGATATTGAAAATTTCAAATATTTTTCGAAGATTTTGGAAGTGTTACATATTTTGTAGGCATTTAAGTAGCCCATTAGGACTGTATAGATATTTTTCAAAGAAAATATATTCTTAAATTGATAACTGTGATTAATTGTAAAGCAATAAATAGTTCTACGAATCTAAATAAAAAGTTAACAGGAGGTGAGTTTTTTTTATCAAAAAGATATGAAAGATTGGTTAAAAACTAATTTAGCTTAATTATTGTTACTGTCTTTTACATACGTCAAAAAAATTCTCGAAGATACTTCAACAAACCTCCAGGATAAGGTATATTACATCAACATGAATAAAAAAAATGTTTAGGTATAGTGATATTGTGTGTTTGTTGGAGGTAATATTATTTCATTAAAAAAAATAATTATGATGATCATTATTATTATTATTATAATTATTTCTCTATTTTTTGAAAAATAATTATTATTAATATATTTATTATATTATAAAAATATTATTTTATTGAATTTGATTATATTTGAATTAAAGAATATAAATAAGGAAAGGTAGAGGTATCGTAATAACAATTCTTAATAAAGTTTTGTGACAAAATAAAGTTATATTTTTAAAATAATTCGTATTTAGTTTAATATCATGTAAAAAAATTATTTGGTGAATCTGAATAATATTTTTATATTTTATTTATCGTAAATACAACTAATAGATTAGTGCATGTTGATATTAACAGTAGTTTAAACCCATTAAGTATGTTTAATATTTGTTTATATTTAAAAATTAAGGTTGCTTGTAATTAATCTAACACTTGACTGTATCTTTCGAATGATTATGATTGATAACTTAAAAATTTTTAGATATTTTTTTATGGACTAATATTAATTTTTTTACTTCTATATTTTATATGCCTTTGATTATTATTTTTAATTATATTGTGTATGTACGTAAACCCTAAATTAATATTGATTTAATTTGTAAATAAAAAGTATTTATTTAATCATTAAATTAAGTTACAATCACTGCTCTCTCGTTTGTACCTTTTATTGCAGCATATTGCAATATGAATTATAGACAAAACTCTTAATTGATTTCAACAATATTTTGCTTTTGCTGTATCAAAAACACTTTTAACAATTTCAACACTTGAAAAAAAGAAAGAAAAAAACTTAACACTTTAACCATTTCTTATGATAAAAGCATTTATGAATAGAGTAATGGACATGCATCTATAATTTCATATTTTTTAATTCTATCTCTAATTTTTTTTCATAAATAATGTCCAAATAAGAAAGTATGTAAGCAATCCTTTTAATATTAAAAATAAAGTCAAGTAGATTAAAATAAGAGTAAAAAATAAAAATGACAAATAATTAATAATGTTTGGGAAGAAAAGTAGTGTGAAAATATTAACTCACTGTCATTGATAGAATTGAATAGTCGTTTTTGATGAGGTCTGTTCATGAAAAAGTAAAGAATGTGTATGCAAATAGATGAATATTTTAACTTCTACTTTATTTGGCAAACAAATTCTTAAGAAAAACAATACTGTAACTATCACTACTAAAAATTCTTATTTTTTATGGGAATATTTTTACAAAATTTTTGTAAAAATTAAAAGAAATAAGTTTTCTATAAATTTAAACAATTTTTTTAATAAAATTGACAGAAAAAAAAAACTAGTTTTCTAGAAGTGTATGATATAGTAAATGATACCAACACTGTCACTTTTCCTTTGTGCAAATGCAATATTATTTGAAGGGTGATTCATATATATGAAGGTTATTAGAAAATACAAAAACACACAGTTTGCACAATTCTAACATCAAAACTTCTGCCAATGAAGAAGAGGGCCTTCCAGGGGAGAGACATACTATTTTTTTTATGAAATATTATTATTTTCAATGAAGATAAAATATCCTTAATAGAACATATGTTTACTGGAGATCTATTTGAAATGCGTTAAAGTTTTAAGAACACTAGAATAAGGAAGAAAAAGATAAAAACATAAAAAAATTTATATTAATTCAATTTCCTAGAATTTACCTCCAATTATTCAAAGAAGCTTGGATTTTTGCTAAAACTTTTAATATCAAATTATAAAATAACCTACTGATGTTGAATAATAAAATACCTTAAACAAAATCTAAAAATTCTACACAATTTTCAAATTGTCTTAACATTGTTAACCTTATAAACATCAAAATATAAAAACGATGCAAAATGAAAAGATAAGAACGAATTCACCTATGCTTTGAAATACAAAATCCTATAACTAAATAATTTTACTCTTAAATTTGATTTTCTGAAGATGTTTACAAATTCAAAACATTGTCTTGATATCCACTTAAAACTTTATTTTACAATGCTTTTTATCGTTTCTCAAGTTATATTTAATTGATGAAAATTTTCTTGAGTTGAAATATATTACAACTGATTCAGATAATCGATTATTTACATGCATTGAAAAAAGGAAAGTAAGTAATGTAATCCATTAAGTATCAACATAATCGATTATTAACGTGTGGTGTCAATGTATGAGATGTAATCACATAATCAACTAAGTGACAATATAATTGATTATTAGGACATAATATCAAAATGAATTTGGGTCGTATAATCAATTAAGTACTAATATAATTGATTATTATATATTTAACTACTTTAATTTTTAACAAAATTGATTAGTTGAGTTATCTTTTTACCTTTTTAATTTAAACATGAATTAAATCATTTGGCTTTAATAATAACTACTCACATACAAGTACCTAAATATCTATTAGGACATTATAAAAAATAATTCTTCAGCAATTATTCATTCATCATTAATAATCTCCTTTTTTTTATGACAGCGAATCAGCTTTTTTTTTGTAACATCTTTAAGCAATCCTGCAATCAACCCTTCTCCTCCCCTTAGGACTTAATAAAGAAAAGTTAATTAAGTACAAATATGTTCTCTGATCAAATAATAAAGAATTCAAATAGTTATATAAGATATCTGAATTACATATCACTTATTTCGCTCTTTTAATTCGTTGTGTTACACTACAAGAAAAAAACATTTTAGCGACCGAAAAAATCGGTCGCTAATGCCCAATAATCGGTCGCTAATCAGTTAGCGACCGAAATTAGCGACCAAAATGCGTAGTCGCAAAAAGCTTGTCGCTAATGTGTTAGCGACCGATTTTATTTCGGTCGCAAAATAGCGACCGAAATTAATATATCAAATTGGTCGCTAAATCGGTTGCTAAATAGCGACCAAATTAAATCGATCGTTATTTTGCGACTGAAATGAAAATCGGTCGCTAAATAGCGACTCGATTTAAATCGATCGCTAAATCAATGATAAAGGTAAAAAAATAGGGATCGGTCACTAAATCAATAACAAATTTAATTATTTTTATTTATTTACATTTTTATTATATTTATTATTTATTTTCCCTACCTCTTAATTATATTATATTTTTTAAAAGTTTAACTTATTATTAGGTGATTTATTGTCATTATCGGGATTCGAACCCGGTACCTTAGAGTTGGAGACTGAAACTCCAACCACCGAGCTACTAGGATCTTTTAATAATAACTTACAAATAAATTATATTTATATACAAATAAATGTATATCCGTATAAATATATAAATATAAAATCTATAAATAAAAATATATTTATATATTTTAATATATATTTAAATATTGATATATTTAAATATTGATATATTTATATATTGATATATTTATATCTTTATATCTTTATATTTTTACATATATTTATATTTTTATATATTTATATCTTCATATTTTTACATATATTTATGTGTTTTCATATTTATATATAAAGATATTAGTTTTCTATATAAATAATATTATAATATAGTATATTATACTATTAGTATAATATACAAATAATATATTAGTATAGTATAGTATACAAATTATTAATTTTGTAATTTATATACAATGAAAATAATATAATGGTATATTAGTATAGTATAGTATATTTGTATTCTAATTTTTAATTAAATTAAAATTATGCTAATAATGTATATTGATATATTTGTGTATATATATATATATATATATATATATATATATATTATATATATATATATATATATATATATTTATATATTTATATATTGATATATTTATATATTAATATATTAATATATTAATATTTTGATATATTTATATATTGATATATTGATATATTTATTTATATCCTTATACATTTATATCTTTATATATTTATATATTTGAAAAAAATATTAAATTTTAAAAAAAATATTAAATTTTTAAAAATAAATATTAGAAAAAGATTTAAAAATATATATAAATTATATTTACATGTACAAAATATTAAAGATATATGTTTATATCTTTACATATTTATATATATTTATATGTTTATATTTTTACATATATTTATATCTTTCCATATTTATATATTTATATATAAAGATATTAGTTTTGTATACAAATAATATTATAATATAGTATATTATACTATTAGTATAGTATACAAATAATATGTTAGTATAGTATAGTATACAAATTATTAATTTTGTAATTTATATACAATGAAAATAATATAATGGTATATTAGTATAGTATATTTGTATTCTAATTTTAAATTAAACTAAAATTACGCTAAATGTATAATAATATATGAGAGGATAATAAATTTAATCCAATTACTTTTATAAATATATAAATATAAAATCTATAAAATATTAAAAATGATATTATATTTTTAAAAACAAATATTAGAAAAAGGTTTAAAAACATGTATAAATTATATTTATATGTCCAAAATATTAAAGATATCCACATTTAAAACAATATTAAAAAATATTAATAATAAATTTAATTCTTTAAATTTAGTATTTAGAAACTAAAATTATAGTTTCTCTGTTTTTAAAAAATTAAAATAAATATTTAAAAATAAAAATAAAAACTAGTATTATCTTAAATTTATTAAAAGTGTAATTAAATCTCTATTTTCTTAATTTTATTTGTTTCAAACTTCTCAATTCTACATTTTTGTAAGTTCTATCATTATATTATCATCATCATCTCCTCCCATGTTCTACTTTATCTTTACAATAGTCAATATTCTTAACTAATTTATATTTTTATTTATAATTTTTTAGTATATATTTCGAAATTAATCAATTCTAATCTATTCTTTGAAAAACTAATCAATTCTAATCAATAATTTAGAAACCTAATCGATTATAATTAATTATTTGAAAAAATTATCAAATATGATCGATCATTTCGAAAATCTAATCGATCGAAGTCAAAAAATCGCTCGAGCGAGACTAGAGTCGCTCAAGCGAAATACAACCTGAGAATGCCAATTTTGTGCAGGGGCGTTTAGCTCGGCGATGTTATTTTCAGCTGAGCGAATAACACTTCTAATAGCGGTTAACGCTTAACCGCTATCTAAAATATGTTTTAGATAGCGGTTAACCCCTAACCGCTATCTAAACTACATTTTAGATAGCGGTTAACCCCTAACCGCTATTATATCCTCTCAATTATGATCGATCATTTCAATTTATGATCGATCAGAGTCGTATTTCGCTCGAGCGATAGTAGTCTCGCTCAAGCGAAACACAACTCGAGAATTCACAATCTTAAAATATTTTTTTGAATATTATGTTTTTAAATTTGCTATTAGAGAAAACCTTTCAGAATTCAAAATGTTAAATAGTTTTAAATATTAAAATTAACTTTATCAAAAATTAGGAAAAAAAAATTATCCAAAAGAGTTCAAAAATGTATAAGAGTATTCTCAATTTTGAGTTTAATTATATTGTTCATTATCAAAGTAGAAAATTATATTGTAATTATTTTAATTTACATTTTGTGATCTTCTTAAAATTAGCATCAATAACATTAGACTTTACATTTGATTCATACCTAACTAATTATAGATTAAAAGGAAAGTGGTATAACCATGCATTTTACTTTTCTATTTACCTTATTCTTTTAATTATTTTATATAATAATAATCAAAATATTCACATTCATATGGGCGTTTTCGAAAATAATATTATTGTATTATTGTTAAAATTAGCATCAATAACATTAGACTTGATCTTCTTAATTATATTGTTCATTCTCAAAGTAGAAAATTATATTGTAATTATTTTAATTTACATTTTGTGATCTTCTTAAAATTAGCATCAATAACATTAGACTTTACATTTGATTCATACCTAACTAATTATAGATTAAAAGGAAAGTGGTATAACCATGCATTTTACTTTTCTATTTACCTTATTCTTTTAATTATTTTATATAATAATAATCAAAATATTCACATTCATATGGGCGTTTTCGAAAATAATATTATTGTATTATTGTTAAAATTAGCATCAACAACATTAGACTTGATCTTCTTAATTATATTGTTCATTCTCAAAGTAGAAAATTATATTGTAATTATTTTAATTTAATAAAATATAATTTAAATTTTTAATACTAAAATTAAAAGATTAAATAATAATGACTTTAATTCTTTAAATTGAGTATTTAGAAACTAAAATTATAGTTTCTCTGTTTTAAATAATTAAAATAAAAATCAATATCAAAACTAGTATTATCTTCAATTTATTAAAAGTGTAATTAAATCTCTATTTTCTTAATTTTTTTGTTTCAAACTTCTCAATTCTACATTTTTGTAACTTCTATCATTATATTATCATCCTCATCTCCTCTCATGTTCTACTTTATCTTTACAATAGTTAATATTCTTAAATAATCTATATTTTTAATTATAAATTTCATAAATTAATCAATTCTAATCTATTATTTGAAAAACTAATCAATTCTAATCAATAATTTAGAAAACTAATCGATTATAATTAATTATTTGAAAAAATTATCAAATATGATTGATCATTTTGAAAATATAATCGATCAGAATCGGATTTCGCTTGAGCGAGAGTAGTCTCGCTCAAGCGAAATACAACCCGAGACTTAACAATCTTAAAATATGGTTGTATATGATAGCAGTTCCATCGAACCGCTCTTAAAGGAACTTCTAATAGCGGTTAAACCTTAACCACTATCTAATATACACTTTAGATAGCGGTTATAAGGGAACCTCTATTATATCCTCTCAATTATGATCGATCATTTCAAGTTATGATCGATCAGAATCGTATTTCGCTCGAGCGAGAGTGGTGTCGCTCGAGCGAAATACAACTCGAGAATGCCAATTTTGTGCAGGGGGCGTTTCGCTCGAGCGAGATCATTGTCGCTCAAGCGAAATACATTTTAGATAGCAGTTCCACAAGAACCGCTCTTAAAAGTGCACTTCTAATAGCGGTTAACTATTAACCGCTATCATATCTTCTCAATTATGTTCTTCTTTTCCATCATAATGAAAACTTACATTAACTATTTTTTTGAATATTATGTTTTTAAATTTGCTATTAGAGAAAACCTTTCGAGAATTCAAAATGTTAAATACTTTTAAATATTAAAATTAACTTTATCAAAAATTAGGAAAAAAAAATTAATCCAAAAGAGTTCAAAAATGTATTATAATATTGTCAATTTTGAGTTTAATTATATTGTTCATTCTCAAAGTAGAAAAATATATTGTAATTAGTTTAATTTAATAAAATATAATTTAAATTTTTAATACTAAAATTAAAAGATTTCTGTTGCATGAGGTTTCTTCACTTAAAAGATTTTGCAAAATGCCTCTACAAATGTTTTTAACAATTAGAAACAAAGTATTTTGACAAAAGCTTTCTCAAACAAGTTTTTAAGCGATACTGACTTTGATAGAACCGATGAAAATTACTTAAAATGTCAAGTGAAATGTTGTTACAATATTTTAATCGATACAACTTGATTTTAATCGATTAAAACCACTTAAGGGTTCAGGATGATCGATCATAATGCAATTATGACCGATCAGAATCGATTTTAATCGATTAAATCTCGTTTCAATCGATTAAAACAACTTAAAAATTTCTACACAGCGTTTTAATCGATTAAAACTTATTTTTATCAGTTAAAATAACTTGAAAAGTTTTACAAGAAAGTTTTGCGAGTATTTCAATCGATTGAATCGTGAAACAATCGATTAAATCAACTTAGAGGATTTTTTGTAAAGTGTTTTAATTGATATAAACGTTGTCGTATCGGTTAAAACAAATCTGTTAAAGAATCAAGAACGTATTAATGGATTAAAAGAAGTTTTAACAGATTAAAACTGCACTTTTAACAGATTAAAAGAATCTTTTAACAGATTAATTAAACCAGCGAGTTTTGAAAATCTTCTATTAAAACAGTTTGGCTTGAACTTTTTTAACATACATTGAATATCATCTTTTACACATCCTTGAGCAATCAATCAAGCAAACTTCAGCACTCTTTTCAAGAAAGATTCGCATCAGTTTTTGAGAAGTTCTTTGAAAATCTTTCTTGAGGCAACTTGATTTCTTTTGAAGAAGAAACAATTACAGCGAAATTGCATAAAGCTGGTTTGAGCATTCTAGTTTCTTCTTTTTCATTTCTTTACATTCTTTTTGTATTGTTTGGTGCCCGGAATTTGGGCATTGGTTTCTCTACAGTTTGGAATTTGGTTGTAGAGGTTATTAAGAGCTGGAATTTGGTAATACGAGAAAACATTTCAGAAAGCAAAATGTTAAATACTTTTAAATATTAAATTTGACTTTATAAAAAATTAGGAAAAAAAAATAATCAAAAAGAGTTCAAAAATGTATTATAATATTTTCAGTTTTAGTTTAATTATATTTTTCATTCTCAAAGTAGAAAAATATATTGTAATATTATTTTAATTTAATAAAATATAATTTAAATTTTTAATACTAAAATTAAAAGAATAAATAATAATAATTTTAATTCTTTAAATTTAGTATTTAGAAACTAAAATTATAGTTTCTCTGTTTTAAAAAATTAAAATAAATATTTAAAAATAAAAATCAAAACTATTATTATGTTAAATTTATTAAAAGTATAATTAAATCTCTATTTTATTCAATTTTTTAATATAAATTTTTAAAATATAAATTAATTTCAATTGAAATTTTCAATTGAAAAATAAATTCAAGAATATTTGTTATTAAACTTTTCTTAAACAATGTATTGAATAGTTAACATCACTCTAGTCTTAATTTATTACAATTTAAATTTTTAATAAATTTGATTTATTACAATTCATTTTGTTAATATTGAGACCAAAGTTTATTTTTAAAGTATATTTTAAAAATTAAATTATTTTTAAAAACTAAATTACTTTTAAAAAATAAATTGTAAAAATATACTAAAACCATTAAAGTATATTTATAAAAAAAATTTAAATATAATAAAAAAATAATATTCATTAGCGACCAATTTCAATTCGATCGCTATTTTCTCATTAGCGACCGATTTTAATTCGGTCACTATTTCAATTTGTAATTCGGTCGCTAAATCAGTCGCTAAATGATTTTTTTATTTCAGTATGAAATAGCCATCGATTTAGCGACCAGAAATTTTGCTACGCAAAAATATTGGTCGCTATTTCGGTCGCTAAATAAAAAAATGCAAAATAAATCATATTTTGGTCGCTAAATCGATCGCTAATTGCAACCGAATTAAAGTGGTCGCTGAATCGGTCGCTAATTGCGACCGAATTAAAGTGGTCGCTAAATCGGTCACTAATTGCGACCAAAATTAAATCGGTCGCTAATTGCGACCGAAAAAATTCGGTCGCTAATTTCGGTGGCTAAATATGTTTTTTCTTGTAGTGTACAATGATCCTTTGTTTTGCTTATTAAAATGATATCACAGAGAATAAACTATTTATGCTGTTGTGTTGTGTTTCACAGTCAATAATGAATACCTTTCTTTTGACTGTAGCCTTTAACCACCAATCTAGCTTTATTTCTCATAATACAACCAACATCATCTAACTTATTTATGAACACCCATTTAGTTCAATAACATGTTGAGATAAATTTCTAGGAACTAATTCCCAAACATCATTCCTCTTTAACTGATTTAGTTCATCTAGTCCCAAGAATTTTCTCTTTGTTGTTATCTCCATAGGTAACATATCCACTTACTTTTACAGTGATGTTTTTTAATTTACTTAAGTCACTTGTCATGTGCTTGATATTTCTGTATGTGCTATCAAACAAAAATTTGCTTCTTCATTTATATTTTCACTTGACTTAGTGGAAGTGCTTGAGACATTATCTTCCTAAACAATATATGTCTTCTTCTTTTTGGGATTCTTGGTTTTCTTTCTATTCTCTAGTTTTTGTTTCATCTTGAATACAACACAATCTTGCTTGATGGGTTCAGATTTTTTACATTCATAACATGTAAAAGTATTTTCCTGATCATGTTTCTTAAATGATTTGATAGTAGATTTGTTAGCAAATTTATTTTTATATTTAAGAAATTAAGAAAATCTTTCTACCAACATATTCAAGTTTTTACTATTAGAATCTTCATCTTCATTTTGCGCATAAAATCATTTTTCTTTATAGCAGTTTTTAATGCAACAATGTATCTTTTTTCACTTCCTTTTTTGAGACTTATAAGTTCTAACTCATGTTCCCTTAGCATCTCAAACAATATAGTATTCATTGTTCTTATTTTTATCGGTAAGGAATATGTGACCACGTTTGTCATATTCAATGTGCCTCCGATCTTTCTTGGCTGGCAAAGTTGGAGGAAACAGGGTGAGAGAGTGAATACGTATGCACACGCTGTAATGGTAGAACTGACATGATATCCCATGTTTATAATCTTCTTCAAACATGTAAAACTACGAATTTGGATCAAGAAATTCTAAAGAAGATTTTGAATCTTGGTGCTTTCCTGGTGCGGGTTGAGGGAGACAGGTTGCAAATGAGTTGCTAGCTCCAATTGATACGGCCGTCTCAAAGGTATTTTTAAATGATATTTGGGTAATAGAAATAGAAACTATCTTGTTTGTTCTAGTGTATTGTGAAGGCTTATGAATAATTTCATGGCTCATTCTCCTGGTAAGTATCGTGACTATTATTTGGTTAAACGCATATGTTGTTGGGTGCATTCTACCTAAGAATATGAATGCAGCGTGCTGTGGAGAGGTTTCGATTACAAAAAATATATCTTTCAAATTTATATCAACATTAATTGAAATACGCGATAAAAGTATATTGGGTGTGAAAACGCATTTGCTTCCTCAAGATACCGAGGATCTTATAAATAAAGACAAAACTAAAAAGCGAGTTTGATAAATTTGATAGAAAATAGTCAATAATGGTAATACATCCCTTTTTTTTTATATATTTATACAAGGATACATTGTGGCCTTTAAAGATTTAATTAATTTTAACAATTTAAATTTTTTCATATCCACTTATTTTTAGAGTGATGTTTTTTAATTTACTTATGTTCGACAAATGACATCTAGAGGAGTGAATAGATGCACAAATTAAAATAGATGTCAAATTAAAAAATTATTTGTGAGTCAATAACTTGTTTGAACACAGATAAAATGGAAACGATAATATAATAAGGAAAAGAGAAAGAGATAAACAAAAGAAAAGAGCACACAGAGATTTATACTGGTTCGGGTATAGCCAACCCTACATCCAGTTCCCAGTCAACTCTTAACAGAAGAGTGACTCCCAATTCACTATCTTTCAAATTCAGTTTACAAATTATAATCAACTCAGCAGAAGAATTAGTAAAAAGTAAACTAATTAAAAAGACAATCATCTCCTTAGAAACCCACTAAGGATGAACACCTCCCTAGAATCCCACTAGGGATGAACACCTCCTCTGAACAAATCAAAGGATGAAAAACACCTCCTTAGAATCCCACTAAGGATGAACACCTCCCTAGAATCACATTAGGGATGAAAACCTCATTTGAACAAATTAAAGGATGAAAACACTTCCTTAGAATCTCACTAAGGATGAGCACCTCCCTAGAATCACACTAGGGATGAAAAGCACCTCCTTTGCCACCAATACACAAAGGATGAAGGTAATAAAAATAAGAACAATCACACCTGGGTAATGAAAACAACAAATTGTAAAAGTCTGTAGAATGTCAATCTCCAAGAACAAGTGTGATTAATAATGAGAGCACAGAAGGCAGTAGAGAAGAGGGTTTTCTCAAAAGGTGTAAAATATCTCTATTGTCTTGCTCAAAATTCTTTTCTCAAAACTGATTGAATGTAAATTGTATTTTCGAATTCTGTAATTGTGTGTTTTTTATTTTTCATCAAAACTTAATTAAATAAAAAAAATAGCATCAGAAAATGGTCGTTGGACAATAATATTTTCGTGAATAAAAATTAGGATATATTAAAAAACATTTATTCTTCAAAACAAATATATTTTTCAAATTTGAATTTTCATAATTGATTATGTTACCAGTATAATCAATTATGACAAGGAAAATAATTTTTCTATTTCTGATGCATCATAATTGATTATGACTTGTGCTTTTGAGGCTTATGCATAATATTACTTCATCAACTTGTACCTCCATATCCAGTATTCTAAGACTCTATCTAGTCTTCAGGAATCATCTTGGGCTTCTGTTAAGTGGTAAAAAGTTGATATAATTATACCTTGAATTGTTATGAAACCACTTAAATAATGCTAATTCTAATCTATTTTTCTCCCAATATAAGATGAATTCAAGAATACCTTGATACAAGAGTAAGGAGCATAATTGACAGCAAAATTGGAGTAAAACTGGAAGAAGGAAAAAGATTTTCAGCATGGAAGTCGCTCGAGCGGGATGGATTCTCGCTTGAACGAATGTTAGTTATTCTTCTCTGGACTTCACTCGCTCAAGCGAGACAAGATTCGTTTGAGCGAATATCAGTTATTCTTCTCTTGAAGTCAGTCGCTCAAGCGCAGGAAAATTCGCTTGAGCAAATGTTAGTTATTCTTCTCTAGAGTTCATTCGCTCAAACGAGTGTTTTGTCGCTTGAACGAAAATAGGATACTTTCGCTTGAGCGAAAATTCTCGCTCGAGTGAAAGACGCGAAACCCAAAAGCCCAAATTTTTCCAATTAAAAAAAAAGATTTGTTTTGAGAAAAGCAAGGGGTTTTGGAGGAGAAGAGGCGTGACTACTACTAGGGTTTCGTCCAATCTTCATCAATTCTTCACTTCTTCCACATTTGGAGCATTGTAATGGCCAACATGAGTGACTAACTTCATTCTCTTAAGATTCGGTGCACTTCCTTTGAACTCTTTTGTATCATGGTGATATTTTGAGATATTAATCTATGTTTTGATGTTGTTATTCTTATCCTGTGTGCTTTGGAATGATTTATTCTTGATGTTTAGGGTATGATTGAAAAATATATCTTGAACCCTAGATCACGGTAAGAATATTTGTTACGTTAATTGCCAGGAATGTAATGAATGTATCAATTGCTTAACACCCTAACCCTAATGCTGGAAAGTCTCTTGATTGTCTGAGGAATCAACATTTATTATGTTTTCTTATAAATTTCATGTGTGAGGAATCAACATGGATGATTTGAGTAGGTGACATCAACATTATTAGGTTAATTGACGTTCTTAATTGACATAGTCATTACAAAAGAGGGATAAGGAAGGAAGTCAATCCTAAGTGCCTTTAATTGATATTTTCTCAAAAATTTACAATTCTTTGTCATTTAATTTCAATTCAACTCTTATTGCAAAACCCAATCTGTTTTAATCTACTTAGTAAGCATAAAATTGAGAATTTCCATTGAAACCGTTCCTCGTAGGATCGACTTTTATTTAATTGAAATACTATACTGCAATTGATAATTTTGGTACGTTTGTCATTAATTCAACAAGTATTTTTGGCGCTGTTGTCAGGGAACGGTGTTTTTTGAGAATTATTTGTTTAGCTTATTAAGTATTATATTTTTATTTTTGTTTTATTTTATTTTTCAGTTTTATTTTGCTTAATTATTGTCTTATGCTAATTTTTGCTTGAGTTACTCTTTTGATTTATGCGTTTAAGAGGACAGGTATCTTCGGAGCAGTTAGAATATAATCCAGAAATTGAAAAAACTACTCGGAGGAACCAGGATAGAAGAAGAAGAGAAACTAAAAAACAAACCACAAGAGAATATGTTAACTCTTCTTTCACACTTAATTTACCAGACCCAATTATAGAAGATATGGCAGAAGACGGAGCAAATCTGAATCCAAATCCAAATCAAAATCCAGATTCAAATCCACCTAGAAGAACTCTCAGAAACTATGTTATGCAGCAAGGTCCAAGACACTTTTCCAGCACTGCCATACCGGATGATCAAATATTGCAGATGAATCCAGCTTTCTTAAGCTTGATTAGTGCTCATCAATTCACTGGACTGGATCATGAAGACCCTTATATTCATTTGTCTACTTTTTATGAGTTGATTGGGACCAATGGGATTTAGAGCAGCAAATCTTGAATCTGCATATTTGAGATTATTTCCTTTTTCTTTGGCAGGTAGGGCAAAGGAGTGGCTGAAAGCACATCCTAATCAGAGTTTGACTAATTGGAGTAGCGTAAAAGAGAAGTTTCTGAATAGATTAATCCCACTATCCCGCTACATCAAATCAAAATCCGACATCACTTCTTTTAAACAAGGAGCAGGTGAACATTTTTGTGAAGCATGGGAGAAATTTAAATCACTATTGAGAAGATGCCCAAATCATGGATTTGATGACATTAATCAGTTGAATATTTTTTATACTGGCTTGTGACATGATGCAAAGACACTATTAGAGGCTGCAGCAGGAGGATCCTGTTGGATGTGGAAATTGATCATGCCACAAGAATTATTGATGCACTAACTTTTACAGACCAACAAGCCCAACATGATAGACATCCAGTTCAAAGAAAGGGAGTACTTGAACTTAACACCTCAGATGCTATCTTAGCCCATAATAAACTTTTGACCCAACAGATGGAAGCATTGACTCAACAAATAGCAAAGCTACCTCAACAAATACATGTTATTCAAGCTTCTCCTGATCAACAATTCATGAAATGTGACTTGTGTGGAGGTGATCATTCAAATGAACAATGCTCTTATCAAGGTAACATTCAAAAAGAAGAAACTAATTATATGGGTGCTTAAGGTAGTAGTCAAGGCAGACAAGGTAATTTTCCTAATCCTAATAATTATCAGAATAATTTTGCACAAGGATGGAGAGGAAATCAAAATCAAAATCAGAATTTTGGGTGGAACCAAGGTGTTATCTCATCTACAAGACAACCTATATTTCAACAGCAGTCATTTCAGCAACCTCCATATTAGCAGCAATATCCTTCAATGTCTGATAGAATGAGTAAGTTGGAGGATCCTTTAGAAAAATTCATGCAAAGCACTATGGCTAATAAGAAAAATACTGAGGCTTCATTCAGAAATATAGAGACCCAGATAGGCCAACTGGCTAATCAATTATCTGAGCAGCAACAAGGAGGACAGTTTTTAGCTAACACACAAACCAACCCCAGGGAGCAATGCAATTCAATAATTACAAGGAGTGAAAAAGTTTTAGGTAAGGGGATTGGTGACAATATATTTGTTGAAGAAGAAGTTTTGGTAAAAGAAGATGAAGAGCAAGAAGAGGAGAATAATAAAGAAATACATATCCCTAATAAGAAGAACAAAGAGGGAGAGAAAAAACAAAAGATAGAAAAATGAGGGAGTAAAAAAACATTTGTAGGGAAGTTATCATATCCCAAGGTTCGCTCACAAATAGATAAAGAAAGACAACTCACTAGGTTTATGGATATTTTCAATCATTTACAAATTAATATTCCATTTATGAAAGCTATGGAGCAGATGTTGACTTATGCAAAATTCATGAAAGAATTGTTAACTAAGAAAAGGAGATTTACTACAGAAACAGTGGAGCTAGAAGCAGGATGCATCACTATAATTCAGAAATCATTACCTCAAAAATCCAAGAATCCTGGTAGTTTCACTGTACCAGTCACAATTGGGACATTATAAGTAGGTAAGACATTACTCGATTTGGGTGCTAGTATAAATCTAATGTCTTTGTTTATACTTAAAAGAATAGGAGACTTGGAAGTAAAACCTACAAGAATGACACTGCAGCTAGCTGACAGATCTCTAAAGATTTCTTATGGAGTAGCAGAAGATGTTTTAGTTAGAGTGGATAAATTCATATTTTCTGTTGATTTTGTGATTATGGACATGGAGGAAAATGAGGAAGTCCCATTGATCCTGGGAAGGCCATTTATGAAGATTGTCAAAGTAATTATAGATGTTGACATGGGCAAGTTGAAAATTAGAAGTGGAGATGATGAAGTTAATTTTAATCTGTTTGAAGTTGTACAACAACCGGAAGACAAGAAAGATTGCCTCAGAATAGATACTTTGGAGGAATTACCCATCTCAACTGAAAAACAAGATTACAAGCTTGTTGCACAACCCCAAAGACATCTTAGTCTGACTATGAAGGAAGTTATTCAAAGAGAGGTACTGAAACCTCCTGAAGCAGGTATGATTTATCCAATCTCTGATAGTCGTAAGGTTATTCGCAATGAAAATAATAAATTCATTCCCACAAGGACAGTCAAGGGATGGAGAATGTGTATATATCACCTTGATCACTCACTGCATGAGCCCTAAAGCAAATAGGCGTCGAGCTTAAGACGTTAAACAAGCGCTCCTGGGAGGTAACCCAATGTTTTGAATTTTTATTTTTTTTGCAGTTTAAGTTTTTTGTGCATTTTTTCTTCCTTAGGTTCTTTCTTTGCAAGATTGCTCTAGGTACACAGTGAACTTCTCCTTAAGACTTTGAAGCCTTACTTTAATGGCCTGGGGACAGTCCAACTTTTCGGAGGGGGTGAGAAAGTCTGCAGCTGAGGCTGAGGCACAAGATAAGGAGGAGATGACAAGTGAAAAAAATGAGGGAGGAAACTTATTTTGTTTTTAATGTTTTTAATTCCTTTGTTTTTAATTTAATGTTTTTAATTGTTTTATTTTAAATTTTGAATTCCCTTGCTGTCCCATAATTTGTTTTAGAGCCATATATGGGATTATTGCTTATTATCTAATTGAAATCTGGAACGTGAAAAATCTTTTTGATTGTTTCCAATAACAAGTGATTTTGGGATGATGAATATGATAGTGAAAAGAAATTGATGAGGAGAATTAGGAATTAACTGAATTGGAGAAGCTAGCCAAAACCCAGGTGAGTAGAGTACCAAAAACAGATAAATTGAGTGTCAACACTTTGTGGTGATAATTGGTATTGATTGATTCTTTGATGTGATTGCGTGTTAGTAAGACTTGAAAATGATAAGAAATTTTTTCTTTGTAGTAGATATAACTCAGAGCCAAATAACCAACCTTGCATTAATTATAGGACATCCATTTGAATCTCGTTTGAGCAAAAAATAATAATGTTTCTTAAACAGAATCCATGAGCCTAAAAACTATTTATCAAAGGAAATGAGTATGAATGTTTTTCTTTTTTCTATTGTTGGGGATTGCTATTGTTGTCCTACGGGTATTATGGGGTTGTTATTCTTAAAAAAAAAGTGTAAAGGAAAAGGAAAAGCAAAGCTTAAAAATTGGCAAAGCTAAAAAGGATACATGCAAAAGCATTAGAAAAGAAAAAAAAAATGAAAAAAAAGAAGAGAAGTCAAAAGGGGGGAATAATAACTTGTGAGATTATTAACTTACTATCATTGTATTAGGGACAAAAACATGAAGTTTGAAACCTGATTTGAGGAATTGTTAATCAATAATCATTTATATGAGTTGAATTTCTCAAATATTTTTGTGTATCCTAGAAAAACCAATGATTCTTTCTTAGCTCAGCCCCATTACAAGCCTCAAAAGACCTTTTGATTTAAGTCTTGCTTAACAAATGTTGATTGCTTGAAGATGATTATCAATATTGGATTGTCTAAATGAAGTGAGTGAATGAGATAAACACTTACCTGTAAGAATTAGAGATGAGTATATATAACTCTTTTTGAGAGATCATGCTTCTCTGAGGATAGTTGAGTACTAATTATTCTTTGTTGGTTTCTGTAACTTGAATGCTTATGTGTTTTATTTTTATTTCGAGTTGAGAGCATCACCTCTGAAAATTTTTATGTTGTGGTTCTGGAAGAGAAAGTGATAATAGGCGATGGTTTTGTTTTGGAAAAACTACTTTGCTTGGGACAAGCAAGATTCTAGGTAAGGGGGAGTTGTTAAGTGGTAAAAAGTTGATATAATTATACCTTGAATTGTTATGAAACCACTTAACTGATGCTAATTCTAATCTATTTTTCTCCCAATATAGGATGAATTCAAGAATACCTTGATACAAGAGTAAGGAGCATAATTGACAGCAGAATTGGAGTAAAACTGGAAGAAAGAAGAAGATTTTCAGCATGGAAGTTGCTCGAGCGGGATGGATTCTCGCTTTAGCGAATGTTAGTTATTCTTCTTTGGAGTTCACTCGCTCAAGCGAGACAAGATTCGCTTGAGCGAATATCAGTTATTCTTCTCTGGAAGTCAGTCACTTAAGCGCAGGAAAATTCACTTGAGCGAATGCTAGTTATTCTTCTCTAGAGTTCATTCGCTCAAGCGAGTGTTTTGTCGCTTGAGCGAAAACAGGATACTTTCGCTTGAGCGAAAGTTCTCGCTCGAGCGAAAGACGTGAAGCCCAAAAGCCCAAATTTTTCCAATAAAAAGAGAAGATGTGTTTTGCGAAAAGCAAGCGATTTTGGAGGAGAAGAGGCGCGACTACTACTAGGGTTTCATCCAATCTTCATCAATTCTTCACTTCTTTCACATTTGGAGCATTGTAATGGCCAACATGAGTGGCTAACTTCATTCTCTTAGGATTCGGTGCACTTCCTTTGAACTCTTTTGTATCATGGTGATATTTTGAGATATTAATCTATGTTTTGATGTTGTTATTTTTATCCTGTGTGCTTTGGAATGATTTATCCTTGATATTTGGGGTATGATTGGAAAATATATCTTGAACCCTAGATCACGGTAAGAATATTTGTTACGTTAATTGCCAGGAATGGAATGAATGTATCAATTGCTTAACACCCTAACCCTAATGCTGGAAAGTCTCTTAATTGTGTGAAGACTCAACATTTATTAGGTTTTCTTATGAATTTCATGTGTGAGGAATCAACATGGATGATTTGAGCAGGTGACATCAACATTGTTAGGTTAATTGACATAGCCATTACAAAATAGGGATAAGGAAGGAAGTCAGTCCTAAGTGCCTTTAATTGATATTTTCTCAACAATTTACAGTTCTTTGTCATTTAATTTCAATTCAACTCTTATTGCAAAACCCAATCTGTTTTAATCTACTTAGTAAGCATAAAATTGGGAATTTTCATTAAAATCGTTCCTCGTAGGATCGACTTTTATTTAATTGAAATACTATATTGCGATTGATAATTTTGATACGCTTGCCAATAATTCAACAGCTTGCTTGAATCATCATCTTTATCAAAAACATATCTTGGGCATGTAGGGAAATGTTTCACACTGTCACCAACGTCATAAATTCAAATTGTCCTTAATTCATCTTGAATGGTGTTGACTTGAATGTAATTGACTTGAATCATCATCAAAATCATCTCTTGGGAATGTAAGGACATTTCCATCAATATCCCCCTCATTGCTTTCAATCTTCCCCTTTTCAATGATGATCAAGAAAACACCTTAAATGAATTAAAATGCTTGACTCTATATAGTCAGCTCAAGATTAACACAGATTAACACATATTTTTATTTAGTGTCAGAGTCTCTTAATCTCCCCCCTTGATATATTAATAACAAGACTTCCCCTAACTCATATGAGAAAAGACTTGTCTTAACTCCACTTGTTTAATTTAGAGATAAGAAAGAATTTCACACAAATTTTAATTCATAAAAAAAAATCTTCCCCCGTTTCATTGATAATCATAAAAAATATTATAAGAGAAAAAAATCTCTCCCTATTTCACACAGATTAATATCATCAAAATATCTCTCTATTTCATTAATAATTATGAAAAAATATTGCAATAGAAACTGAGAACAAATTTGCACATATGAGTACATAAATCAAGGTAGAGAAGATAATGCATTACAAAATGTCATAGAGAAGAACATCATATTAAGGATGCAATATCTAAGATACCCAAGATAAATGAAGAGAGAGAAAGATAGGGGAACAAAATGATTGTAGAGATAATGGAATAAAATGCAGCAGTTTCCCCAATTGCAGTTTTCTTATTTAGGCAGCTTTCAAATTCAAATTCACTCATATTCCAGATTTCAAATTTCAAATTCAAATTGCAACAAATTTCAAATTCAAATTCCAACAAATTTTAAATTCAAATTTCTAACAAATTCCAATTCCAATTCAATTTCAAAAATCTCAAATTGTAAAAATTTCAAATTTCAAAATCTCAAACTACAAAATTTCAAATTTCAAAAATTTCAAATTGCAAAATTTCAAATTTCTAAAATCTCATCTGTTAATTTTTAAAAAATCTCAAACTGCAAAATTTCAAATTTCAAGAATCTCAAACTGCAAAATTTCAAACTTCAAAATCTCAAACTACAAAATTTCAAAAATCTCAAATTGCAAAATTTCAAATTTCAAAAATCTCATACTACAAATTTTAAAAAAAATTCAAACTGCAAAATCTCAAATTTCAAATTTCAAAAATCTCATACTGCAAATTTAAAAAAAATCTCAAACTGCAAAATTTCAAATATCCATAAATTCAAACTTTCAACATAATTGATTATGACAGCAGGAAAAAAAAATCGGATTCTGATAATCAATTATATGTTCAAACTATCATCTAGACATGTATAAATGTTTTGTTCCTTTGGTCACTTATTCATATTTGCCATTAGATATGCCAAAATGTTTTATGTAACATCTATTTGATGTATGACCTAATTTCATGCAATAAAAACATGTTGGTTTTCTTTGAAAAGGTCTAAATGAGTTTCTTAAAGTTTTTGAAACTGGTTTCACATCTGTTTTCCTTGACTCTTTCACAAAAATAGTTTTATAAGGTTCTAGACTTTCTTTGGGTTTGTAACCAAGTCTAGCTTTGCTATAATTCCCTCTTTGATAACCTAATATAGAATCAAGATTTTCAAAAAATTTTGAAAACTTTCTTATTATTTTCTCTAACTTAAAAATCTCATTTTTCCAAAAGATTACAATTTTCACAAGGTTTAGCAACTTCTTTATTTTTAGACAAAATTTTAAATTTCTCAATATCTTTCTTTAAGCACTCATTTTCTTTTTCAAGAATACCAACAATATTTTCTAATGCATCAAACTTTTGTCTAAGTGCATTGTATTTCTTAGATAACTTGGTAAAACCTTCATACATATCTTGATATTCTTTAAACAACTCATCATATTCATTTAAGGATTTTGTACTACTTACCTGTGATGAGGCTTCATCATAACTTTTTGTCATCAAGCAAAGATTTGCTTCTTCTTCTCCATCACTGCTTTCGAAAGAACTCTCTTGTGTTGTGAAAGAATCATTATAATTGTTGCGTTTTCTCTTATAGATATTGTTCTTCTCTTTCACATCTTTCTTAAGTTCCGGAAAGTCTTCATTTTCGCTTTCATCTTGTGAAGATTTTTCTACTTTTAGAGCTATCATCTTGGCTTGATTCTGTTAACCATTATTTAACCTTTGTAGCTCTATCCCATGTTCTCGCAGCTTTCCAAATAGAGTAGCAATATTCATTATTGTGAGATCCTTTAATTCTGTAATAGGAGTGACCTTTGGTTGCCAATTCCTGTCTAAGGATTTTAAGATCTTTGAGCTCAACTCCTCATTGTCAAAACTTTTTCCTAATGCTTTCAAGTGATTTATTATATGTGTGAAGCGTGTCTGGAAATCCGTGATGCTTTCATTTTGCTGCATTTGAAATAATTCATACTCCTGGATGAGTGTGTTCTTACGTGCTCGCTTTTACTTCATTTTTTTCCTTTATGTGTTACTTCAAGAGTGTCCCATATTTCTTTTGCCGTCTTGCATTGTGAGACCCTGAAAAATTCATTACGAGTTAAGGAAGAAACAATAGTATTTCAGGCTCTTACATCATAATGGGCACGCTTATTTTCATCCGGCGTCCATTGATCAAAAGTCTTTAGAATAGCTCCAGACTCCGTTGTTCTCATCGGATTGTAGGGACCATTGAGTACAGCGTCCCAAACACCATAATCTAGTGTTTGTAAAAATATTTCCATTCTTGTTTTTCAAAACTGATAATCTTCTCCTTCAAATAATGGTGGTCTGTTTATTGAGGCTCCTTCCCTGTAAACATGATTCTGCATAAACATCTTGACAGATCATTTAGAAATATCTTATCTAACCAAACTCTGATACCACTTTTTAGACAAATGACATCTAGATGGGGGTGAATAGATGCACAAATTAAAATAGATATCAAATTAAAAAATTATTTGTGAGTCAATAATTTGTTTGAACACAGATAAAGCGGAAGCAATAATATAATCAGGAAAAGAGAGAGATAAGGGAAAGAGAAGAACACACAGAGATTTATATTGGTTCGGGTATAGTCAACCCTACATCCAGTTCCCAGTCAACTTTTAACACAAGATTGACTCTCAATTCACTATCTTTCAAATTCAGTTTACAAATTACAATCAACTCAGTAGAAGAACCAGTAAAAAGTAAACTAATTAAAAAGACAATCACCTCCTTAGAATCCCACTAAGGATGAACACCTCCCTAGAATCCCACTAGGGATGAACACCTCCTCTGAACAAATCAAAGGATGAAAAACACCTCCTTTGAATCCCACTAAGGATGAACACCTCCCTAGAATCACACTAGGGATGAAAACCTCCTTTGAACAAATCAAATGATGAAAACACCTCCTTAGAATCTCACGAAGGATGAAAACACCTCCTTAGAATCTCAATAAGGATGAACACCTTCATAGAATCACACTAGGGATGAGAAACACCTCCTTTGCCACAAATACATAAAGGATGAAGGTAATAAAAATAAGAACAGTCACACCTGGGTAATGGAGACAACAAATTGTATAAGCATGTAGAATGTCAATCTCCAAGAACAAGTGTCATTAACAATGAGAGCACAGAAGGCAGTAGAGAAGAGGGTTTTCTCAAAAGGTGTAAAATATCTCTATTGCCTTGCTCAGAAATCTTTTCTCAAAACTGATTGAATGTAAATTGTATTTTCGAATTCTGTAATTATGTGTTTTTTATTTTTCATCAAAACTTAATTAAATAGAAAAATAACATCAGAAAATAGTCGTTGGACAATAATATTTTCGTGAATAAAAATCAGAATATATTCAAAAATATTTATTCTTCAAAACAGATATATTTTTCAAATTGGAATTTCCATAATTGATTATGTTACCAAGTATAATCAATTATGACAGGGAAAATCATTTTTCCATTTTCGATGCATCATAATTGATTATGACAGTTAAAAATATCATGTTATGAATTTTATGACACTTGTGCTTTGGAGACTTATGCATAATATTACTTCATCAACTTGTACCTCCATATCCAGTATTCTAAGACTCTATCTAGTCTTCAAGAATCATCTTGGGCTTGCTTGAATCATCATCTTTATCAAAAACATATCTTGGGTATGTAGGGAAATGTTTCACATTGTCACCAACGTCATAAATTCAGCTTTTTCTTAATTCATCTTGAATGGTGTTGACTTGAATCATAATCAAAATCATCTCTTGAGAATGTAGGGACATTTCCATTAATCTCACCCTCATTGCTTTTAACTTAAATCACCTGTCATGTGTTTGAAACATCCATTATCCAAATACCACGTTCAGCTTTTACCGAATTTGCTTGATATATGTGTATCTGTCATTAAACAAAAAATTGTTTTTTATTTGTATTTTCACTTGACTTACTATAAGTGTTCCAAACATTGTCTTTTTAAGTAATGTATTTCTTTTTCTTTTTGTGATTTTTGGTTTCCTTTTTGTCATCTAATTTTTGTTTCATCTTGAATACAACAAAAATAATTTAATGTACCCAAATTTTCCACGTTCATATAACATATAGAAATATTCTCCTATTAGCAATTTTTTTATATTTAAGAAATTTAGAAAATCTTTTTATCAACCTATTCAAGTTTTTACTATTAGAATATTCATCTTCATTTACCTGTGTAATCATTTACCTTATATATATATATATATATATATATATATATATATATATATATATATATATATATATATTAGCAATAATTTTTACCATAAGATTTACACCTATACATTTACAAATTTAGTGACACATGAATGAAATAAAATAAAATGAGAAAAATATAAATAGAGATGGATATTTTTAATTAAACAAAAAATAAAAAATAGAAAAAACAATTACCCAAACACAAATTAAGTTTGTTTTTGTTATTAATTATAGATTTCTCAATTATTTTTTCTCCGCTCCTTTTCAAGAAGTTTCTACATGATACTTGTTCTAAGTAACAAAACAAAAATCCACCTCACAAAACAAAACGAGATCAAAAAAAGAATTTTATCTTCTCAGAAATTCAGATTTTACTAGGTCAATCAATCATATAAAAATTAAAAATAAAAAAAAAGTTTATAGTTTGGATACAATTTCGGATTCTGATAACATAATCAATCTATAAAACGTAGCAACTGAAAAAAAAATTATATTTTCTACAAAATTACATATTCTAATAACTTAATCAATTGATAAAGACCTTGGAACTGAAATTTTGTTTTTCATATAGAATTTCTCTAATCACATAATCAATTGATAAAATTTTGTTTTTCAAAATTTTAATCTGAAATATATTATGTAAATATTAATCACCTACTTTGCATAATTTAATCATTAAAATACGTTGATCATATATTTTTAATTAAACTTCTTTTGATGTTTATATCATATAAATTATTTTATATTTTCACAAAATAAAATTAATGTATATTAAATTATGTATAAATATAATAATATTACCTACACTAATTAATATATATATATATATATATATATATATTGTATTTTAGTATTGGTAAGTAAATATATATTTAATTTTTGTACTCATTTATATTTAGTCACTAATTCTAAATATATACCATTATGTAGGGCAACTTATTTATAAGTGACACTTGAATTGAATTAGAAGACATTGAAAATGGTAAGAATACCCTTTAATCCTTAAAACATGAAAATCTGAGAAAACTTGTTAAATTAACTTAATCTTTTAAAGACTAAAAGGTTTTCTTATATTAAAGAATGTACTGTCAAAATTATTTATTATTTTTTTATCTGATCAAATCTATCTTACTCTTTTTTATTTGTCTTTATTTTTGAGATCCTTTGACACATGACTTTTCACCATCAAATATATTTTTCTCTCACAGTCTAATCTCTAAAAATGTCTATTTTGTGATAAAACATCTCCAAAACCACCTTATAGTCCATGAGAATTAAAATATGTTTTGGTCTAACAAGCTTACTAATTAGTCAAATAAAGTAGAAGTTAAAATCTTTCTTTTGTTCTGTGCTGTTTTTTTTTTTTTTTTTTTACTTAAAACAAGTATCATGCAAAAACTTCTTGATTAAAAGAGAAAATAAATAAATAAATAAATATAATTAATGACAAAAATAACTTTAAATTGTGTTTGAGTAATTATTTTAAATTTGATTTTCTTAATTTTTACTTTCATTATATAACTTGGTTTCTATTTTAAAATTAAATTTCATCGACATATTATAAATGTAAAAATAAAATAATTTATTATATGCTTAAATATATAAATAAATGAGAGAGGTTAATAATTACAACTGGGAAGAAGTAAGAGTAAAAACCAAGTATTAAAACAAAGAAACTCATTCAATTTAATTCAGTGGCGATAAAACACAATCATAATATCCCATCTGAATTAAACCCTCCCGTCACCACCAAGATTATCAATTAATTGTCATTCGAATCTGAAATTTTATTGAAAAAATAAAACTGTTATGTTTATCAGTTGACTATGTTATCAGAATCTGAAATTCTGTCGAAATTATAAAATTCTTTTATTTTTTGTTTTATTTTTTTTATTTACGTGTTTATTAAATTTATAAATATATATGGGTAAATTTTATGGTAAAAAATTTATTGATAAGATATTTAATATATATATATATATATATATATATATATATATATATATATATATATAAGGTGATAGATGAATTAATAATTTGATAAATATAAATATATTTTAAAAATCTTAGTTGGAAATATATTATATAAATCATTTACTTTGCATATTTTAATCATTAAAATATATTGGATAATATATTTTCAATTAACCTTTTAATATTTATGTCATATATATTATATTTATATTTTCATAAAATAAAATTAATATATATAAAATGATCTATAAATATAATAATAATATTACTTACACTATTAAAATATATATATATATATATATATATATATATATATATATATAACTTTGTATTTTAGTATTGGTAAGTAAATATATATTCAATTTTAATACAGTTAATAGTAGTAAATAGGTATAATTATGAAAATTAATCTTTACTTTAATTTTTTTTTCAAATTTTATGAAAAAAGAAAAAACAAACTAATAAGTGTTGTGTTTGATTATCACACTAATATTTGTTTTCATATTTGAATAAAATATTCTTAAAGTATTTTCAATTATAAATCTTATTTAAATTGTAATTTTAGTTTTTTCTTAAACTTCACTAAATTTTAAATTTTTTTTTCAATCTTCAATTCTATATTTAACTCCAATTATTATTTAATGATTTTTATAATAAATATATTAGATATTATGCTTTTGGATCAAATAAAATTAATAATATATATAATTAAAAATTAGACTAAAAGTATGAAAATTTGAAATTTGAAGAAATAAAATTATAAAAATAAAAATAGAAAAACCATAATATATATAAAAAAAACTAAAAGGAGAAAAAATACGTTCTTGTAATGGAGACAAATTTGTAAGCTAGTCTGTTTGTTTGTCTATTTTTTAGATGGAATAAGAAGGTCTAAGACAAGTCATATCCACACAAAATGCTGTGTTTAGATTGTAAAGCAAAGAAACTCTCTCAATTCAATCCAATGGTCATAAAGAGACGCTAATATTGATCAGGTTCATATCTAAGAAGGTAGTAATCCAGGGAACATATTGAGACTGAGCGGAGGTATTTCTGATTTACCGCGGGTGACACCGGACATGAACGATGAAGGATATCATACACACCGGAAACTGATCGGAAAGGGGTGATGTTTGAAGATCGATGACAGGACGGAAAATTGTCCGGTACGTTTAGGATGAATATCTGTATTTGCCAGATCGACTATTGAAGGAGGAGAAGCACCTTGTTCGAGCAAGACCTGCAAGAAATGCATCTTTTCAAGCAAATGGCTGTTAAAAACTACATCAAAACATATTTTCCTGGTACGGATCCTGAAGCCGTTTTCTCTAGTTTCTACTGGAAGATTACGGCTTTACCACCGGATATCATGTCAGTTCTATCATTACAACGTGTGCATAGGTATTCATTGTCTAACCCCATGTTTCCTCCAACTTTGTTGGCCAAGAAAGATCATAGGGCACATTCAATGTGACACTTGACATAAATATAGCCACCATAATCTGGACAGACAATTTGGCCACAAAGAATGAAACAACAATGGCGGCAAAAGGAAGGTTGCGCGCAACATGTTTCAAGGTTGGCTTTACACCTTACAGCTTCCCCACCGTCAGAGTTATATGCTTCTTATGCTATCTGAAGGAGAGGTATAGCACGTATAAACAATGCTATGTGACGAAGAGTATAGCCACTTCATTGACTGTGATACACAACACAACAACATAAGTATGTGTTTGTTTAATGTGATATCATTTTAATAAGCAAAACAAAGGATAACTGTAACACAACCAATTAAAAAGGCGAAATAAGTGACGGTTGAAAAGAGACCGGAACCTGATCTGATCTGATGCAGTGGTAAAGTTGGAATCTTCCGGTAGAAAGCCGAGAAAACGGCTTCAGATCAGTGCCAGGAAAATATGTTTTGACCTAGTTTTTAATAGCTACCTACTCGTAAAAGATGTATTTCTTGCTAGTCGGTGTTGAGTCGGACGGGTTCTTCTCCTCTTGAAGCGCGCAGAGTAATCGATGTGACATATAGAAATCGATCATAAAAGTACAGACTGTTTCGACAATTACCCCGTTGTCCATCTCCAAATATCACCCTTTCGGGCCAGTTTTCTGGTGCTTCTGATACCTTCACCGTTCACGTCCGGTGATACCCTAAATAAATCAGAAATACTTCTACGAGCTCCATCTCAACATGCTCATTGGATTACTACCCTTTGAATCTGATCAATATAAAGCATAGGTGTTTTAAAAATACATGAAGTTTGATACGAACCCTGTATACAGGGCTTGAACAGAAGCATGGTAGAGAAAGCATAGGTGTTTTAAAGACGAAAGATAACATTTGGTCTAAGAGGAGTCTGAAAAGAAAAGACCGCGGGTTGGTGGAAGACGCGGTGCAGTGCAGTACTGTCCCTTTCAAACTGCTGTACAGTTTGATACAGTCGAGGTTATAATAAATGACAGAAATCTTAAATGGCATTTCCATGTTTAAAACTTCTAAAAAATACAGCGGAAGAAGAGTGAAACGACGCTTCGAACTAAATAACTTTCTCGGAAATAGAATCAGATACAAGAGCCTGCATAATTATACAAGAGCCTGCATCATCATACGAATAAAATAATAATTATATATATATATATATATATATATATATATATATATATATATATATATATATATATTTGATCTTTGAATATTGAATTGATTTATCGATTTGAATTCTTTTAAATTTCATAATTTATTGTTATCATCAATCCCATTCAATAGCCTGCATAATTATATATATTTCCTTACTCATTAAAATACAACATTATATGTATTAGTGTAGGTAATATTATTATAATTATTATTATATTTATAAATTATTTAGTATACATTAATTTTATTTTATAAAAATATAAATTATAATATTTATGTTAATTGAAAATATATGATCAACATATTTTAATGATTAAAATATACAAAGTAGATGGGTTAATATTTACATAATATATTTCCAATTAACATTTTAAATATATTTATATTTATCAAATTATTAATTCATCTATCACTTTACCAATAAATATATATATATATATATATATATATATAGAGAAAAATATAAATAGAATAGATATTTTTAATTAAAGGAAAAAATAAAAATAGAAAAACAATCACCCAAACATAATTTTAAGTTATTTTTGTCATTAATGATAGATTTCTTAATTATTTTGTTCTCTCCTTGTTAGTGGCAAATCGAGAAAAGCGATCGAAATCGAAGGAAAGAAATGTGACTCGATAAGATAAACAAAAATTCATTCGATGTCTAATTAGAAATACATAGCATATAGCATCGAGAAGCACAATCGAGAATCGAACGAATAATAATCAAATGACTGTTGTCGAATAAAAACTAAGTCATGTAAGACCAGGGTTAAAAAGGAATCGTAAGCAATTCGAAGTTCTCGAAAAATACAGAATCGAGAGTAAAGAAAGCCAATGTGGACATCGAGACTTTGGCCAAATTGTGAAGGGAAGTAAGTCGAATGCACGTATAGAGAGCAGTTCTGAAATCATGGGAAAAAGTCGGAGATCGTGAGAACGTGGGAAACTATAGAAGATAAACTGCCATACGCACGTAGAACGTGGTAGCAGTCGCGTTAACTGCTCTCGGAAGGCTTGAAGGATGCCCTATAAATAGAGCAAAGGAGAAAGGAACAGGGGGGGCAGAAATTGGCAGAGAACAGGATCAGTAGTGAAAAGTCTACCGGAGAAACGACGAACACCATGAAGCTTCTGGCAATCTGGATTTCCTTGCTCACTGAGTACATTTACCGCTTTCTGTATTTTCCTTGGTAATTTATTTTGATGCAACTTAAATTCAGCAGTTTTATGTTTCTGTATTTTCGATTCCTTGTCCATTTCAATTCAATGAAAATTTGAGTTTCTGCATTTAGATTTCCTGTTATTTAACATTCTACAAATCTTAATTTCCTATCATTTACTTTTCTTGCAATCTCGATTTCTTGTCATTTATATTTGCGTTATTTTTGATTTCTTGCTATTTACAATTAATGCAAGTTTAGGGTTCTCGCATTTTACATTTCCTCGCAATTTAATATTCTGCTTTTCGATTCGATAGTCTTAGTGCTTTCGATACTTTAAATACAAAACACCAAAAACAGCGCCTTCGATATCCTGTAGTTTTCGATTCTCATACCCGTTTTCGATTGAAAATCAAATTGCTAGCCTAAGTAAAAAGAACTTACATGGTAGAATTTTGATTAGGACCAAAACACCCCTAGAATCGAAATCGATCGAAATTCCACCAGAAACACTCCTCTTTCTCAAGAAGTTTCTGGTTGTTATAAATAACAAAACAAGATCAAGAAAATAATTTTATCTCCTCCCGTTTTAGATTCAATCAATCGTGTAAAAACTAACAACAAAATTAATAGAATTGTATAGTTTCGATAGAATTTTTAGATACTGATAGCAGAGTGAATTGATAAAAAGTAATGTCTGAAAGAAAGAATTTTATTTTGTTCAATAACATAATTAATGGATAAAGACGTTGGAACCGAATTTTATTTTTGTCATAAAAGTTCATATTCTGATTACATAATACATTGTAAACATTCTGAATTCATATGTGATATTACCGTTGTTCTCGTGGAGGTATTTTTTTGTTTCTATTTTTTTTTTTAGGTTTCTATGATCACTTGGAAGAAGATTGGAGTAAACACCACAAGAAATTTTATAATTAGCTAGGAAAATTAGCTACAAAATTTATTTTTCACTAATTTGTAGCTAATTAGCTATGGAATAGTGAAAGAATAAAGTTGTAGCTAATTTGTAGTAAAATAGCTAGAAGACTAATATTTTTGTAGCTATTCTTTCACTTAACAAAAAAATAATTTAGTTAGGAAAATTTTTGTCACTAATCCCTCGCTATAAATATTAGCTATATTGTTTTTTGAAGTTATTTCCTAGCTAAATTATGTAACATACAATTATAGTTAAACTGTAGCAAATTTATAGCAACTATCAAATTGAAAAAAATATTAAATTATTGGAAACATTCTTATAAATTATTTTAGTTTTATAAAAAATTATTTATAAAAAATAATTGTAAATTTCTCTAAAATTATATAGGGCTGCCAAGCCCGATGCCATGATGCACACAGGAGGATCAAGAAGCTTTGGACAACACTTGAAAAAAATGGTATTCATACTTTATACATTTAATACATTGATCATATAATTGTTAATCAATATTGATTACTAGTTATAAATTAAATATTAGGTTTGATGTTGGTATATTGATGTCTGAATCTTGAATTGTAAATTATTTCACAGGAAGAAGAACACAAACGTCATATTTCTTATGGTGAATTATATAGCAAAGTTCATAAAAAGAAAGATGGTGAATATGTGTCTAACAAAGCAAAAAATTTCATTGTAAGTGTGTATATTTTATAAATATTAAATTTTGTTTATTTATAATATTGCTAAAATATTGATTTGATGTAGGAATCGAAAATGCTATGATTGAAAAATATGGGGAAGATACATCAAATCATCCTATAGTTGATTCTGATCTTTGGATAAAGACTGCTGGTGAAAATAAAAAAGGTAGAATTTATGGTATAGGTCAGAGTTTGGATCTTGGTATTTCACATGTTTCATCTTCATCAGTTGAAGGTCCCTCTTTCCAAAATCTTACCACACCTCTCACTGAAGAAATCACTACCTTAGCTACACAGATATCTAGTTTGCAAGAGCAGATGAAAACACGATTACAGTGCACAAACTGATATGCAAGCATTGATGCAAGCACAAATGAAGATACAAGCAGTAAATGCAAACACTCATGCAACAACAAATGCAAGAACAAATGCAGTCTTTTAAGAAAGATATATTATCTGCCTTAAAGAAATAATGATGAAAACATACTTTAAACTTTGTTTCTATTTGTAATTGTGTTATACAAAACTTTTTAGTTGAAATATTATTTTTGTTATGTTTTAATTGTTTGAAACATCATTTTAATTATGTTTAAACAATACTTTTATATTGAAAGTTGATAAGTTTGTCTTCTTTTTTAAGAATGAGTAATAATTTAAATATTAAATATTTGATATTATAAATTTTGATAAAAATTATGAGGGATTAGCTATGAAATAGTGAGAAAAACATTGCAAAGGATTAACTACGGATTAGCGAAGAAATAATTGTGAGGCATTAACCACTAGCTAGAGATAAATTGTTAGGGATTAGCTACAGATTAGCGAGAGAAAAATTACGAGGGATTAGCTACGGATTAGCGAGAGAAAAATTGCAAGGGATTAACTACGGATTAGCGAGAGAAAAATTGCGAGGGATTAGTTACGGATTAGCGAGAGAAAAATTGCTAGGGATTAGCTACGGATTAGCTACAAGTTTTGGGAGATCAAATTAGCTAGGGATAAACAAAATTTCATCATTTAAATTAGCAAGGGATTTAACGACAGTTTAGCGACAAAATTTGCTACAAGTTTGAGAGAGAATACATTTGTATCTAATTAGCTACTTGGATTTAGCTACGGACTATTCCATAGCTATTCCGTAGCTAATCTGTAGCAAAACATACCAGCGAGAGATTAGCTATAAAATAACTACGGAATGTGTCATAGCTAATATGTAAAATTCTTGTAGTGAAAATACCATCTGACCAAACTATCCGTGGAAGAAACTCCATTTTTAATTTTGTGTTTTAGTGTTTGGAACCCAAAATATGAGATACTATTGTATCATTTAAGACTTCAAATTTATTTTGAAAAAAGTTAAAAATATTTTGTAAATGATATTCAATATCACCTTTTATGACTCTACCATGTGATTAATCTTTTTCAATGAAATACATCATAGCAAGATATCTTTTATAACTGAAACTCGATGTTAAAAACTTAAAGTTGTTACATGGAGTTAACTCGTAGGATTAAAAAAGAAAATAAACATATTTTATATATGATTATGATTATTTTTACTATGAATTTAAATTTAGATATGTTAAATATTAAATTTTAACACGAATTTTCGTTATAAAAAAAAAACAAAACTTGACAACGATGCTCCATATTTTAACTCTTACAAATGTTTAAGAGTATGCTAAATCATTCTTAAGAAATGTAACACTAGAGAAAGGTGTAGTGATAATGGATGTCATCAATGCACATGTTATAAAAGAATAAGTCATTCTTAAGATAAATAAAAAATTAAGGGCAAAATAATATAATCTTTTTTATCTAGAAAAATAAAAAAAATTGGTTTAAAAATTAATTTAGCTTACTGTTAGCCTGTTCATGCACATTTCTTGTTTATAATTGAAAGGCTATCATCCGTATTCTAAGATATCTCAGAAAAGCTTTAGGATAAAGTCTGTTATACATTTAGGAACGTCTGTTATACAACAATAAATAAAACAATCAAATATTTGGGGTATAGTAATACTGATTAAGCATATCTCCCATGAAAATATGTTTTACAATAAGATATTGTCTGTTTATTGAAAGATGAAGATGATATGTAATAATCAAATAGTTATTGGTATTACTTGTAATTCATTCTTGTGTGAGAGTATAATGCATGCAAGTTGATTATCACTTGACATATAGGGTTGAGTAGAAGCATGGTGGACAAAAGCCATGGAATCGTGAAGGCACACATAAAATGGCGGGCTAGCAGCATAGCACAGGTGGTGCTGTTAAGAGGAAATCAGATAAGAGACAACATTTGGCCAAAGAATGTAAGAGGCGTCTGAAAAATAAAAGATCGGCGATTGGTTTCTTCATTTCTTGGTGAAGACGCGCGGTGCTGTGCAGTGCTGTCTCTTTCAAACCGCTGATTCTACAGTCGATACAGTCGAGGTTACAAGAAATGACAGAAATCTTGCATGGCATTTCCTAGTAATTACCATGTTTGAAACTTTGAAAAAATAACAGCTCATAAGAAGAGTGAAACGGAACTTCGGACCAACCACATAAAACCCAACAACATTTAATGAATAAAACAAATGTTTTTAACTACACATAGATATATCCACATAACAACAACCATCATTGTATCATCACATTGATATATTATATGTACATATGTATTAAATTTGAGGTTCTCTCAAAATTTGTTAGCAGATAATTGAATACGATAAATGTACCATTTTCTTTGGATTTAAAATTTGATTTAGTAATTTCATGAAATATTGGATGAGAAATTATATGAAGGACTTTTTTACTATCACATATCATCTTATTCTTGAGAATGACTTATTCTTTTATAATATATAACATTCCTTATTAGCACACCTTCTTATAGTGTCACAACCTCTTTTTTTACAAGTAAATATCTGAAGACGATGATTTATTAGAACAAAGTGAATTCGTGTTGTGAAGTTTTCCGTGAAGGAAACTTCGTGTTGGGTTCCAAACAGTAAAGCACAAAGTTAAAGATGGAGTTTCTTCTACAGTATAGCTTTGTTAGATGGTATTTTACTCTGATTTTCTTCCAATTGGTCATGGAAACTAAATAAAAAAATACCATTTTCTCTAGCCAACATTCTTCGATCAAGAATATTAAAAATATTCTCTGTGTTGAACGTAAGCAACATACATTCATGGAGTAGGTTTTCTAAATCTTCAACAGGAATCAACGCTGACATTTAGATGACAACTCGCGTAAAAGTAAGAAGGGTGAAGTATCAGATCAAAAGAGGAAACTGATGAGATGTGATTAAAACAATATTTTTTTATCAGTCAATGATTTTAAATTTTTAGAAAAAGTAAATAAATAGTCTGTCATGTTTATATTGTGGGGTATGTCTTTAAATACTGATTGTTTAATATCAATAAAAAAGTATAAATGCCTTAAATACAATTGCTTTGAAGATAAATCTCGAACACATAATGATTTTGATTTTTTTTTAACTGTGACATTTAGAAGTTATTATCATTTTCTACTTATTTTAATATTTTTTTATTTTGAATATACTCTTTATTTTTATTATTTTTTATTTTATTTTATTAAATAACTAATTCAAAAATATATTTTTGGATTCTTTCAAAAGAATATATTATTAGTTTTATTTTTAAATTTTATTTTTTTTATATTTTTCTTTTATTATATAATTTCATCTTTATTTTAAAATTAAATTTCATCAAATTAAAAATAAATTATAAATAGTCTAAATAATTTTAAATAATTTATAGCAATTCTTAAATATATAAATAAATGAGATATATTAATAATTAAAACTTGAAAGCTAGAACAAAATATTAAAATAAAATCAACTTTCTCACTTTATTACTTCAATGATTATAAATAACAATGGTAATATCTAATATAAATTAAACTCTTTCGTGTCAAAATGATATTTGAAACACTTGTACTACTTTCATAACATGTGTTTTTTTTTTTCAAGATTTAAGTGGTTGTGTTAAATTAGAGTTAGACGAAAGATAATATTTTTTTCTTTATCAAATATTTTAATTTTTGTTTCTACCCAATCAATAAATCAATAATGTTAAAACTTATAATCTCTACCCTATCGTTAATATTAGAGGCTGAAATGAACAAAGTTATCTTAAAAATTCTCATAACATCAATACAGATGGTTGTAGAGCGGCTTCCATCACAAAAAATATTTTTTAAAATAATTAGATTATACAAAAAATTATTAGGTGGTGAAACCTCTTTTGCTTTTTCAAGATCTTGAAGGTTGATGAAAAGTAAAAAGGGAGTGAGATAGATTTCATCAAACGAAGAAAATAAATCATTGGCAGTATATTTGTTGATATAAGAAAACACTTCGTTCTTTAAAAATTAAATTGATTTAACAATTTCAATTTTCTCACATTTTTAAAGTTTTAGAATTTAAGTGTATTGTTTACCATGTTCAAAGTCTTCCAATTACTCAACTCAAATACCATTGATCAACAAGTCTACATAGTTATATATATATATATATATATATATATATATATATATATATATATATATATATATATATATATATTCCTTTTCAAAAAGTTTATCTTCCCGAGTTTCAGATTGTATTTAGTCAATCGATGGTATAAAAACTAACAGCAATGAATTTTATTTTATGTACAATTGATAGACAGATCAAAAATAGAACTTCAGTAAAGAATTTTATTTTTTTCAATAAATTTCAGAGTCTGATAAATATAAAACTTCGGAACAGAACTTTATTTTTCTCTGATCACAAATTGATATGTTGGAACCAAATTTTTTTCTGTAAGATTTCATATTCTGATATCTCCAACTAAGTAAATTTCCCTCTAAATCTTATCTTTCCTAATTTCTGATTCTGATATCCCGAACTAAATAAATTTGCCTCTTTTATTTCCGGTTGTCCACCTAAAAAACCCAAGCACATACAATCACCTTATCTCCCATTTCATCTCACACAATCACATAATTTAAATAAAATAAAAATAGAAAAACAATCACACAAACACAATTTAACAATCACACAAACACAATTTAAAAGTATTTTTTTCATTAATTATAAATTTATTATTTCCCTACTTTCATAAAGTTTTTCATGGTGGTTGCAACCTCGACTGTATCTACTTAGACTCAAAAGTTGACAGTGACGGCATCTTCACCAACGAATAAACCAATCCCCAATCTTTTCTTTTCAGACGCCTCTTACTTCCTTCGTCCAATTCTCTCTTATCTTATCTCCTCTTAACAGCATCTATGCTGCTAGCCCGCCATGTTATGTGTGCGTTCACGGTTCCAAAGCTTTTGTCCACCATGCTTCTACTCAACCCTATATGTCAGGTTCATATCAAAATTTGTTAGTAGTACAACTGCTCTCATATTAATGTAGGGTTTTATGCGTTTGTTTTGTTCAGAGTGCCGTTTCAGTCTTTTGAGCTGTATTTTTTTCGAAGTTTCAAACATCATACATACTTGAAAATGCTATTTAAGATTTATGTCATTTCTTGTAACCTAGACTGTATCGACTGTACAGCATTTTGAAAGAGACCGCACCGCGTGTCTTGACCAACGAATGAAGGAATCAAGCTCCGGTCTTTTCTTTTCAGACGCCTTTTACATCCTTTGGCCAAATGTTATCTTTGGTCTTAAAAGCACCTATGCTGCTATAGCCCGTCATTTTATGTGTGCCTTAAGTCATAGCAAATAGCACTTAATATTTTGTAATATTTTTACTCTATATATACATAGAGTACATGAATAGAAATATACTCATATGATATATCAGAAATACATATACATAAAACTCTTAAAATTCCTAACAAATTGACAACAAAACTTGTGTATGAGGTGAGCGTCTGAGAGAGAGAGAAGAGCAACTCATAACTTTGTGAGGTGTGTGAGTTGAGTGCAAACACTTGAGAGGAAATGACAGGTCTAACCAATGGCATCCCGCTAGCCAAGTTGACGAAAGGTGTCAACTATGACAATTGGAAGGTACAAATGAAGGCTCTTTCCGGATCCCAAGATAACTGGGATGTGGTCGAGAATGGGTATGAGAAACCGGCGAACACAGATGGGTATTCAAATGCCCAGTTGAACGCATTGAAGACTGTTCGAGCTAAAGACAAGGCAGCTTTGTATCTACTATACCGAGCCGTCGACGAATCTGGCTTTGAGAAGATAGCTAACGTAAAATCTTCCAAAGTAGCATGGGATACACTTGAAAAAGAAAACAAAGGAAATGAAAGGGTGAAACAAGTTCGACTTCAAACCCTTAGGGGCGAGCTTGAAAACATGAGGATGAAAGAGTCTGAAAGCGTATCCGAGTTCATTACTCGGGTGAAGACCGTGGTGAACAAGCTGAATCAGAATGGTGAGAGTCTTTCATCAAACCGAGTTATTGAAAAAATTTTAAGATCATTAACAGATGATTTCGAGAACATTGTGTGCGCAATAGAGGAGTCCAAGGATCTGTCAACGCTCACCCTTGAAGAGCTTGTTGGGTCCCTAGAAGCGCAAGAGCAACGAAGATTGATGAGAGGAGATCATGCTGCTGGTGAAAGTTCTTTACTATATCATGATGGAGGTTCTCTCCAAGCCAAGAACAACAAAGGTACAAAGTCACAAGTATTTTCTGTTTGTCCTTATTGCAAGAAAAATAATCACACACCCAACAAGTGTTGGTGGAGGCCTGATGTGAAATGTCACAAATGTGGTCAATTGGGACATATAGAAAAGATATGCAAATCACAACCAGAGGAAGTCGTTCAATTTATAGAGGATAGAGAAGAAGAGGTACTCCTCCTTGCATCAACATGCTCTACAATCAACAAATCCACAGAATAGACATTGGTTGTACAAACCACATGACTCATGATAAAAAAATTTTCAAAAGAGCTTAACGAATCACATATTTCTAAAGTGAAAATTGGTAATTGAGAAGAAATGAATGTGAAAGGTACGGTAACAATTGCAGTTTGCAGTTAAAATTCATTCGGGTATCAAATTGATTATTAATGTTTTATATGTTCCTGATATAAATCATAATTTGTTAAGTGTTGCTCAATTATTGGAGAAAAGTTATAAGATGTCTTTTGAACACAAACTTTGTGTGATTAAAGATACAAATAACTTAGAAATATTCAAAGTTCACATGAAAGGAAAAAGTTTCACTTTAGATTTGATGAAAGAAGAGGTGATTACAAATGAAGATATAAAAGAAAAGTCAAAGAAAAAGCATGTAGAAGATTTCTTAAAGGAATTTGATGTTAAGGAGGAAAATAAAGATGTAAATGAAGAAACGGTTTTCAAAGTCCATCAAAGAGTCAACAGTACTACCATGAAGTTTGAAAGAAACAAAGGAGATGAAGTTGATAAAAGAAGAAATATGTTGATGAAGAAAGTGAAGAATGAAGATGTGATTTCATACAAGAAAAAAAAATAAGAAGAAGTATAAACAAAAAAGGAGGAAAAAATATATCAAATTCAAATAAATAGATATTAAAGTAAGGAGAAATGTTGGAAATATTACTTTATTATCTTTTATTTAAATTAGGTATTAAGAGATTTTATTATCTTTTAAGAGAGAAGGTAAAAAGACATTAGATTATTATTTTAATTTAGGTCGTTATGATTGAGATATTATGAATATTTAATATTTTGTAATATTTTTACTCTATAAGTACATGAATAGAAATATAGTCACATGATATATCAAAAATACATATACACAAAACCCTTAAAATTCCCAACAAATTTTTTCCACCATACTTCTACTCATCCTATATATCAGGGTTCATATACAAGTTCATATCAAAGTTTGATAGTAATTTAATGAGCAGAGTTCATATCAAACTTCATATACAAGTTCATATCAAAGTTTGACAGTAATCTAATGAGCATATTGAGATGGAGCTCGTAGAGGTACTTCTGATTTACTGTCTGTTACCAAAAGTTAACGGTGAAGGGTATCTTATGTACCGGAAAATTGGCAGGAAAAGGGTGATGTTTGTAGATGGACAATGGACGAAAAACTGTCCGATCGTACGCGTTGAAGTAGGAGAAGAACCCGTCAGACTCAGCGCAAGATCCCAAGAAAAACATATTTTCCCCGTTTTCTCTGGAAGATTTGTGTTTTCCCAGCATCATGTTACGGTCTCTCTTCAACTGTCACTCATTTCGTTCTTTTAATTCATTGTGTTATCAACCGTCACTTATTTCTCTCTTTTAATTCGTTGTGCTACAATTATCCTTTGTTTTGCTTATTAAAATGATCTCACATCGAATAAACTATTTATGCTGTTGTGTTGTGTTTGCAGTCAATGAAGTGGCTATACCTGCTATACTATACCTCTTCGTTAGATACCACATGAAGTATATATTGTCATTGTCTACACCTCCTATACCTCTCCTTTAGCACAAGAACCGTACAACTCCAACGGAAAACCGGTGTAAAGCCAATAACTGCTCTCTCATTTGTACCTTTTATTGCAGCATATTGCAATATGAATTATAGACAAAACTCTTAATTGATTTCAACAATATTTTGCTTTTGCTGTATCAAAAACACTTTTAACAATTTCAACACTTGAAAAAAGAAAGAAAAAAAAACACTTTAACCATTTCTTATGATAAAAGCATTTATGAATAGAGTAATGGACATGCATCTATAATTTCATATTTTTTAATTCTATCTTTAATTTTTTTTTCATAAATAATGTCCAAAATAAGAAAGTAGGTAAGCAATCCTTTTAATATTAAAAATAAAGTCAAGTAGATTAAAATAAGAGTAAAAAATAAAAATGACAAATAATTAATGTTTGGGAAGAAAAGTAGTGTGAAAATATTAACTCACCGTCATTGATAGAATTGAATAGTCGTTTTTGATGAGGTCTGTTCATGAAAAAGTAAAGAATGTGTATGCAAATAGATGAATATTTTAACTTCTACTTTATTTGGCAAACAAATTCTTAAGAAAAACAATACTGTAACTGTGATATAGTAAATGATACCAACACTGTCACTTTTCCTTTGTGCAAATGCAATATTATTTGAAGGGTGATTCATATATATGAAGGTTATTAGAAAATACAAAAACACACTTGCACAATTCTAACATCAAAACTTCTGCCAATGAAGAAGAGGGCCTTCCAGGGGAGAGGCATACTATTTTTTTTATGAAATATATATTATTATTTTCAATGAAGATAAAATATCCTTAATAGAACATATGTTTACTGGAGATCTATTTGAAATGCGTTAAAGTTTTAAGAACACTAGAATAAAGAAGAAAAAGATAAAAACATAAAAAATTTTATATTAATTCAATTTCCTAGAATTTACCTCCAATTATTCAAAGAAGCTTGGATTTTTGTTAAAACTTTTAATATCAAATTATAAAATAACCTACTGATGTTGAATAACAAAATACCTTAAACAAAATCTAAAAATTCTACAGTTGTTAACCTTATAAACATCAAAATATAAAAACGATGGCACTACAAGAAAAAGCGGTATTAGCGACCGAAAAAATCGGTCGCTAATGGCCAAAAATCAGTCGCTAATCTGTTAGCGACCGAAATTAGCGACCGAAATAGTTGGTCGCAAAAGGGCAAGTCGCTAATGTGTTAGCGACCGATTTACATTTCGGTCGCTAAATAGCGACCGATGAGGTGGTCGCTAAAGTGGTCGCTAAATAATTTGGTCACTTATTCATTGAAGACCAAAATAGCGACCGAAATTAATATAATAAATCGGTCGCTAAATCCGTGGTAATGTTTTAAAAAATAACGATCGATATATTCGATCGCTAATATATTAATATAATTATTTAAATAATAATTAAAATCGATCGCTAAATCGGTCGCTAAATAGGAGACAAAGTTAAAAATAATAGTGACGGATATAATCGGTCGCTAATATATTAATTGAATTATTTAAATAATAATTTAAATCGGTCACTAAATCGGTCGCTAAATTTGAATTGTATATTATAATAAATTTGTAGCGACCAAAAATTCGATCGCTAAATCGATCGCTAAATTAATAACAAAGTTAATTATTTTTATTTATTTACATTTTTAATTATATCAAGTTCATTAGACAACTTTTTTTCTCCAATTGGACACAATTGTGTTACATAATGAATGCTTAGTAGTAGTAGTTAAGATGCATTCTCATCCATGAAATGTGGACCAATTTGTCATAAACTTAAGATTTGAGAAACATTTGCAAATTGAAACTGCCAACTAACAGTGACAGAAAAGATTTCTCATTGTCAAGTACTACTAAATGAAACTGTTACACTTAAACATTGTTATACACATAATTGCCTTTTTTTATATGGTAACTCTAGCACAATCTTAAGAGGGTGTCAATATTGTTTTCTGTGGACTTAAGACTATATTTCAATTGTAGAAAATGCATATATACCAAGAAAGGGTGAGACACAATAAAGGTGAACAAAAAAAAAATAGTATCATAGTAGTGATACATTTCCCTTCATAAAACTGATTTGTTACGTCGCTTCTTTTGTGGTGTTGAATGTGCTCGTGCTTTGATCCCATATGTCTTCAATTGAAAATTTTCAAAAGCCTTTGAAATTGTCCGCACCTATAGGATTGCACAAAGCAATATATTAGTGAATCCAACCTCGAATGGGTAAAGGAAAGAAGTTTAAACATGCACAGGATAACTAACCAGTTCAGCCTTTTTGGAGTACACCTTAACTATCATATCTTGGTAAGATATATGTAGCAAGTGGCTTACACAGTCATCGGGTATTGTAAATTTCTCATTGCTTTCATAATCCTGAATGCATTATTGAAACTAGGTAACTCAATACAGCTAGCATAATTTAATTCCAAACTAAGCACCAATAATGGGCCAAACTAAACCACTTTAAATATTTCAATAATTTTGAACAATTGCAGCCCAGTATCCCAACATAAGTAATATAAAATAGTTTAAACTAAAACTTATTAGCAAGGAAACTGTCAAACTGCATAAGGTAAGATGTTTAATAGTGCAAAAAAAAGATATAATCCACTAATACAATATAATCAATAAATCAATAATGTTAAAACTTATAATCTCTACCCTATCGTTAATATTAGAGGCTGAAGTGAACAAAGTTATCTTAAAAATTCTCATAACATCAATACAGATGGTTGTAGAGCGGCTTCCATCACAAAAAATATTTTTTAAATAATTAGACTATACAAAAAATGTATTAGGTGGTGAAACCTCTTTTGCTTTTTCAAGATCTTGAAGGTGGATAAAAAGTAAAAAGGGAGTGAGATAGATTTCATCAAAAGAAGAAAATAAATCATTGGCAGTATATTTGTTGATATAAGAAAACACTTTGGTCTTTAAAAATTAAATTGATTTAACAATTTCAATTTTCTCACATTTTTTAAGTTTTAGAATTTAAGTGTATTGTTTACCATGTTCAAAATCTTCCAATTACTCAACTCAAATACCACTTATCAACAAGTCTATATATATATATTTATATATATATATATATATATATATATATATATATATATATTAATGTAAGTAATATTATTATTATTATATTTATAGATCATTTAGTATACACTAATTTTATTTTATAAAAATATAAAATAATTTATATACTATAAATATCAAAAGAAGTTTAATTGAAAATATATGATGAACGTATTTTAATGATTAAAATATAAGTAGATGGTAAATATTTACATAATATATTTCTAATTAACATTTTAAAAATATATTTATATTTATCAAATGATTAATTGATCTATCACCTTCCTCATATATATATATATATATATATATATATATATATATATATATATATATAATATTATCAGTAAATGTTTTTTCATAAGATTAACACGTATGCATTTAAAAATTTATTTAGCAAACACGTTAATGAAATAAAATATAATAATAAAAAATATGAAAAGATTGACATTTTTAATTCTACAGTTGTTAACTTTATAAACATCAAAATATAAAAACGATGGAAAATGAAAAGATAAGAACGAATTTACCTAATTTTTCAAATACAAAATCCTATAACTAAATGATTTTACTATTAAATTTGATTTTCTCAAAATGTTTACAAATTCAAAACATTGTCTTGATATCCACTTAAAACTTTATTTTACAATGCTTTTTATTGTTTCTCAAGTTATATTTAATTAATGAAAATTTTCTTGAATTAAAATATATTACAACTGATTCAGATAATTGATTATTTACATGTAGTGACAAAAGAAAAGTAAGTAATATAATCGATTAGGTATCAACATAATCGATTATTAACTTGTGATGTATGAGATGTAGTCACATAATCAATTAAGTGACAATATAATTGATTATTAGTACATAATATCAAAATGAATTTGAGTCGTATAATCAATTAAGTACTAATATAATCGATTATTAAATATTTAACTACTTTAATTTTGTTTAGTTGAGTTATCTTTTTACCTTTTTAATTTAAACATGAATAAAATCATTTGACTTTAATAATAACTACTCACACACAACTACCTAAATATCTATTAGGACATCATAAAAAAATAATTCTTCAGTCATTCTTTATTCATCATTAATAATCTCTTTTTTTTATGATAGCCAATCAGCTTTTTTTTGTAACATCTTTAAGCAATCCTGCAATCAACCCTTCTCCTCCCCTTAGGACTTAATAAAGAAAAGTTAATTAAGTACAAATATGTTTTCTGATCAGATAATAAAGAATTCGTTGTGTTACATATCCTTTGTTTTGCTTATTAAAATGATATCACATCCAATAAACTATTTATGCTGTTGTGCTGTGTTTCACAGTCAATAATGAATACTTTTCTTTTGACTGGCCTTTAACCATCAATCTAGCTTTATTTCTTATAATGCAACCAACATCATCTAACTTATTTATGAACGACCCATTTAGTTCAATAACATGATAAATTTCTAGGAACTAGTTCCCAAACATCATTCTTCTTTAACTAATTTAGTTCATCTAGTCCCAAGAATTTTCTATTTGTTGTTATCTCCATAGGTAACATATTCACTTACTTTTAGAGTGATGTTTTTGAATTTACTTAAGTCACTTGTCATGTGCTTGATATTTCTGTAGGTGCTATCAAACAAAAATTTGTTTCTTCATTTATATTTTCACTTGACTTAGTGGAAGTGCTTGAGACATTATCTTCCTAAACAATGTATGTCTTCTTCTTTTTGGGATTCTTGGTTTTCTTTCCGTTCTCTAGTTTTTGTTTCATCTTGAATACAACACAATCTCGCTTGATTTGTTCAGATTTTTCACATTCATAACATGTAAAAGTATTTTCCTCCTGTTCATGTTTCTTAAATGATTTGATAATAGATTTGTTAGCAAATTTATTTTTATATTTAAGAAATTAAGAAAATCTTTCTACCAACATATTCAAGTTTTTACTATTAGAATCTTCATCTTCATTTTGCGCATAAAATCATTTTTCTTTATAGCAGTTTTTAATGCAACAATGTATCTTTTTTCACTTCCTTTTTTAACTTATAAGTTCTAACTCATGTTCCCTTAGCTTCTCAAACAATATAATATTCATTGTTCTTATTTTTATGGGTAAGGAATATGTGACCACGTTTGTCATATTCAATGTGCCTCTGATCTTTCTTGGCTGGCAAAGTTGGAGGAAACAGGGTGAGACAGTGAATACCTATGCACACGCTGTAATGGTAGAACTGACATGATATCCCATGTTTATAATCTTCTTCAAACATGTAAAACTACGAATTTGGATCAAGAAATTCTAAAGAAGATTTTGAATCTTGGTGCTTTCCTGGTGCGGGTTCAGGGAGACAGGTTGCAAATGAGTTGCTAGCTCCAATTGATACGGCCGTCTCAAAGGTATTTTTAAATGATATTTGGGTAATAGAAATAGAAACTATCTTGTTTGTTCTAGTGTATTGTGAAGGCTTATGAATAATTTCATGGCTCATTCTCCTGGTAAGTATCGTGACTATTATTTGGTTAAACGCATATGTTGTTGGGTGCATTCTACCTAAGAATATGAATGCAGCGTGCTGTGGAGAGGTTTCGATTACAAAAAATATATCTTTTAAATTTATATCAACATTAATTGAAATACGCGATAAAAGTATATTGGGTGTGAAAACGCATTTGCTTCCTCAAGATACCGAGGATCTTATAAATAAAGACAAAACTAAAAAGCGAGTTTGATAAATTTGATAGAAAATAGTCAATAATGGTAATACATCCCTTTTTTTTATATTTATACAAGGATACATTGTGGCCTTTAAAGATTTAATTAATTTTAACAATTAAAATTTTTTCATATCCACTTATTTTTAGAGTGATGTTTTCTAATTTACTTATGTTCGACAAATGACATCTAGAGGAGTGAATAAATGCACAAATTAAAATAGATGTCAAATTAAAAAATTATTTGTGAGTCAATAACTTGTTTGAACACAGATAAAATGGAAACGATAATATAATAAGGAAAAGAGAAAGAGATAAACAAAAGAAAAGAGCACACAGAGATTTATACTGGTTCGGGTATAGCCAACCCACTACTACAAAATATACTTTCTACGTCGTCATTTAACGTCGGTTATAGCTGAGACGACGTAGAAAGTACTTTCCACGTCGGTTCCAGATGAACCGACGTTGAAAGTTGAATATTAAACACATTCTACGTCGGTTCTTAGTCAACCGACGTAGAAAGTACTTTTTACGTCGGTTCCCATATGAACCGACGTTGAAAGTCTTTTTTTTATTATTATTTTTTAGTTATTGACACTTTCCACGTCGGTTCCCATATGAACCGACGTGGAAAGTCATTTTTTTTATTTTTTTCACCCAAAAATTCAATTAAATTTGAAAATTGTCACTGCTAGGATTCAAACTCAAGATTTTAGAATTGGAAACTAATACTCTAACCACTAAACTATTATAATTTCCCGATAATAACTTACAAATAAATTATATTTATATACAAATAAATATATATCCATGTAAATATATATTTATTTGTATATATTTTCTGGAAAGTAAGTTAATGAATTGTCACTGACAGCATTTGAACCCAGTATTTTAGGGTTGTAAGTTAATATCCCAACCACTAAACTACTACAATTTTTTGATAATAACTTACAAATAAATTATATTGGTATTTTTTGACCGAGGGTGAAAGTGTGATTGACTCTCGCTTGAGTGAAAATATGTTAAAGCTCACGGAAATTCACTCACTCAAGTCTCGCTTGAGCGAAAATTGGTATTTTTTGCTTGAGAGCGAATAACGCGTTTCCCAAATTTATTTTATATTATTATATAAATAAAATTATAAAGATTATATTATGTCATTAAATTACAAACTCATATAAAGATACATGCTCACAAATTTAGCATCAAATTTTGAAAACCTACTCGACACACACTTTCACTTTCGAGTGTACCCTCACATTCAACATATAAATATATAACTATATAAATATATCAAAATATATAAATATATTTGTATTTATATATTTATATATTTACACGGATATATATTTATTTGTATATAAATATAATTTATTTGTAAGTTATTATCAAAAAATTCCAGTAGTTTAGTGGTTGGAGTATCGACCTCCAACTCTAAAGTACTTGGGTTTGAATCCTGCCAATGACAATTCTCTTAAAAAATTAATAAACTTCTAAAAAAAATAATATAAAGAGATGGAGGACCTAATAAAAGTATAATATAAAGAGAGGGGAGACTTCTAAATAAAATAAAGGGGGTAAAGGGGTTGTAAATAAATAAAAATTATTAATTTAAAAAATTATACTTTCAACGTCGGTTCTAATAAACCGACGTTAAAAGTCCGTAACTTTCAACGTCGCCTGATACAACGTCGGTTGTTGAACCGACGTTGAAAGCCTTCCAGAACCGACGTTGAAGGCTTTATTTGTAGTAGTGACCCTACATCCAGTTCCCAGTCAACTCTTAACAGAAGAGTGACTCTCAATTCACTATCTTTCAAATTCAGTTTACAAATTATAATCAACTCAGCAGAAGAATTAGTAAAAAGTAAACTAATTAAAAAGACAATCATCTCCTTAGAAACCCACTAAGGATGAACACCTCCCTAGAATCCCACTAGGGATGAACACCTCCTCTAAACAAATCAAAGGATGAAAAACACCTCCTTAGAATCCCACTAAGGATGAACACCTCCCTAGAATCACATTAGGGATGAAAACCTCATTTGAACAAATCAAAGGATGAAACGTAAAAATATGGATCCCATTGAGAATGTGGGAGAAAATAGCAGAGAAGAAAAAACTGATTTAATTCATATACTGATCGAATACAAAAGGAAAATCCAATATGTTAGAATCCCACTAGGGATGAACACCTCCTCTAAACAAATCAAAGGATGAAAAACACCTCCTTAGAATCCCACTAAGGATGAACACCTCCCTAGAATCACATTAGGGATGAAAACCTCATTTGAACAAATCAAAGGATGAAACGTAAAAATATGGATCCCATTGAGAATTTGGGAGAAAATAGCAGAGAAGAAAAAACTGATCTAATTCATATACTGATCGAATACAAAAGGAAAATCCAATATGTTTGAGGAAGAAAAGAAGGTTAAATATAAAAAGGAAAAAAGTCAAATATGCAGTTAGTCAAACCTGCATAAAACAATACTAACAAATGGAAAAGGTACACGTGTAACTAATAGACTAATAGCCTCCCCTCAAGCTGGAGAGTGAATATTAAGAACACCCAGCTTGGAAATATTGTTAAGAAAAGGTGAAGGATCGAGAGCTTTGGTGAAAACATCTGCAAGTTGATTTGTAGAGGAAATGGGAAGAAGATGGAAGAGGTTGGCCTGCACACGATCTCTGACCACATGACAATCAATGTCAATGTGTTTGGTGCGTTCATGAAAGCTAGAATGAGTAGCAATGTGACGAGCAGCTTGGTTATCACAATAGATGACAGCTTGATTGGGCTTGAAGATGTTGAAATCATGAAGCAAGTAATTGAGCCATTGAACCGACGTTGAAGGCTTTATTTGTAGTAGTGACCCTACATCCAGTTCCCAGTCAACTCTTAACAGAAGAGTGACTCTCAATTCACTATCTTTCAAATTCAGTTTACAAATTATAATCAACTCAGCAGAAGAATTAGTAAAAAGTAAACTAATTAAAAAGACAATCATCTCCTTAGAAACCCACTAAGGATGAACACCTCCCTAGAATCCCACTAGGGATGAACACCTCCTCTAAACAAATCAAAGGATGAAAAACACCTCCTTAGAATCCCACTAAGGATGAACACCTCCCTAGAATCACATTAGGGATGAAAACCTCATTTGAACAAATCAAAGGATGAAAACACTTCCTTAAAATCTCACTAAGGATGAGCACCTCCCTAGAATCACACTAGGGATGAAAAACACCTCATTTGCCACCAATACACAAAGGATGAAGGTAATAAAAATAAGAACAGTCACACCTGGGTAATGAAAACAACAAATTGTAAAAGTCTGCAGAATGTCAATCTCCAAGAACAAGTGTGATTAATAATGAGAGCACAGAAGGCAGTAGAGAAGAGGGTTTTCTCAAAAGGTGTAAAATATCTCTAGTGTCTTGCTCAAAATTCTTTTCTCAAAACTGATTGAACATAAATTGTATTTTCGAATTCCGTAATTGTGTGTTTTTTATTTTTCATCAAAACTTAATTAAATAAAAAAAAATAGCATCAGAAAATGGCCGTTGAACAATAATATTTTCGTGAATAAAAATTAGGATATATTAAAAAACATTTATTTTTCAAAACAAATATATTTTTCAAATATGAATTGCCATAATTGATTATGTTACCAGTATAATCAATTATGACAAGGAAAATAATTTTTCCATTTCTGATGCATCATAATTGATTATGATAGTGAAAAATATCATGTTATGAATTTTATCACACTTGTGCTTTGGAGGCTTATGCATAATATTACTTCATCAACTTGTAACTCCATATCCAGTATTCTAAGACTCTATCTAGTCTTCAGGAATCATCTTGGGCTTCTGTTAAGTGGTAAAAAGTTGATATAATTATACCTTGAATTGTTATGAAACCACTTAACTGATGTTAATTCTAATCTATTTTTCTCCCAATATAGGATGAATTCAAGAATACCTTGATACAAGAGTAAGGAACATAATTGACAGCAGAATTGGAGTAAAACTGAAAGAAGGAAAAAGATTTTCAGCATGGAAGTCGCTCGAGCGGGATGGATTCTCGCTTGAGCGAATGTTAGTTATTCTTCTCTGGACTTCACTCGCTCAAGCGAGACAAGATTCGCTTGAGCGAATATCAGTTATTCTTCTCTTGAAGTCAGTCGCTCAAGCGTAGGAAAATTCACTTGAGCGAATGTTAGTTATTCTTCTCTAGAGTTCATTCGCTCAAGCGAGTGTTTTGTCGCTTGAGCGAAAATAGGATACTTTCGCTTGAGCGAAAGTTCTCGCTCGAGCGAAAGTTCTCGCTCGAGTGAAAGACGCGAAGCCCAAAAGCCCAAATTTTTCCAAGAAAAAGAGAAGATTTGTTTTGAGAAAAGCAGGCAGTTTTGGAGGAGAAGAGGCGCGACTACTACTAGGGTTTCGTCCAATCTTCATCAATTCTTCACTTCTTCCACATTTGGAGCATTGTAATGGCCAACATGAGTGACTAACTTCATTCTCTTAAGATTTGGTGCACTTCCTTTGAACTTTTTTGTATCATGGTGATATTTTGAGATATTAATCTATGTTTTGATGTTGTTATTCTTATCCTGTGTGCTTTGGAATGATTTATTCTTGATGTTTAGGGTATGATTAGAAAATATATCTTGAACCCTAGATCACAGTAAGAATATTTGTTACGTTAATTGCAGGAATGTAATGAATGTATCAATTGCTTAACACCCTAACCCTAATGCTGGAAAGTCTCTTAATTGTGTGAGGAATCAACATTTATTAGGTTTTCTTATAAATTTCGTGTGTGAGGAATTAACATGGATGATTTGAGTTGGTGACATCAACATTATTAGGTTAATTGACGTTCTTAATTGACATAGTCATTACAAAAGAGGGATAAGGAAGGAAGTCAATCCTAAGTGCCTTTAATTGATATTTTCTCAACAATTTACAATTCTTTGTCATTTAATTTCAATTCAACTCTTATTGCAAAACCCAATCTGTTTTAATCTACTTAGTAAGCATAAAATTGGGAATTTCCATTGAAACCGTTCCTCGTAAGATCGACTTTTATTTAATCGAAATACTATACTGCAATTGATAATTTTGGTACGTTTGCCATTAATTCAACAAGTATTTCTGGCGCTGTTGTCGGGGAACGGTGTTTTTTGAGAATTCTTTGTTTAGCTTATTAAGTATTATATTTTTATTTTTGTTTTATTTTATTTTTCAGTTTTATTTTGCTTAATTATTGTCTTGTGCTAATTTTTTCTTGAGTTACTCTTTTGATTTATGCGTTTAAGAGGACAGGTATCTTCAGAGTAGTTAGAATATAATCCAGAAATTGAAAAAACTACTCGGAGGAACCAGGATAGAAGAAGAAGGGAAACTCAAGAACAAGCCACACGAGAATCTGTTAACTCTTCTTCCACACTTAATTTACCAGACCCAATTATAGAAGATATGGCAGAAGACAGAGCGAATCTGAATCTAAATCCAAATCCAAATCAAAATCTAGATTCAAATCCGCCTAGAAGAACTCTCAGAAACTATGTTATGCAACAAGGTCCAAGACACTTTTCCAGCACTTTCATACCGGATGATCAAATATTGCAGATGAATCCAGCTTTCTTAAGCTTGATTAGTGCTCATCAATTCACTGGACTGGATCATGAAGACCCTTATATTCATTTGTCTACTTTTTATGAGTTGATTGGGACCATGAGATTTAGAGCAGCAAATCTTGAATCTGCATATTTGAGATTATTTCCTTTTTCTTTGGCAGGTAGGGCAAAGGAGTGGCTGAAAGCACATCCTAATCAGAGTTTGACTAATTGGAGTAGCGTAAAAGAGAAGTTTCTGAACAAATTTTTCCCACCATCCCACTACATCAAATCAAAATCCGACATCACTTCTTTCAAACAAGGAGCAGATGAACATTTTTGTGAAGCATGGGAGAAATTTAAATCACTGTTGAGAAGATGCCCAAATCATGGATTTGATGACATTGATCAGTTGAATATTTTCTATACTGGCTTGCGACTTGATGCAAAGATTCTATTAGAGGCTACAGCAGGAGGATCCATGTTGGATGTGGAAATTGATCATGCCACAAGAATTATTGATGCACTAACTTTTACAGACCAACAAGCCCAACATGATAGACATCCAATTCAAAGAAAGGGAGTACTTGAACTTAACACCTCATATGCTATCTTAGCCCATAATAAACTTTTGACCCAACAGATGGAAGCATTGACTCAACAAATAGCAAAGCTACCTCAACAAACACATGTTATTCAAGCTTCTCCTGATCAACAATTCATGAAATGTGACTTGTGTGGAGGTGATCATTCAAATGAACAATGCTCTTATCAAGGTAACATTCAAGAAGAAGAAACTAATTATATGGGTGTTCAAGGTAGTAGTCAAGGCAGACAAGGTAATTTTCCTAATCCTAATAATTATCAGAATAATTTTGCACAAGGATGGAGAGGGAATCAAAATCAAAATCAGAATTTTGGGTGGAACCAAGGTGTTAGCTCATCTACAAGACAACCTACATTTCAACAATAGTCATTTCAGCAACCTCCATATCAGCAGCAATATCCTTCAATGTTTGACAGAATGAGTAAGTTGGAGGATACTTTAGAAAAATTCATGCAAAACACTATGGCTAATAAGAAAAATACTGAGGCTTCATTCAGAAATATAGAGACCCAGGTAGGCCAACTGGCTAATCAATTATCTGAGTAGCAACAAGGAGGACAGTTTTTAGCTAACACACAAACCAACCCCAGGGAGCAATGCAATTCAATAACTACAAGGAGTAAAAAAAGTTTTAGGTAAGGGGATTGGTGACAATATATTTGTTGAAGAAGAAGTTTTGGTAAAAGAAGATGAAGAGTAAGAAGATGAGAATAATAAAGAAATACACATCCCTAATAAGAAGAACAAAGAGGGAGAGAAAAAACAAAAGATAGAAAAATGAGGGAGTAAAAAAAAATTTATAGAGAAGTTATCATATCTCAAGGTTCCCTCACAAATAGATAAAGAAAGACAATTCACTAGGTTTATGGATATTTTCAATCATTTACAAATTAATATTTCATTTATGGAAGTTATGGAGCATATGCCGACTTATGCAAAATTCATGAAAGAATTGTTAACTAAGAAAAGGAGATTTACTACAGAAACAGTGGAGCTAGAAGTAGGATGCAGCGCTATAATTCAGAAATCATTACCTCAAAAGTCCAAAGATCCTAGCAGTTTCACTGTACCAGTCACAATTGGGACATTATAAGTAGGTAAGACATTACTCGATTTGGGTGCTAGTATAAATCTAATTCCTTTGTTTATACTTAAAAGAATAGGAGACTTGGAAGTAAAGCCTACAAGAATGACACTGCAGCTAGCTGACAGATCTCTAAAGATTCCTTATGGAGTAGCAGAAGATGTTTTAGTTAGAGTGGATAAATTCATATTTTCTGTTGATTTTGTGATTATGGACATGGAGGAAAATGAGGAAGTCCCATTGATCCTGGGAAGGCCATTTATGAAGACTGTCAAAGTAATTATAGATGTTGACATGGGCAAGTTGAAAATTAGAAGAGGAGATGATGAAGTTAATTTTAATCTGTTTAAAGTTGTACAACAATCGGAAGACAAGAAAGATTGCCTCAGAATAGATACTTTGGAGGAATTACCCATCTCAACTGAAAAACAAGATTACAAGCCTGTTGCACAATCCCAAAGACATCTTAGTCTGACTATGAAGGAAGTTATTCAAAGAGAGGTACTGAAACCTCTTGAAGCAGGTATGATTTATCCAATATCTGACAGTCGTAAGGTTATTCGAAATGAAAAGAATAAATTCATTCCCACAAGGACAGTCAAGGGATGGAGAATGTGTATATATCACCTTGATCACTCACTGCATGAGCCCTAAAGCAAATAGGCGTCGAGCTGAAGATGTTAAACAAGCGCTCTTGGGAGTCAACCCAATGTTTTGAGTTTTTTTTTTTTGCAGTTTAAGTTTTTTGTGCATTTTTTCTTCCTTGGGTTCTTTCTTTGCAAGATTGCTCCAGGTACACAGTGAACTTTTCCTTAAGAGTTTGAAGCCTTACTTTAATGGCCTGGGGACAGTTCAACTTTCCGGAGGGGGTGAGAAAGTCTGCAGTTGAGGCTGAGGCACAAGATAAGGAGGAGATGACAAGTGAAAAAATGAGGGAGGAAACTTATTTTGTTTTTAATGTTTTTAATTCCTTTATTTTTAATTGCTTTATTTTAAATTTTGAATTCCCTTGTTGTCCCATAATTTGTTTTAGAGTCATATATGGGATTATTGCTTATTATCTAATTCAAATCTGGAACGTGAAAAATCTTTTTGATTGTTTCCAATAACAAGTGATTTTGGGATGATGAGTATGATAGTGAAAAGAAATTGATGAGGAGAATTAGGAATTAACTGAATTGGAGAAGCTAGCCAAAACCTAGGTGAGTAGAGTACCAAAAATAGATAAATTGAGTGTCAACACTTTGTGGTGATAACTGGTATTGATTGATTCTTTGATGTGATTGCGTGTTAGTAATACTTGAAAATGATAAGACAGTTTTTTCTTTGTAGTAGATATAACTCAGAGCCAAATAGCCAACCCTGCATTAATTATAGGACATCCATTTGAATCTCGTCTGAGCAAAAAATAATAATGTTTCTTAAACAGAACCCATGAGCCTAAAAACTATTTATCTACCTTCCTATATTTGAGATATAATAATGGGGATTGCTATTGTTGCCCTACGGGTATTATGGGGTTGTTATTCTTAAAAAAAAAGTATAAAGGAAAAGGAAAAGCAAACCTTAAAAATTGGAAAAGCCAAAAAGGATACATGCAAAAGCATTAGAAAAGAAAAAAAAAAGAAGAGAAGTCAAAAGGGGGGAATAATAACTTGTGAGATTATTAACTTACTATCATTGTATTAGGGACAAAAACATGAAGTTTGAAACCTGATTTGAGAAATTGTTAATCAATAATCATTTATATGAGTTGAATTTCTCAAATATTTTTGTATATCCTAGAAAAACCAATGATTCTTTCTTAGCTCAGCCCCATTACAAGCCTCAAAAGACCTTTTGATTTAAGTCTTGCTTAACAAATGTTGATTGCTTAAAGATGATTATCAATATTGGATTGTCTAAATGAAGTGATTGAATGAGATAAACACTTACCTGTAAGAATTAGAGATGAGTATATATAAATTTTTTTGAGAGATCATGCTTCTCTGAGGATAGTTGAGGACTAATTATTCTTTGTTGGTTTCTGTAACTTGAATGCTTATGTGTTTTATTTTTATTTCAAGTTGAGAGCATCACCTCTGAAAATTTTTATGTTGTGGTTCTGGAAGAGAAAGTGATAATAGGCGATGATTTTGTTTTGGAAAAACTACTTTGCTTGGGACAAGCAAGATTCTAGGTAAGTGGGAGTTGTTAACTGGTAAAAAGTTGATATAATTATACCTTGAATTGTTATGAAACCACTTAAATGATGTTAATTCTAATATATTTTTCTCCCAATATAGGATGAATTCAAGAATACATTGATACAAGAGTAAGGAGCATAATTGACAGCAAAATTGGAGTAAATCTGGAAGAAGGAAGAAGATTTTCAACATGGAAGTCGCTCGAGCGGGATGGATTCTCGCTTGAGCGAATGTTAGTTATTCTTCTTTGGAGTTCACTCGCTCAAGCGAGACAAGATTCCCTTGAGCGAATATCAGTTATTCTTCTTTGGAAGTTAGTCGCTTAAGCGTAGGAAAATTCGCTTGAGCGGATGCTAGTTATTCTTCTCTGGAGTTCATTCGCTCAAGCGAGTATTTTGTCGCTTGAGCGAAAATAGGATACTTTCGCTTGAGCGAAAGTTCTCGCTCGAGCGAAAGACGCGAAACCCAAAAGCTCAAATTTTTCCAATAAAAAGAGAAGATGTGTTTTGAGAAAAGAAAGCGATTTTGGAGGAGAAGAGGCGCGACTACTGCTAGGATTTCATCCAATCTTCATCAATTCTTCACTTCTTTAACATTTGGAGCATTGTAATGGCCAACATGAGTGACTAACTTCATTCTCTTAGGATTCGGTGCACTTCCTTTGAACTCTTTTGTATCATGGTGATATTTTGAGATATTAATCTATGTTTTGATGTTGTTATTCTTATCCTGTGTGCTTTGGAATGATTTATCTTTGATATTTGGGGTATGATTGGAAAATATATCTTGAACCCTAGATCACGGTAAAAATATTTGTTACGTTAATTGCCAGGAATGGAATGAATGTATCAATTGCTTAACACCCTAACCCTAATGTTGGAAAGTCTCTTAATTGTGTGAAGACTCAACATTTATTAGGTTTTCTTATGAATTTCATGTGTGAGGAATCAACATGGATGATTTGAGTAGCTGACATCAACATTGTTAGGTTAATTGACATAGCCATTACAAAAGAGGGATAAGGAAGGAAGTCAATCCTAAGTGCCTTTAATCGATATTTTCTCAACAATTTATAGTTCTTTGTCATTTAATTTCAATTCAACTCTTATTGCAAAACCCAATCTGTTTTAATCTACTTAGTAAGCATAAAATTGGGAATTTCCATTGAAACCGTTCCTCGTAGGATCGACTTTTATTTAATCGAAATACTATACTGCGATTGATAATTTTGATACGCTTGTCAATAATTCAACAGCTTGCTTGAATCATCATCTTTATCAAAAACATATCTTGGGCATGTAGGGAAATGTTTCACATTGTCACCAATGTCATAAATTCAACTTGTCCTTAATTCATCTTGAATGGTGTTAACTTGAATGTAATTGACTTGAATCATCATCAAAATCATCTCTTGGGAATGTAGGGACATTTCCATCAATCTCCCCCTCATTGCTTTCAATCTTCCCCTTTTTGATGATGATCAAGGAAACACCTGAAATGAATTAAAATGCTTGACTCTATATAGTCAGCTCAAGATTAGCACAGATTTGTATTTAGTGTCAGAGTCTCTTAACCTCCCTCTGGATATATTAATAACAAGACTTCCCCTAACTCATATGAGAAAAGACTTCTCTTAATTCCACTTGTTTAATTTAGAGATAGGAAAGAATTTCACACAGATTTTAATTCATAAAAAAAATCTCCCTCTGTTTCACACAGATTAATATCATCAAAATATCTCCTTGTTTCATTAATAATTATGAAAAAAATATTGCAATAGAGACTGAGAACAAATTTGCACATATGAGTACATAAATCTAAGTAGAGAAGATAATGCATTACAAAGTGTCATAGAGAAGAACATCATATTAAGGATGCAATATCTAAGATACCCAAGACAAATGAAGAGAGAGAAAGATAGGGGAATAAAATGATTGTAGAGATAATGGAATAAAATGCAGTAGTTTCCCCCAATTGCAGTCTTCTTATTTATGCAGCTTTCAAATTCAAATTCACTCATATTCCAAATTTCAAATTTCAAATTCAAATTGCAACAAATTTCAAATTTCAAATTCAAATTCCAACAAATTTTAAATTCAAATTTCTAACAAATTTCAAATTCCAATTCAAATTCAATTTCAAAAATCTCAAATTGCAAAAATTTCAAATTTCAAAATCTCAAACTACAAAATTTCAAATTTCAAAAATCTCATACTGTAAATTTTTAAAAAATCTAAAACTGCAAAATTTCAAATTTCAAGAATCTCAAACCGCAAAATTTCAAACTTCAAAATCTCAAACTACAAAATTTCAAATTTCAAAAATTTCAAATTGTAAAATTTTAAATTTCAAAAATCTCATATTGCAAATTTAAAAAAAAATCTCAAACTGCAAAATCTTAAATTTCAAATTTCAAAAATCTCATACTGCAAATTTAAAAAAAAAAAATCTCAAACTGCAAAATTTCAAATTTCCATAAATTCAAACTTTCAACATAATTGATTATGACAACAAGAAAAAAAAAATTGATTCTGATAATCAATTATATGTTCAAACTATCATCTAGACATGTATAAATGCTTTGTTCCTTTGGGCACTTATTCATATTTGCCATTAGATATGCCAAAATGTTTTATGTAACATCTATTTGATGTATTACCTAATTTCATGCAATAAAAACATGTTGGTTTTCTTTGAAAAGGTCTAAATGAGTTTCTTAATGTTTTTGAAACTGGTTTCACATCTGTTTTCCTTGACTCTTTCACAAAAATAGCTTTATGAGGTTCTAGATTTTCTTTGGGTTTGTAACCAAGTCCAGCTTTACTATAATTCCCTCTTTGATAACCTAATATAGAATCAAGATTTTCAGAAGATTTTGAAAACTTTCTTATTATTTTCTCTAACTTGAAAATCTCATTTTTCCAAAAGATTACAATTTTCACAAGGTTTAGGAACTTCTTTATTTTTAGACAAAGTTTTAATTTTCTCAATATCTTTCTTTTAGCACTCATTTTCTTTTTCAAGAATACCAACAATATTTTCTAATGCATCAAACTTTTGTCTAAGTGCATTGTATTTCTTAGATAACTTAGTAAAACCTTCATACATATCTTGATATTCTTTAAACAACTCATCATATTCATTTAAGGATTTTGTACTACTTACCTGTGACGAGACTTCATCATCACTTTTTGTCATCAAACAAAGATTTGTTTCTTCTTCTCCATCACTGCTTTCGGAAGAACTCTCTTGTGTTGTGAAAGAATCATTATAAGTTTTGCGTTTTCTCTTATAGATAATGTTCTTCTCTTTCTTCTTCTCTTTCTTCTTCTCTTTCACATCTTTCTTAAGTTTCGGATAGTCTTCATTTTCGCTTTCATCTTGTGAAGATTTTTCTACTTTTAGAGCTATCATCTTGGCTTGATTTTGTTAACTATTCTTTAACCTTTGTAGCTCCATCCCATGTTCTCGCAGCTTTCCAAATAGAGTAGCAATATTCATTTTTGTGAGATCCTTTGATTCTGTAATAGGAGTGACCTTTGGTTGTCAATTCCTGTCTAAGGATTTTAAGATCTTTGAGCTCAACTCCTCATTGTCAAAACTTTTTCCTAATGTTTTCAAGTGATTTATTATGTGTGAAGTGTGTCTGGAAATCCGTGATGCTTTCATTTTGCTGCATTTGAAATAATTCATACTCCTAGATGAGTGTGTTCTTACGAGCTCGCTTTTACTTCATTTTTTCCTTTATGTGTTACTTCAAGAGTGTCCCATATTTCTTTTGCCGTCTTGTATTGTGAGACCCTGAAAAATTCATTACGAGTTAAGGAAGAAACAATAGTATTTCAGGCTCTTACATCATAATGGGCACGCTTATTTTCATCCGGCGTCCATTGATCAAAAGTCTTTGGAATAGCTCCAGACTCCGTTGTTCTCATCGGATTGTAGGGACCATTGAGTACAGCGTCCCAAACACCATAATCTAGTGTTTGTAAAAATATTTCCATTCTTGTTTTTCAAAACTGATAATCTTCTCCTTCAAATAATGGTGGTCTGTTTATTGAGGCTCCTTCCCTGTAAACTTGATTCTGCATAAACATCTTGACAGATCATTTAGAAATATCTTATCTAACCAAACTCTGATACCACTTTTTAGACAAATGACATCTAGAGGGGGGTGAATAGATGCACAAATTAAAATAGATGTCAAATTAAAAAATTATTTGTGAGTCAATAATTTGTTTGAACACAGATAAAGCGGAAGCAATAATATAATCAGGAAAAGAGAGAGAGATAAGGGAAAGAGAAGAACACACAGAAATTTATATTGGTTCGGGTATAGTCAACCCTACATCCAGTTCCCAGTCAACTTTTAACACAAGATTGACTCTCAATTCACTATCTTTCAAATTCAGTTTACAAATTACAATCAACTCAGTAGAAGAACTAGTAAAAAGTAAACTAATTAAAAAGACAATCACCTCCTTAGAAACCCACTAAGGATGAACACCTCCCTAGAATCCCACTAGGGATGAACACCTCCTCTGAACAAATGAAAGGATGAAAAACACCTCCTTAGAATCCCACTAAGGATGAACACCTCCCTAGAATCACACTAGGGATGAAAACCTCCTTTGAACAAATCAAAGGATGAAAACACCTCCTTAGAATCTCACGAAGGATGAAAACACCTCCTTAGAATCTCACTAAGGATGAAAACACCTCCTTAGAATCTCAATAAGGATGAATACCTTCATAGAATCACACTAGGGATGAGAAACACCTCCTTTGCCACGAATACATAAAGGATGAAGGTAATAAAAATAAGAACAGTCACACCTGGGTAATGGAGACAACAAATTGTATAAGCATGTAGAATGTCAATCTCCAAGAACAAGTGTCATTAACAATGAGAGCACAGAAGGCAGTAGAGAAGAGGGTTTTCTCAAAAGGTGTAAAATATCTCTATTGCCTTGCTCAGAAATCTTTTCTCAAAACTGATTGAATGTAAATTGTATTTTCGAATTCTGTAATTATGTGTTTTTTATTTTTCATCAAAACTTAATTAAATAGAAAAATAACATCAGAAAATAGTCGTTGGACAATAATATTTTCGTGAATAAAAATCAGAATATATTCAAAAATATTTATTCTTCAAAACAGATATATTTTTCAAATTGGAATTTCCATAATTGATTATGTTACCAGTATAATCAATTATGACAGGGAAAATCATTTTTCCATTTCTGATGCATCATAATTGATTATGACAGTTAAAAATATCATGTTATGAATTTTATGACACTTGTGCTTTGGAGACTTATGCATAATATTACTTCATCAACTTGTACCTCCATATCCAGTATTCTAAGATTCTATCTAGTCTTCAAGAATCATCTTGGGCTTGCTTGAATCATCATCTTTATCAAAAACATATCTTGGGTATGTAGGGAAATGTTTTACATTGTCACCAACGTCATAAATTCATCTTTTTCTTAATTCATCTTGAATGGTGTTGACTTGAATCATAATCAAAATCATCTCTTGAGAATGTAGGGACATTTCCATTAATCTCACCCTCATTGCTTTTAACTTAAATCATCTGTCATGTGTTTGAAACATCCATTATCCAAATACCACGTTCAGTTTTTACTGAATTTGCTTGATATATGTGTATCTGTCATTAAACAAAAAATTGTTTTTTATTTGTATTTTCACTTGACTTACTATAAGTGTTCCAAACATTGTCTTTTTAAGTAATGTATTTCTTTTTCTTTTTGTGATTTTTGGTTTCCTTTTTGTCATCTAATTTTTGTTTCATCTTGAATACAACAAAAATAATTTAATGTACCCAAATTTTCCACGTTCATATAACATATAGAAATATTCTCCTATTAGCAATTTTTTTATATTTAAGAAATTTAGAAAATCTTTTTATCAACCTATTCAAGTTTTTACTATTAGAATATTCATCTTCATTTACCTGTGTAATCATTTACCTTAATATATATATATATATATATATATATATATATATATATATATATATATTAGCAATAATTTTTACCATAAGATTTACACCTATACATTTACAAATTTAGTGACACATGAATGAAATAAAATAAAATGAGAAAAATATAAATAGAGATGGATATTTTTAATTAAACAAAAAATAAAAAATAGAAAAAACAATTACCCAAACACAAATTAAGTTTGTTTTTGTTATTAATTATAGATTTCTCAATTATTTTTTTCTCCGCTCCTTTTCAAGAAGTTTCTACATGATACTTGTTCTAAGTAACAAAACAAAAATCCACCTCACAAAACAAAACGAGATCAAAAAAGAATTTTATCTTCTCAGAAATTCAGATTTTACTAGGTCAATCAATCATATAAAAATTAAAAATAAAAAAAAAGTTTATAGTTTGGATACAATTTCGGATTCTGATAACATAATCAATCTATAAAACGTAGCAACTGAAAAAAAAATTATATTTTCTACAAAATTACATATTCTAATAACTTAATCAATTGATAAAGACCTTGGAACTGAAATTTTGTTTTTCATATAGAATTTCTCTAATCACATAATCAATTGATAAAATTTTGTTTTTCAAAATTTTAATCTGAAATATATTATGTAAATATTAATCACCTACTTTGCATAATTTAATCATTAAAATACGTTGATCATATATTTTTAATTAAACTTCTTTTGATGTTTATATCATATAAATTATTTTATATTTTCACAAAATAAAATTAATGTATATTAAATTATGTATAAATATAATAATATTACCTACACTAATTAATATATATATATATATATATATATATATTTGTATTTTAGTATTGGTAAGTAAATATATATTTAATTTTTGTACTCATTTATATTTAGTCACTAATTCTAAATATATACCATTATGTAGGGCAACTTATTTATAAGTGACACTTGAATTGAATTAGAAGACATTGAAAATGGTAAGAATACCCTTTAATCCTTAAAACATGAAAATCTGAGAAAACTTGTTAAATTAACTTAATCTTTTAAAGACTAAAAGGTTTTCTTATATTAAAGAATGTACTGTCAAAATTATTTATTATTTTTTTATCTGATCAAATCTATCTTACTCTTTTTTATTTGTCTTTATTTTTGAGATCCTTTGACACATGACTTTTCACCATCAAATATATTTTTCTCTCACAGTCTAATCTCTAAAAATGTCTATTTTGTGATAAAACATCTCCAAAACCACCTTATAGTCCATGAGAATTAAAATATGTTTTGGTCTAACAAGCTTACTAATTAGTCAAATAAAGTAGAAGTTAAAATCTTTCTTTTGTTCTGTGCTGTTTTTTTTTTTTTTTTTTACTTAAAACAAGTATCATGCAAAAACTTCTTGATTAAAAGAGAAAATAAATAAATAAATAAATATAATTAATGACAAAAATAACTTTAAATTGTGTTTGAGTAATTATTTTAAATTTGATTTTCTTAATTTTTACTTTCATTATATAACTTGGTTTCTATTTTAAAATTAAATTTCATCGACATATTATAAATGTAAAAATAAAATAATTTATTATATGCTTAAATATATAAATAAATGAGAGAGGTTAATAATTACAACTGGGAAGAAGTAAGAGTAAAAACCAAGTATTAAAACAAAGAAACTCATTCAATTTAATTCAGTGGCGATAAAACACAATCATAATATCCCATCTGAATTAAACCCTCCCGTCACCACCAAGATTATCAATTAATTGTCATTCGAATCTGAAATTTTATTGAAAAAATAAAACTGTTATGTTTATCAGTTGACTATGTTATCAGAATCTGAAATTCTGTCGAAATTATAAAATTCTTTTATTTTTTGTTTTATTTTTTTTATTTACGTGTTTATTAAATTTATAAATATATATGGGTAAATTTTATGGTAAAAAATTTATTGATAAGATATTTAATATATATATATATATATATATATATATATATATATATATATATAAGGTGATAGATGAATTAATAATTTGATAAATATAAATATATTTTAAAAATCTTAGTTGGAAATATATTATATAAATCATTTACTTTGCATATTTTAATCATTAAAATATATTGGATAATATATTTTCAATTAACCTTTTAATATTTATGTCATATATATTATATTTATATTTTCATAAAATAAAATTAATATATATAAAATGATCTATAAATATAATAATAATATTACTTACACTATTAAAATATATATATATATATATATATATATATATATATATATATAACTTTGTATTTTAGTATTGGTAAGTAAATATATATTCAATTTTAATACAGTTAATAGTAGTAAATAGGTATAATTATGAAAATTAATCTTTACTTTAATTTTTTTTTCAAATTTTATGAAAAAAGAAAAAACAAACTAATAAGTGTTGTGTTTGATTATCACACTAATATTTGTTTTCATATTTGAATAAAATATTCTTAAAGTATTTTCAATTATAAATCTTATTTAAATTGTAATTTTAGTTTTTTCTTAAACTTCACTAAATTTTAAATTTTTTTTTCAATCTTCAATTCTATATTTAACTCCAATTATTATTTAATGATTTTTATAATAAATATATTAGATATTATGCTTTTGGATCAAATAAAATTAATAATATATATAATTAAAAATTAGACTAAAAGTATGAAAATTTGAAATTTGAAGAAATAAAATTATAAAAATAAAAATAGAAAAACCATAATATATATAAAAAAAACTAAAAGGAGAAAAAATACGTTCTTGTAATGGAGACAAATTTGTAAGCTAGTCTGTTTGTTTGTCTATTTTTTAGATGGAATAAGAAGGTCTAAGACAAGTCATATCCACACAAAATGCTGTGTTTAGATTGTAAAGCAAAGAAACTCTCTCAATTCAATCCAATGGTCATAAAGAGACGCTAATATTGATCAGGTTCATATCTAAGAAGGTAGTAATCCAGGGAACATATTGAGACTGAGCGGAGGTATTTCTGATTTACCGCGGGTGACACCGGACATGAACGATGAAGGATATCATACACACCGGAAACTGATCGGAAAGGGGTGATGTTTGAAGATCGATGACAGGACGGAAAATTGTCCGGTACGTTTAGGATGAATATCTGTATTTGCCAGATCGACTATTGAAGGAGGAGAAGCACCTTGTTCGAGCAAGACCTGCAAGAAATGCATCTTTTCAAGCAAATGGCTGTTAAAAACTACATCAAAACATATTTTCCTGGTACGGATCCTGAAGCCGTTTTCTCTAGTTTCTACTGGAAGATTACGGCTTTACCACCGGATATCATGTCAGTTCTATCATTACAACGTGTGCATAGGTATTCATTGTCTAACCCCATGTTTCCTCCAACTTTGTTGGCCAAGAAAGATCATAGGGCACATTCAATGTGACACTTGACATAAATATAGCCACCATAATCTGGACAGACAATTTGGCCACAAAGAATGAAACAACAATGGCGGCAAAAGGAAGGTTGCGCGCAACATGTTTCAAGGTTGGCTTTACACCTTACAGCTTCCCCACCGTCAGAGTTATATGCTTCTTATGCTATCTGAAGGAGAGGTATAGCACGTATAAACAATGCTATGTGACGAAGAGTATAGCCACTTCATTGACTGTGATACACAACACAACAACATAAGTATGTGTTCGTTTAATGTGATATCATTTTAATAAGCAAAACAAAGGATAACTGTAACACAACCAATTAAAAAGGCGAAATAAGTGACGGTTGAAAAGAGACCGTAACCTGATCTGATCTGATGCAGTGGTAAAGTTGGAATCTTCCGGTAGAAAGCCGAGAAAACGGCTTCAGATCAGTGCCAGGAAAATATGTTTTGACCTAGTTTTTAATAGCTACCTACTCGTAAAAGATGTATTTCTTGCTAGTCGGTGTTGAGTCGGACGGGTTCTTCTCCTCTTGAAGCGCGCAGAGTAATCGATGTGACATATAGAAATCGATCATAAAAGTACAGACTGTTTCGACAATTACCCCGTTGTCCATCTCCAAATATCACCCTTTCGGGCCAGTTTTCTGGTGCTTCTGATACCTTCACCGTTCACGTCCGGTGATACCCTAAATAAATCAGAAATACTTCTACGAGCTCCATCTCAACATGCTCATTGGATTACTACCCTTTGAATCTGATCAATATAAAGCATAGGTGTTTTAAAAATACATGAAGTTTGATACGAACCCTGTATACAGGGCTTGAACAGAAGCATGGTAGAGAAAGCATAGGTGTTTTAAAGACGAAAGATAACATTTTGGTCTAAGAGGAGTCTGAAAAGAAAAGACCGCGGGTTGGTGGAAGACGCGGTGCAGTGCAGTACTGTCCCTTTCAAACTGCTGTACAGTTTGATACAGTCGAGGTTATAATAAATGACAGAAATCTTAAATGGCATTTCCATGTTTAAAACTTCTAAAAAATACAGCGGAAGAAGAGTGAAACGACGCTTCGAACTAAATAACTTTCTCGGAAATAGAATCAGATACAAGAGCCTGCATAATTATACAAGAGCCTGCATCATCATACGAATAAAATAATAATTATATATATATATATATATATATATATATATATATATATATATATATATTTTGATCTTTGAATATTGAATTGATTTATCGATTTGAATTCTTTTAAATTTCATAATTTATTGTTATCATCAATCCCATTCAATAGCCTGCATAATTATATATATTTCCTTACTCATTAAAATACAACATTATATGTATTAGTGTAGGTAATATTATTATAATTATTATTATATTTATAAATTATTTAGTATACATTAATTTTATTTTATAAAAATATAAATTATAATATATATGTTAATTGAAAATATATGATCAACATATTTTAATGATTAAAATATACAAAGTAGATGGGTTAATATTTACATAATATATTTCCAATTAACATTTTAAATATATTTATATTTATCAAATTATTAATTCATCTATCACTTTACCAAAATATATATATATATATATATATATATATATATATGAGAAAAATATAAATAGAATAGATATTTTTAATTAAAGGAAAAAATAAAAATAGAAAAACAATCACCCAAACATAATTTTAAGTTATTTTTGTCATTAATGATAGATTTCTTAATTATTTTGTTCTCTCCTCTTTCTCAAGAAGTTTCTGGTTGTTATAAATAACAAAACAAGATCAAGAAAATAATTTTATCTCCTCCCGTTTTAGATTCAATCAATCGTGTAAAAACTAACAACAAAATTAATAGAATTGTATAGTTTCGATAGAATTTTTAGATACTGATAGCAGAGTGAATTGATAAAAAGTAATGTCTGAAAGAAAGAATTTTATTTTGTTCAATAACATAATTAATGGATAAAGACGTTGGAACCGAATTTTATTTTTGTCATAAAAGTTCATATTCTGATTACATAATACATTGTAAACATTCTGAATTCATATGCGATATTACCGTTGTTCTCGTGGAGGTATTTTTTTGTTCCTATTTTTTTTTAGGTTTCTATGATCACTTGGAAGAAGATTGGAGTAAACACCACAAGAAATTTTATAATTAGCTAGGAAAATTAGCTACAAAATTTATTTTTCACTAATTTGTAGCTAATTAGCTATGGAATAATGAAAGAATAAAGTTGTAGCTAATTTGTAGTAAAATAGCTAGAAGACTAATATTTTTGTAGCTATTCTTTCACTTAACAAAAAAATAATTTAGTTAGGAAAATTTTTGTCACTAATCCCTCGCTATAAATATTAGCTATATTGCTTTTTGAAGTTATTTCCTAGCTAAATTATGTAACATACAATTATAGTTAAACTGTAGCAAATTTATAGCAACTATCAAATTGAAAAAAATATTAAATTATTGGAAACATTCTTATAAATTATTTTAGTTTTATAAAAAATTATTTATAAAAAATAATTGTAAATTTCTCTAAAATTATATAGAGTCTGCCAAGCCTGATGCCATGATGCACACAGGAGGATCAAGAAGCTTTGGACAACACTTGAAAAAAATGGTATTCATACTTTATACATTTAATACATTGATCATATAATTGTTAATCAATATTGATTACTAGTTATAAATTAAATATTAGGTTTGATGTTGGTATATTGATGTCTGAATCTTGAATTGTAAATTATTTCACAGGAAGAAGAACACAAGCGTCATATTTCTTATGGTGAATTATATAGCAAAGTTCATAAAAAGAAAGATGGTGAATATGTGTCTAACAAAGCAAAAAATTTCATTGTAAGTGTGTATATTTTATAAATATTAAATTTTGTTTATTTATAATATTGCTAAAATATTGATTTGATGTAGGAATCGAAAATGCTATGATTGAAAAATATGGGGAAGATACATCAAATCATCCTATAGTTGATTCCGATCTTTGGATAAAGACTGTCTGGTGAAAATAAAAAAGGTAGAATTTATGGTATAGGTCGGAGTTTGGATCTTGGTATTTCACATGTTTCATCTTCATCGGTTGAAGGTCCCTCTTTCCAAAATCTTACCACACCTCTCATCTGAAGAAATCACTACCTTAGCTACACGGATATCTAGTTTGCAAGAGCGAGATGAAAACACGATTGCGAGCACAAGCCGATATGCAAGCATTGATGCAAGCACAAATAAAGATACAAGCGAAATGCAAACACTCATGCAACAACAAATGCAAGAAGAAATGCAGTCTTTCAAGAAAGATATATTATACTGCCTTAAAGAAATAATGATGAAAACATACTTTAAACTTTGTTTCTATTTGTAATTGTGTTATACAGAACTTTTTAGTTGAAATATTATTTTTGTTATGTTTTAATTGTTTGAAACATCATTTTAACTATGTTTAAACAATACTTTTATATTGAAAGTTGATAAGTTTGTCTTCTTTTTTAAGAATGAGTAATAATTTAAATATTAAATATTTGATATTATAAATTTTGATAAAAATTATGAGGGATTAGCTATGAAATAGTGAGAAAAACATTGCAAAGGATTAACTACGGATTAGCGAAGAAATAATTGTGAGGCATTAACCACTAGCTAGAGATAAATTGTTAGGGATTAGCTACAAATTAGCGAGAGAAAAATTGCGAGGGATTAGCTACGGATTAGCGAGAGAAAAATTGCGAGGGATTAGTTACTGGATTAGCGAGAGAAAAATTGCTAGGGATTAGCTACGGATTAGCTACAAGTTTTGGGAGATCAAATTAGCTAGGGATAAACAAAATTTCATCATTTAAATTAGCAAGGGATTTAACGACAGTTTAGCGACAAAATTTGCTACAAGTTTGAGAGAGAATACATTTGTATCTAATTAGCTACTTGGATTTAGCTACGGACTATTCTGTAGCAAAACATACCAGCGAGAGATTAGCTATAAAATAGCTACGGAATGTGTCATAGCTAATATGTAAAATTCTTGTAGTGAAAATACCATCTGACCAAACTATCCGTGGAAGAAACTCCATTTTTAATTTTGTGTTTTAGTGTTTGGAACCCAAAATATGAGATACTATTGTATCATTTAAGACTTCAAATTTATTTTGAAAAAAGTTAAAAATATTTTGTAAATGATATTCAATATCACCTTTTATGACTCTACCATGTGATTAATCTTTTTCAATGAAATACATCATAGCAAGATATCTTTTATAACTGAAACTCGATGTTAAAAACTTAAAGTTGTTACATGGAGTTAACTCGTAGGATTAAAAAAGAAAATAAACATATTTTATATATGATTATGATTATTTTTACTATGAATTTAAATTTAGATATGTTAAATATTAAATTTTAACACGAATTTTCGTTATAAAAAAAAAAACAAAACTTGACAACGATGCTCCATATTTTAACTCTTACAAATGTTTAAGAGTATGCTAAATCATTCTTATATTTTAACTCTTACAAATGTTTAAGAGTATGCTAAATCATTCTTAAGAAATGTAACACTAGAGAAAGGTGTAGTGATAATGGATGTCATCAATGCACATGTTATAAAAGAATAAGTCATTCTTAAGATAAATAAAAAATTAAGGGCAAAATAATATAATCTTTTTTATCTAGAAAAATAAAAAAAATTGGTTTAAAAATTAATTTAGCTTACTGTTAGCCTGTTCATGCACATTTCTTGTTTATAATTGAAAGGCTATCATCCGTATTCTAAGATATCTCAGAAAAGCTTTAGGATAAAGTCTGTTATACATTTAGGAACGTCTGTTATACAACAATAAATAAAACAATCAAATATTTGGGGTATAGTAATACTGATTAAGCATATCTCCCATGAAAATATGTTTTACAATAAGATATTGTCTGTTTATTGAAAGATGAAGATGATATGTAATAATCAAATAGTTATTGGTATTACTTGTAATTCATTCTTGTGTGAGAGTATAATGCATGCAAGTTGATTATCACTTGACATATAGGGTTGAGTAGAAGCATGGTGGACAAAAGCCATGGAATCGTGAAGGCACACATAAAATGGCGGGCTAGCAGCATAGCACAGGTGGTGCTGTTAAGAGGAAATCAGATAAGAGACAACATTTGGCCAAAGAATGTAAGAGGCGTCTGAAAAATAAAAGATCGGCGATTGGTTTCTTCATTTCTTGGTGAAGACGCGCGGTGCTGTGCAGTGCTGTCTCTTTCAAACCGCTGATTCTACAGTCGATACAGTCGAGGTTACAAGAAATGACAGAAATCTTGCATGGCATTTCCTAGTAATTACCATGTTTGAAACTTTGAAAAAATAACAGCTCATAAGAAGAGTGAAACGGAACTTCGGACCAACCACATAAAACCCAACAACATTTAATGAATAAAACAAATGTTTTTAACTACACATAGATATATCCACATAACAACAACCATCATTGTATCATCACATTGATATATTATATGTACATATGTATTAAATTTGAGGTTCTCTCAAAATTTGTTAGCAGATAATTGAATACGATAAATGTACCATTTTCTTTGGATTTAAAATTTGATTTAGTAATTTCATGAAATATTGGATGAGAAATTATATGAAGGACTTTTTTACTATCACATATCATCTTATTCTTGAGAATGACTTATTCTTTTATAATATATAACATTCCTTATTAGCACACCTTCTTATAGTGTCACAACCTCTTTTTTTACAAGTAAATATCTGAAGACGATGATTTATTAGAACAAAGTGAATTCGTGTTGTGAAGTTTTCCGTGAAGGAAACTTCGTGTTGGGTTCCAAACAGTAAAGCACAAAGTTAAAGATGGAGTTTCTTCTACAGTATAGCTTTGTTAGATGGTATTTTACTCTGATTTTCTTCCAATTGGTCATGGAAACTAAATAAAAAAATACCATTTTCTCTAGCCAACATTCTTCGATCAAGAATATTAAAAATATTCTCTGTGTTGAACGTAAGCAACATACATTCATGGAGTAGGTTTTCTAAATCTTCAACAGGAATCAACGCTGACATTTAGATGACAACTCGCGTAAAAGTAAGAAGGGTGAAGTATCAGATCAAAAGAGGAAACTGATGAGATGTGATTAAAACAATATTTTTTTTATCAGTCAATGATTTTAAATTTTTAGAAAAAGTAAATAAATAGTCTGTCATGTTTATATTGTGGGGTATGTCTTTAAATACTGATTGTTTAATATCAATAAAAAAGTATAAATGCCTTAAATACAATTGCTTTGAAGATAAATCTCGAACACATAATGATTTTGATTTTTTTTAACTGTGACATTTAGAAGTTATTATCATTTTCTACTTATTTTAATATTTTTTTATTTTGAATATACTCTTTATTTTTATTATTTTTTATTTTATTTTATTAAATAACTAATTCAAAAATATATTTTTGGATTCTTTCAAAAGAATATATTATTAGTTTTATTTTTAAATTTTATTTTTTTTATATTTTTCTTTTATTATATAATTTCATCTTTATTTTAAAATTAAATTTCATCAAATTAAAAATAAATTATAAATAGTCTAAATAATTTTAAATAATTTATAGCAATTCTTAAATATATAAATAAATGAGATATATTAATAATTAAAACTTGAAAGCTAGAACAAAATATTAAAATAAAATCAACTTTCTCACTTTATTACTTCAATGATTATAAATAACAATGGTAATATCTAATATAAATTAAACTCTTTCGTGTCAAAATGATATTTGAAACACTTGTACTACTTTCATAACATGTGTTTTTTTTTTCAAGATTTAAGTGGTTGTGTTAAATTAGAGTTAGACGAAAGATAATATTTTTTTCTTTATCAAATATTTTAATTTTTGTTTCTACCCAATCAATAAATCAATAATGTTAAAACTTATAATCTCTACCCTATCGTTAATATTAGAGGCTGAAATGAACAAAGTTATCTTAAAAATTCTCATAACATCAATACAGATGGTTGTAGAGCGGCTTCCATCACAAAAAATATTTTTTAAAATAATTAGATTATACAAAAAATTATTAGGTGGTGAAACCTCTTTTGCTTTTTCAAGATCTTGAAGGTTGATGAAAAGTAAAAAGGGAGTGAGATAGATTTCATCAAACGAAGAAAATAAATCATTGGCAGTATATTTGTTGATATAAGAAAACACTTCGTTCTTTAAAAATTAAATTGATTTAACAATTTCAATTTTCTCACATTTTTAAAGTTTTAGAATTTAAGTGTATTGTTTACCATGTTCAAAGTCTTCCAATTACTCAACTCAAATACCATTGATCAACAAGTCTACATAGTTATATATATATATATATATATATATATATATATATATATATATATATATATATATATATATATATCCTTTTCAAAAAGTTTATCTTCCCGAGTTTCAGATTGTATTTAGTCAATCGATGGTATAAAAACTAACAGCAATGAATTTTATTTTATGTACAATTGATAGACAGATCAAAAATAGAACTTCAGTAAAGAATTTTATTTTTTTCAATAAATTTCAGAGTCTGATAAATATAAAACTTCGGAACAGAACTTTATTTTTCTCTGATCACAAATTGATATGTTGGAACCAAATTTTTTTCTGTAAGATTTCATATTCTGATATCTCCAACTAAGTAAATTTCCCTCTAAATCTTATCTTTCCTAATTTCTGATTCTGATATCCCGAACTAAATAAATTTGCCTCTTTTATTTCCGGTTGTCCACCTAAAAAACCCAAGCACATACAATCACCTTATCTCCCATTTCATCTCACACAATCACATAATTTAAATAAAATAAAAATAGAAAAACAATCACACAAACACAATTTAACAATCACACAAACACAATTTAAAAGTATTTTTTTCATTAATTATAAATTTATTATTTCCCTACTTTCATAAAGTTTTTCATGGTGGTTGCAACCTCGACTGTATCTACTTAGACTCAAAAGTTGACAGTGACGGCATCTTCACCAACGAATAAACCAATCCCCAATCTTTTCTTTTCAGACGCCTCTTACTTCCTTCGTCCAATTCTCTCTTATCTTATCTCCTCTTAACAGCATCTATGCTGCTAGCCCGCCATGTTATGTGTGCGTTCACGGTTCCAAAGCTTTTGTCCACCATGCTTCTACTCAACCCTATATGTCAGGTTCATATCAAAATTTGTTAGTAGTACAACTGCTCTCATATTAATGTAGGGTTTTATGCGTTTGTTTTGTTCAGAGTGCCGTTTCAGTCTTTTGAGCTGTATTTTTTTCGAAGTTTCAAACATCATACATACTTGAAAATGCTATTTAAGATTTATGTCATTTCTTGTAACCTAGACTGTATCGACTGTACAGCATTTTGAAAGAGACCGCACCGCGTGTCTTGACCAACGAATGAAGGAATCAAGCTCCGGTCTTTTCTTTTCAGACGCCTTTTACATCCTTTGGCCAAATGTTATCTTTGGTCTTAAAAGCACCTATGCTGCTATAGCCCGTCATTTTATGTGTGCCTTAAGTCATAGCAAATAGCAAATAGCACTTAATATTTTGTAATATTTTTACTCTATATATACATAGAGTACATGAATAGAAATATACTCATATGATATATCGAAATACATATACATAAAACTCTTAAAATTCCTAACAAATTGACAACAAAACTTGTGTGTGAGGTGAGCGTCGAGAGAGAGAGAGAAGAGCAACTCATAACTTTGTGAGGTGTGTGAGTTGAGTGCAAACACTTGAGAGGAAATGACAGTGTCTAACCAATGGCATCCCGCTAGCCAAGTTGACGAAAGGTGTCAACTATGACAATTGGAAGGTACAAATGAAGGCTCTTTCCGGATCCCAAGATAAGCTGGGATGTGGTCGAGAATGGGTATGAGAAACCGGCGAACACGAGATGGGTATTCAAATGCCCGATTGAACGCATTGAAGACTGTTCGAGCTAAAGACAAGGCGACTTTGTATCTACTATACCGAGCCGTCGACGAATCGGCTTTGAGAAGATAGCTAACGTAAAATCTTCCAAAGTAGCATGGGATACACTTGAAAAAGAAAACAAAGGAAATGAAAGGGTGAAACAAGTTCGACTTCAAACCCTTAGGGGCGAGCTTGAAAACATGAGGATGAAAGAGTCTGAAAGCGTATCCGAGTTCATTACTCGGGTGAAGACCGTGGTGAACAAGCTGAATCAGAATGGTGAGAGTCTTTCATCAAACCGAGTTATTGAAAAAATTTTAAGATCATTAACAGATGATTTTGAGAACATTGTGTGCGCAATAGAGGAGTCCAAGGATCTGTCCAACGCTCACCCTTGAAGAGCTTGTTGGGTCCCTAGAAGCGCAAGAGCAACGAAGATTGATGAGAGGAGATCATGCTTGCTTGGTGAAAGTTCTTTACTATATCATGATGGAGGTTCTCTCCAAGCCAAGAACAACAAAGGTACAAAGTCACAAGTATTTTTCGTTTGTCCTTATTGCAAGAAAAATAATCACACACCCAACAAGTGTTGGTGGAGACTGATGTGAAATGTCACAAATGTGGTCAATTGGGACATATAGAAAAGATATGCAAATCACAACCGAGAGGAAGTCGTTCAATTTATAGAGGATAGAGAAGAAGAGGTACTCCTCATTGCATCAACATGCTCTACAATCAACAAATCCACGAGAATAGACATTGGTTGTACAAACCACATGACTCATGATAAAAAAATTTTCAAAAGAGCTTAACGAATCACATATTTCTAAAGTGAAAATTGGTAATGGAGAAGAAATGAATGTGAAAGATACGGTAACAATTGCGGTTTGCGGTTAAAATTCATTCGGGTATCAAATTGATTATTAATGTTTTATATGTTCCGATATAAATCATAATTTGTTAAGTGTTGCTCAATTATTGGAGAAAAGTTATAAGATGTCTTTTGAACACAAACTTTGTGTGATTAAAGATACAAATAACTTAGAAATATTCAAAGTTCACATGAAAGGAAAAAGTTTCACTTTAGATTTGATGAAAGAAGAGGTGATTACAAATGAAGATATAAAAGAAAAGTCAAAGAAAAAGCATGTAGAAGATTTCTTAAAGGAATTTGATGTTAAGGAGGAAAATAAAGATGTAAATGAAGAAAGCGGTTTTCAAAGTCCATCAAAGAGTCAACGATGCTTACCATGAAGTTTGAAAGAAACAAAGGAGATGAAGTTGATAAAAGAAGAAATATGTTGATGAAGAAAGTGAAGAATGAAGATGTGATTTCATACAAGAAAAAAATAAGAAGAAGTATAAACAAAAAAGGAGGAAAAAATATATCAAATTCAAATAAATAGATATTAAAGTAAGGAGAAATGTTGGAAATATTACTTTATTATCTTTTATTTAAATTAGGTATTAAGAGATTTTATTATCTTTTAAGAGAGAAGGTAAAAAGACATTAGATTATTATTTTAATTTAGGTAGTTATGATTGAGATATTATGAATATTTAATATTTTGTAATATTTTTACTCTATAAGTACATGAATAGAAATATAGTCACATGATATATCAAAAATACATATACACAAAACCCTTAAAATTCCCAACAAATTTTTTCCACCATACTTCTACTCATCCTATATATCAGGGTTCATATACAAGTTCATATCAAAGTTTGATAGTAATTTAATGAGCAGAGTTCATATCAAACTTCATATACAAGTTCATATCAAAGTTTGACAGTAATCTAATGAGCATATTGAGATGGAGCTCGTAGAGGTACTTCTGATTTACTGTCTGTTACCAAAAGTTAACGGTGAAGGGTATCTTATGTACCGGAAAATTGGCAGGAAAAGGGTGATGTTTGTAGATGGACAATGGACGAAAAACTGTCCGATCGTACGCGTTGAAGTAGGAGAAGAACCCGTCAGACTCAGCGCAAGATCCCAAGAAAAACATATTTTCCCCGTTTTCTCTGGAAGATTTGTGTTTTCCCAGCATCATGTTACGGTCTCTCTTCAACTGTCACTCATTTCGTTCTTTTAATTCATTGTGTTATCAACCGTCACTTATTTCTCTCTTTTAATTCGTTGTGCTACAATTATCCTTTGTTTTGCTTATTAAAATGATCTCACATCGAATAAACTATTTATGCTGTTGTGTTGTGTTTGCAGTCAATGAAGTGGCTATACCTGCTATACTATACCTCTTCGTTAGATACCACATGAAGTATATATTGTCATTGTCTACACCTCCTATACCTCTCCTTTAGCACAAGAACCGTACAACTCCAACGGAAAACCGGTGTAAAGCCAATAACTGCTCTCTCATTTGTACCTTTTATTGCAGCATATTGCAATATGAATTATAGACAAAACTCTTAATTGATTTCAACAATATTTTGCTTTTGCTGTATCAAAAACACTTTTAACAATTTCAACACTTGAAAAAAGAAAGAAAAAAAAACACTTTAACCATTTCTTATGATAAAAGCATTTATGAATAGAGTAATGGACATGCATCTATAATTTCATATTTTTTAATTCTATCTTTAATTTTTTTTTCATAAATAATGTCCAAAATAAGAAAGTAGGTAAGCAATCCTTTTAATATTAAAAATAAAGTCAAGTAGATTAAAATAAGAGTAAAAAATAAAAATGACAAATAATTAATGTTTGGGAAGAAAAGTAGTGTGAAAATATTAACTCACCGTCATTGATAGAATTGAATAGTCGTTTTTGATGAGGTCTGTTCATGAAAAAGTAAAGAATGTGTATGCAAATAGATGAATATTTTAACTTCTACTTTATTTGGCAAACAAATTCTTAAGAAAAACAATACTGTAACTGTGATATAGTAAATGATACCAACACTGTCACTTTTCCTTTGTGCAAATGCAATATTATTTGAAGGGTGATTCATATATATGAAGGTTATTAGAAAATACAAAAACACACTTGCACAATTCTAACATCAAAACTTCTGCCAATGAAGAAGAGGGCCTTCCAGGGGAGAGGCATACTATTTTTTTATGAAATATATATTATTATTTTCAATGAAGATAAAATATCCTTAATAGAACATATGTTTACTGGAGATCTATTTGAAATGCGTTAAAGTTTTAAGAACACTAGAATAAAGAAGAAAAAGATAAAAACATAAAAAATTTTATATTAATTCAATTTCCTAGAATTTACCTCCAATTATTCAAAGAAGCTTGGATTTTTGTTAAAACTTTTAATATCAAATTATAAAATAACCTACTGATGTTGAATAACAAAATACCTTAAACAAAATCTAAAAATTCTACAGTTGTTAACCTTATAAACATCAAAATATAAAAACGATGGCACTACAAGAAAAAACGGTATTAGCGACCGAAAAAATCGGTCGCTAATGGCCAAAAATCGGTCACTAATCATTAGCGACCGAATTAGCGACCGAAATGGTTGGTCGCAAAAGGGCAAGTCGCTAATGTGTTAGCGACCGATTTACATTTCGGTCGCTAAATAGCGACCGATGAGGTGGTCGCTAAAATGGTCGCTAAATAATTTGGTCACTTATTCATTGAAGACCAAAATAGCGATCGAAATTAATATAATAAATCGGTCGCTAAATCCGTGGTAATGTTTTAAATAATAGCGACTTGATATATTCGATCGCTAATATATTAATATAATTATTTAAATAATAATTAAAATCGATCGCTAAATCGGTCGCTAAATGGGAGAAAAAGTTAAAAATAATAGTGACGGATATAATCGGTCGCTAATATATTAATTGAATTATTTAAATAATAATTTAAATCGATCGCTAAATCTGATCAGCTAAATTAATAACAAAGTTAATTATTTTTATTTATTTACATTTTTAATTATATCAAGTTCATTAGACAACTTTTTTTCTCCAATTGGACACAATTGTGTTACATAATGAATGCTTAGTAGTTAGTAGTTAAGATGCATTCTCATCCATGAAATGTTGACCAATTTGTCATAAACTTAAGATTTGAGAAACATTTGCAAATTGAAACTGCCAACTAACAGTGACAGAAAAGATTTCTCATTGTCAAGTACTACTAAATGAAACTGTTACACTTAAACACTGCTATACACATAATTGCCTTTTTTTATATGGTAACTCTAGCACAATCTTAAGAGGGTGTCAATATTGTTTTCTGTGGACTTAAGACTATATTTCAATTGTAGAAAATGCATATATACCAAGAAAGGGTGAGACACAATAAAGGTGAACAACAAAAAAAAAAATAGTATCATAGTAGTGATACATTTCCCTTCATAAAACTGATTTGTTACGTCGCTTCTTTTGTGGTGTTGAATGTGTCTGTGCTTTGATATCATATGTCTTCAATTGAAAATTTTCAAAAGCCTCTGAAATTGTCTGCACCTATAGGATTGCACAAAGCAATATATTAGTGAATCCAACCTGAATGGGTAAAGGAAAGAAGTTTAAACGTGCACAGGATAACTAACCAGTTCAGCCTTTTTGGAGTACACCTTAACTATCATATCTTGGTAAGATATATGTAGCAAGTGACTTACACAGTCATCAGGTATTGTAAATTTCTCATTGCTTTCATAATCCTGAATGCATTATTGAAACTAGGTAACTCAATACAGCTAGCATAATTTAATTCCAAACTAAGCACCAATAATTGGCCAAACTAAACCACTTTAAATATTTCAATAATTTTGAACAATTGTAGCCCAGTATCCCAACAGAAGTAATATAAAACAGTTTAAACTAAAACTTATTAGCAAGGAAACTGTCAAACTGTATAAGGTAAGATGTTTAATAGTGCAAAAAAAAGATATAATTCACTAATACAATATAATCAATAAATCAATAATGTTAAAACTTATAATCTCTACCCTATCGTTAATATTAGAGGCTGAAGTGAACAAAGTTATCTTAAAAATTCTCATAACATCAATACAGATGGTTGTAGAGCGGCTTCCATCACAAAAAATATTTTGTAAATAATTAGACTATACAAAAAATGTATTAGGTGGTGAAACCTCTTTTGCTTTTTCAAGATCTTGAAGGTGGATAAAAAGTAAAAAGGGAGTGAGATAGATTTCATCAAAAGAAGAAAATAAATCATTGGCAGTATATTTGTTGATATAAGAAAACACTTCGGTCTTTAAAAATTAAATTGATTTAACAATTTCAATTTTCTCACATTTTTTAAGTTTTAGAATTTAAGTGTATTGTTTACCATGTTCAAAATCTTCCAATTACTCAACTCAAATACCACTTATCAACAAGTCTATATATATATATATATATTAATGTAAGTAATATTATTATTATTATATTTATAGATCATTTAGTATACACTAATTTTATTTTATAAAAATATAAAATAATTTATATACTATAAATATCAAAAGAAGTTTAAATGAAAATATATGATGAACGTATTTTAATGATTAAAATATAAGTAGATGGTAAATATTTACATAATATATTTCTAATTAACATTTTAAAAATTTATTTATATTTATCAAATGATTAATTGATCTATCACCTTCCTCATATATATATATATATATATATATATATATATATATATATATATATATTATCAGTAAATGTTTTTTCATAGGATTAACACGTATGCATTTAAAAATTTATTTAGCAAACACGTTAATGAAATAAAATATAATAATAAAAAATATGAAAAGATTGACATTTTTAATTAAATGAAAAACAGAAATAGAAAAATAATTACCCAAGTAGAATTAAAAATTATTTTGATCATTATTATTATTATATATATATATATATATATATATATATTTTTTTTTTTTATTCCTTTTCAAAAAGTTTATCTTCCCGAGTTTCAGATTGTATTTAGTCAATCGATAGTATAAAAACTAACAGCAATGAATTTTATTTTATGTACAATTGATAGACAGATCAAAAATAGAACTTCAGTAAAGAATTTTATTTTTTTTCAATAAATTTCAGAGTCTGATAAATATAAAACTTCGGAACAGAACTTTATTTTTCTCTGATCACAAATTGATAGGTTGGAACCAAGTTTTTTTTTCTGTAAGATTTCATATTCTGATATCTCCAACTAAATAAATTTCCCTCTAAATCTTATCTTTCCTAAGTTCTGATTCTGATATCCCGAACTAAATAAATTTGTCTCTTTTATTTCCGGTTACTACTTGTCCACCTAAAAAATCCAACACATACAATCACCTTATCTCACACAATCACATAATTTAAATAAAATAAAAATAGAAAAACAATCACAAACACAATTTAAAAGTATTTTTTTCATTAATTATAAATTTATTATTTCCCTACTCTCATAAAGTTTTTGCATGGTGGTTGCAACCTCGACTGTATCCACTTAGACTCAAAAGTTGACTGTGGCAGCACCGCACCCGGCATCTTCACCAACCAACGAATAAACCAATCCCCAATCTTTTCTTTTCATACGCCTCTTACTTCCTTAGTCCAATTCTCTCTTATCTTATTTCCTCTTAACACCACCTATGCTGCTAGCCCGCCATGTTGTGCGTTCACGGTTCCAAAGCTTTTGTCCACCATGCTTCTACTCAACCTATATGTAAGGTTCGTATCAAAATTTGTTAGTAGTACAACTGCTCATATTAATGTAGGGTTTTATGCGTTTGTTTTGTTCAGAGTGCCGTTTCAGTCTTTTGAACTGTATTTTTTTCGAAGTTTCAAACATCATACATACTTGAAAATGCTATTTAAGGTTTATGTCATTTCTTGTAACCTCGGCTGTATCGACTGTACAGCATTTTGAAAGAGACCGCACCACGTGTCTTGACCAACGAATGAAGGAATCAAGCTCCGGTCTTTTCTTTTCAGACGCCTCTTACATCCTTTGGTCAAATGTTATCTTTCGTCTTAAAAGCACGTATGCTGCTATAGCCCGCCATTTTATGTGTGCCTTCACGATTCCATGGCTTTTGTCCACCATGCTTCTACAAGTTCATATCAAAGTTTTGATAGTAATCTAATGAGCAGAGTTCACATCAAACTTCATATACAAGTTCCTATCAAAGTTTGACAGTAATCTAATGAGCATATTGAGATGGAGCTCGTAGAGGTACTTCTGATTTACTGTCTGTTACCAAAAGTGAACGGTGAAGGGTATCTTATGTACCGGAAAATTGGCCGGGAAAGGGTGATGTTTGTAGATGGACAACTGGACGAAAAACTTTCTGATCGTGCACGTTGAAAAGTAGGAGAAGAGCGCGTTGAAGTAGGAGAATGTTGAATTACTGGTAAGCGTATCAAAATTATCAATCGTAATATAGTATTTTGATTAAATAAAAGTCAATTCCATGATAAACGATTTTAATGGAAATTTTCAATTATACTTACTAAGTAGATTAAAACAGATTGAGTTTTGCAATTAAGAATTGAATTCAAATTAAATGACAAAGAACTGTAAATTGTTGAGAAAATATCAATTAAAGGTACTTAGGATTGACTTCCTTTCTTATCCCTCTTTTGTAATGACTATGTCAATTAAGAACGTCAATTAACCTAACAATGTTGATGTCACCTATTCAAATCATTCATGTTGATTCCTCACACATGAAATTCATAAGAAAACCTAATAAATGTTGATTTCTCACACAATTAACAGATTTTCCAGCATTAGGGTTAGGGTGTTAAGCAATTGATACATTTATTCCATTCCTGGCAATTAACGTAACAAATATTCTTACGGTGATCTAGGGTTCAAGAGATATTTTCCAATCATACTTCAAACAATCAAGAATAAATCATTTCAAAGCATAAAGGATAAGAATAACAACATCAAAACATAGATTAAGATCTCAAAATATCAACATGATACAAAAGAGTGCAAAGGAAGTGCACTGAATCCTAAGATAATGAAGGTAGTCACTCATGTTGACCATTACAATGCTCCAATTGATGAAGAAGTGAAGAATTGATGAAGATTAGACAAAACTCTAACAGTAGTCGTGCATCCTCTCCTCCAAGACTGCTTCCTTTTCTCAAAACACAACTTATCTTTTTATAAAAGAATTTGGGTCGAGCCTCGCATCATTCATTCGCTTAAGCGCTCTTCTTTCTGTCAATTTTACTCCAATTATGCTGACAATTATGCTCCTTACTCTTGTATCAAGGTATTCTCGAATTCATCCTATATTGGGAGAAAAATATATTAGAATTAACATAAGTTAAGTGGTTTCATAACAATTCAAGGCATAATTATATCAACTTTTTCCACTTAACAACTCCCCCAACCTAGAATCTTGCTTGTCCCAAGCAAAGTAGTTTTTCTAAAACAAAATCATCACCTATTATCTCTTTTTCTCTTCCAGAACCACAACATAAAAATTTTCAGAGGTAATGCTCACAACTCCAAATGAAAATAGAACGCATAAGCATTCAAGTTACAGAAACCAACAAAGAATAATTAGTCATCAACTATCCTCAGAGAAGCATGATCTCTCAAAAAGAGTTATATATACTCATATCTAATTCTCACAGGTAAGTGTTTATCTCATTCAATCACTTCATTTAGACAATCCAATATTGATAATCATCTTCAAACAATCAACAATTGTTAAACAAGACTTAAATCAAAAGGTCTTTTGAGGCTTGTAATGGGGCTGTGCTAAGAAAGAATTATTAGTTTTTCTGGGATATACAAAAATATTTGAGAAATTCAACTCATATGAATGATTTTTGATTAACAATTCCTCAAGTCAGGTGTCAAACTTCATGTTTTTGTCCCTAACACAATGACAGTGAGTTAATGATCTCACAAGTTATTATTCCCCCCTTGAACTACTTTTCTATTTTTTTTTCTCATGCTTTTGCATGTATTCTTTTTTACTTTGCCAATTTTTTTTTAAGCTTTGTTTTTCCTTTATCTTTACACCTTTTTTCTTTTTTTTTTAAGAATACACCCCAATAATACTCGTTGGACAATAATAATAATACCCAACAATAAGAAAAATAGTGACATTCATACTCATTTCCTTTCTCAAATATAGGAAGGTAGATAAATAATGTTTAGGCTTAAGGGTTCTGTTTAAGAAACAATATTATTTTTGACTCATAAAGGGTTCAAATGAATGTCTTATAATTAATGCAGGATTAACTATTTGGCTCTGGGTTATATCTACTACAAAGAAAAAATTGCCTTTATCATTTTCAAGTCTTACCAATATATAATCACATCAAATAATCAACCAATATCAGTTATCATCACAAAGTGTTGACACTCAATTTATTTGTTTGTGGGTACTCTACTCACCTGGGTTTTGGCTAGCTTCTCCAATTCAGTTAATTCCTAATTTTCCTCATCAATTCCTTTTCACTATCATACTCAATATCCCAAAATCACTTGTTATTGAAAACAATCAAAATTATTTTTCACGTTCTAGATTTGAATTAGACAATAAGTAATAATCTCATATATGGCTCTAAAACAAATTATGGGACAGCAAGAGAATTCAAAATTTAAAATAAAGCAATTAAAAACATTAAATTAAAACCATTAAAAATAAAATAAGTTTCCTTCCTTATTTTCTTCACTTGTCATCTACTCCTTATCTTGTGCCTCAGCTGCAGACTTTCTCACCCCCTCCAGAAAAGTTGGATTATCCCCAGACCATTGAAGTAAGACTTCAAAGTCTTGAGGAGAAGTGTACTGTGTACCTAGAGAAATCTTGTAAAGAAAGAACCTAAGGAAGAAAATGCACAAAAAACTTAAACTGCAAAAAGGAAAAAAAAAAATTCAAAACATTAGGTTGCCCAGGAGGGCTTGTTTAACGTCTTCAGCTCAACACCTATTTGCTTTAGGGCTCATGCAGGTGAGTGATCAAGGTGATATATACGCATTCTCCATCCCTTGACTGTCCTTGTGGGAATGAATTTATTCTTTTCATTGCGAATAACCTTACGACTGTTAGAGATTGGATAAATCATACCTGCTTCAGGAGGTTTCAGTACCTCTCTTTGAATAACTTCCTTCATAGTCAGACTAAGATGTCTTTGGGGTTGTGTAACAGACTTGTAATCTTGTTTTTCAGTTGAGATGGGTAATTCCTCCAAAGTATCTATTCTGATGCAATATTTCTTGTCTTCCGGTTGTTGTACAACTTCAAACAGATTAAAATTAACTTCATCATCTCAACTTCTAATGTTCAACTTGCCCATGTCAACATCTATAATTACTTTGGCAGTCTTCATAAATGGTCTTCCCAGGATCAATGGAACTTCCTCATTTTCCTCCATGTCCATAATCACAAAATCAACAGGAAATATGAATTTATCCACTCTAACTAAAACATCTTCTGCTACTCCATAAGGAGACTTTACAGATCTGTCAGCTAGCTGTAATGTCATTCTTGTAACACTACTACAAAATATGCTTTCAACATCGCCATTTAACGTCGGTTAAAGCTGAGCCGACGTTAAATACACTTTCAACGTCGGTTGGTTAAAAACCAACGTTGAAAGTTGAATGTTGGACACATTCTACGTCGGTTCTTAGTCAACCGACGTAAAAAGCACTTTCCACGTCGGTTCCAGATAAACCGACGTTGAAAGTCTTTTAATTGACACATTCAACGTCAGTTCGACGTTGAATGTGTTTTCACCCAAAACTTCTTGTAAGTTAAAAAATTGTCACTGATAGGATTTGAACCCTGTATTTTAGAGTTAAAAGTTGATACTCCAACCACTAAACTACTGTAATTTTCTAATAATAACTTACAAATAAATTATATTTATATACAAATAAATATATATCCGTATAAATATATATTTATTTATATTTTCTGGAAAGTGTTTTTACTTTTTTTCAGCTTAAAATTTACTTAAGTTAGAGAATTGTCACTGATAGGATTTGAACCCAGTATTTTAGAGTTGAAAGTTGATACTCCAACCACTAAACTACTATAATTTTTTTATAATAATTTATAAATAAATTATATTTATATACAAATAAATATATATCCGTGTAAATATATAAATATAGAATATATAAATACAAATATATTTATATATTTTGATATATTTATATATATTTATATAGTTATATATTTATATATTTATATGTTGGATGTGAGGGTGCGTTCGAGGGTGAAAGTGAGATTGACTCTCGCTTGAGTGAAAATACGTTAAAGCTTACGGAAATTCACTTGCTCAAGCCTCGCTTGAGCAAAAATTGGTATTTTTCGCTTGAGCGAATGATGCGTTTCCCAAATTTATTTTATATCATTATATAAATAAATTATATATATTATATTCTGTCATTAAAGTACAAACCCACATAAAGAGACCTACTCACAAATTTGGCATCAAATTTTGAAAACTCACTCAACACACACTTTCACATTCGACCAGTACCCTCACATCCAACATATAAATATATAATTATATAAATATATCAAAATATATAAATATATTTGTATTTATATATTTACACGGATATATATTTATTTGTATATAAATATAATTTATTTGTAAGTTACTATCAAAAAATTTGAGTAGTTTAGTGGTTGGAGTATCGACCTCCAACACTAAGGTACTCGAGTTTGAATCCTGTCGGTGATAAAAGATTAATTTGGTGAGTCTTTAGACTTCAAAAAAATATGATAAATAATAAAAATATAATATAAAAGAGAGGGGAGATTTCTAGATAAATAGAGAGGGGTTGGAAATAAATAAAAATTTTCGATTTGAAAAATCAGACTTTCAACGTCGTTAACCGAGACTTTCAACGTCGATTCTGGAACCGCCGTTGAAGGCCTTCCATTCTTTTAAACATAGACAAAGACATTAGATTTATGGTATAATGAAACTGTCAGGATCCTTGGACTTTTGAGGCAATGATTTCTGAATTATAGCGTTGCATCCTGCTTCTAGCTCCACTGTTTCTGCAGTAAATCTCCTTTTTTTAGTTAACAACTCTTTCATGAATTTTGCATAAGTCGGCATCTGCTTCATAGCTTCCATAAGTGAGATATTAATCTGTAAATTCTTGAAAATATTCATGAATCTTGCAAACTGTTTTTCTTTATTTTTCTTGGAAGGATGATGAGGATATGGTAAATCCTTTAATTGTGGTATTTGACTATCATCATTCACCCTCTTTTTCTCACTCTTTTTATTTTTCTTTTCTTTTTCAGTATTTTTTTCTTTTTCTATACTCTCACTTTTATTTTTCTCTTTTTCTCCTTCACACTCATCTTTCTTCTTTTCATCCTCTTTTTCTTGTAGGATTTCCTTTTCTACAGCCAGATTGTCACCAATACCTTCTCCTATAACCTTACCACTCCTTGTAGTTATTGAATTGCATTGCTCCCTAAGGTTGGTTTGTGTGCTAGCTGAAAACTGTCCTCCTTGTTGCTGCTCAGATAATTGCTTAGCTAGTTGGCCTATCTGGATCTCTATATTTCTGAATGAAGCCTCAGTATTTTCTGATTAGCCATAGTGCCTTGCATGAATTTTTCTAAAGTATCCTCCAATTTACTTATTCTGTCAGGCACTGAAGGATAATGTTATTGCTGCTGTTGATATGGAGGTTGCTGATATGACTATTGTTGAAATGCAGGTTGTCTAGTAGATGAGCTAACACCTTGGTTCCACCCAAAATTCTGATTCTGATTTTGATTCCCTCTCCATTCTTGTGCAAAATTATTCTGATAATTATTGGGATTAGGAAAATTACCTTGTCTACTTTGACTACTACCTTCGGCACCCATATAATTAGCTTCTTCTTGTTGAATGTTGCCTTGATAAGAGCATTGTTCATTTGCATGATCACCTCCACACACGTCATAACTCATCTGTTGATTATGAATAAATTGTACTGTATGCATTTGTTGAGGTAATTTCTCTATTTTCTGGGTTAATGCTTCAATTTATTGCGTTATAAGTTTATTCTGGGCTAAGAGAGCATCTGTGGTGTTAAGTTCAAGGACTCCCTTCCTTTGAATTGGATATCTATCATGTTGAGCCTGTTGGTCTGTAAAAGCTAGTACATCAATAATTCTTGTGGCATGCTCAATTTTTACATCCAACATGGATCCTCCTGCTGCAACCTCTAATAACATCTTTGCATCATGTCGCAACCCAGTATAGAAAATATTCAACTGAGCAATGTCATCAAATCCATGATTTGGACATCTTCTTAACAGTGATTTAAATTTCTCTTATGCTTCACAAAATTTTTCATCTGCTCCTTGTCTGAAAGAAGTGATGTCAGATTTTGCTTTGATGTAGCGGGATGGTGGGAAAAATCTATTCAGAAACTTTTCTTCTATACTACTCCAATTAGTCAAACTCTGATTAGGATGTGCTTTCAGCCACTCCTTTGCTCTACCTGCCAAAGAAAAAGGAAATAATATCAAATATCCATATTCAAGATTTGCTGCTCTAAATCTCACGGTACCAATCAACTCATAAAAAGTAGACAAATGAATATAAGGGTCTTCATGATCCAATCCAGTGAATTGATGAACACTAATCAAGCTTAAGAAGGATGGATTCATCTGCAATGTATGATCATCCGAAATGACAATGCTGAAAAAATGCCTTGGACCTTGTTGCATAGCACAATTTTTAAGAGTTCTTCTAGGTGAATTTGAATTTGGGTTTTGATTTGGATTTATATTTGGATCTGGATTCGAATTCAGATTTGCTCCTTCTTCCGCCATATCTTCTATAATTGGGTCTGGTAAATCAAGTGTGAAAGAAGAATTAGCAGATTCTCTTGTAGCGTGTTCTTGAGTTTCCCTTCTTCTTCTACCTCGGTTCCTCCGAGCTATTTTTTCAATCTCTGGATTAAATTCTAACCGCTTCGAAGATACATGTCCTCTTAAACGCATAAATCAAAAGAGTAACTCAAGCAAATATTAACACAAATTAAAAACTAAATAATAATAATAATAAAACAAAAACAGAAATAAAAATAATAAAACAAAAACAGAAATAAAATAAAATACTCAATAAGCTAAACAAAGAATTCTCAAAGAACACCGTTCCCTGGTAACGGCACCGAAATACTTGTTGAATTATTGGAAAGCGTATCAAAATTATCAATCGCAGTATAGTATTTCGATTAAATAAAAATTGATCCCATGAGGAACGGTTTCAATGGAAATTCTCAATTATGCTTACTAAGTAGATTAAAACAGAGTGGATTTTGCAATTAAGAGTTGAATTGAAATTAAATGACAAAGAACTATAAATTATTGAGAAAATATCAATTAAAGGTACTTAGGATTGACTTCCTTCCTTATCCCTCTTTTGTAATGATTATGTCAATTAACCTAACAATGTTGATGTCACCTACTCAAATCATTCATGTTGATTCCTCACACATGAAATTCATAAGAAAACCTAATAAATGTTGATTCCTCACACAATTAACAGATTTTCCAGCATTAGGGTTAGGGTGTTAAGCAATTGATACATTCATTTCATTCCTGCCAATTAACGTAACAAATATTCTTACCGTGATCTAGGGTTCAAGATATATTTTCCAATCATACCTCAAACAATCAAGAATAAATCATTCCAAAGCATAAAAGATAAGAATAACAACATCAAAGCATAAATTAAGATCTCAAAATATCACCATGATACAAAAAAGTTCAAAGGAAGTGCACCGAATCCTAAGATAATGAAGTTAGTCACTCATGTTGGCCATTACAATGCTTCTATTGATGAAGAAGTGAAGAATTGATGAAGATTAGACAAAACCCTAATAGTAGTCGTGCTTCCTCTCCTCCAAGACTGTTTCCTTTTCTTAAAACACAACTTATCTTTTTATAAGAGAATTTGGGTCGGGTCTCGCATCATTCATTCGCTTAAGCGCTCTTCTTTCTTTTGATTTTACTCCAATTATGCTCCTTACTCTTGTATCAAAGTATTCTCGAATTCATCCTATATTGGGAGAAAAATATATTATAATTAACATAAGTTAAGTGGTTTTATAACAATTTAAGGCATAATTATATAACTTTTTACCTATTAACAGAGAACCCGTCAGACTATCTCAAGAAATACGTCGAGCAAGTCGCTGTTAAAAACTACATCAAAAAATATTTTCCCCGTTTTCTCTGGAAGATTTGTGTTTTCCCAGCATCATGTTACGGTCTCCCTTCAACTGTCACTTATTTCGTTCTTTTAATTCATTGTGTTATCAACCGTCACTTATTTCTCTCTTTTAATTCGTTGTGTTACAATTATCCTTTGTTTTGCTTATTAAAATGATCTCACATCGAATAAACTATTTACGCTGTTGTGTTGTGTTTCGCAGTCAATGAAGTGGCTATACCTACTATACTATACCTCTTCGTCAGATACCACATGAAGTATTGCCATTGCCTACACCTGCTATACCTCTCCTTCAGATAGCACAAGAACCATACAACTCCAACGGAAAACGGTGTAAAGCCAATAACGACAAGTGCCCCAGTATGATGGTTTAGAAGTCGAAAACTATTCACCACCCTTGCCGTGTGAAACATGTTGCGCGCAACCTTAGTTTTGCCGCCATTGTTGTTGCATTTTTTGTGGCCAAACTATCTGTCCAGATTATGGTGGCTATAATTATGTCAAGTGCCAACTGAATCCTTGAGTGGCCATGTTTGTCACATTGAATGTTCCCTCCGATCTTTCTTGGATGTCAGAGTTGGAGGAAACATAGGGTTAGACGGTGAATACCACTGCAGACGCTGCAGTGGTACAACTGACATGATATCCCATGTTTATAATCTTCTTCAAACATGTAAAACTACAAATTTGGATCAAGAAATTCTGAAGAAGATTTTGAATCTTGGTGCTTTTCTGGTGCGGGGTTCAGGGAGAAAGGTTGCAAATGAGCTGCTAGCTCAAATTGATAGGGCCGTCTCAAGCACTACTAGAAATTTTCATGAAATATTTTTGCAAATTTTTTACAATAATTATAAGAAATAAATTTTCTACCAATTTAAATAATTTTTCAGATAAAACATTGCAAAAAATATTGGTTAATAGAAATAGAAACTATCTTGTTTGTTCTCTCTTGTGTACTTAAAAGGCTTAGGAATAATTTGATGGTTTGCATAAGCTGTAAAATTAATCAATATTGATATTAAAAGATTAAATAATATATTATTAATAAATAAATAAATAAAAAAGTGAAAAAATAAAATTATAGATATATATTTAAATATATTAAATAATTATTAAATCTGAGAAAAATAAAAAAATAAATTATAATAGAATTATAAAATTAAAAAAAATAAAAAAATAAAATTATAAATAAATAAATAAATATATTAAATATTTATTAAATTTAAGGGTGAAAATAAAAAATTATATTAGAATTATAAAATTTTGGGGGCACGCGCTTTCCCTCCCGAGAAGATCCAATTGGACACCAACCCTTGTGAAACATGTTGCGCCCAACCTTTCTTTTGCCGCCATTGTTGATGCGTTTTTTGGGCCAAACTGTCTGTCTGGTGGCTATAGTTATTTCAAGTGTCAAGTGAATCACGGGCAAGGAGTATGTGGCCACGTTTGTCACATTGAATGTGCCCTCCGACCTTTCTTGGCTGACAAAGTTGGATGGAAGATAGGATTAGACAGTGAATACCCATGCAGACGTTGTTTAGACAGTTGAAAAGAGACCGTAAGCCGATGCAGATGCAGGTGGTAAAGCCGAATCTTCCGGCTTCAGGACCCGTACCAGGATCCGAATCTTCTTGCGGACAATTCTCCAAACATCACCCCTTTCCGGCCAGGCCAGTTTTTCGGTGCGTATACCTTTTTCCTTTACTTCCGGTGGCACTTACTGTAAATCAGTAATATCTCTACGCTCAATATGCTGACTGGATTACTACCCTTCTTAAATATGAACTTGGATACGAACTATGACACGAACTTTGATATGAACTTATATATACTGCTTGAGTAGAATATGGTAGACAAAAGACCGGGGATTTGTTTCTTCGTTCGTTAGTTAAGATGAGCGGTTTAAGGACGCAGTTTCTGTTGGGAAAAATATGCGGAATCTTCTCACATGGTCAGATCTGTGAAAGTGAAATAAAAGCGGAATAATTGCACACACAAGTTGATAACGGAGTTCGGCCAATAATGCCTACGTCTCCGGACTACTACAGATCTCTTACTAGGAGAAAAGAAAAATACACAAGTGTTTACAAAACACTCCCAAAACACTCACAACTCACAACCCAATTACACCCAGAAGCTAAACTAAAACTCTCTAGTTTTTCTGCCTCTCACTGGTGCCACTCTTTCTTCTCTAAGAGAAGTAGTATTTTGTGTGGGATGGGATGATTTGCTTGCAGGAAGAAGACCAATTTATAGCAAAAATTGGTACTGTGTATTACCATAAAAAATTGCCTCGTGGGCACCTCATGCTTGAATAAAAATTTGCAGCCACCCTTTTCTTTCATGCTTTCGGTGCAAATGAGAAAGTTGGTTGCCCACTTTCTTTGACCAACAATCTCCCACTTGAGGACCGATTTCAATCTGTCCTCAAACCTTGATCAATAGTAGTCTTCTCTTGTCTGTTATCCTTGTAAGCTAACTGAAGTTGAGCATAACTTCAGTTTGTCAATAGTCACCACCTTTGTTAGCATATCTGCTGGGTTCTTACTTCCCACAATTTTCTTCAATGTTAACATCTCATCCTCAAGTAGAGATCTGATGAAATGATAACGTATGTCGATGTGTTTGGTTCTGGAGTGAAATGCTGAATTTTTTGCCAGATGTATTGCACTCTGACTATCACTGTGCAAAACACTCCTTTCTTGAATGAATCCCAACTCTGCCAACAATCCTTGAAGCCATATCAATTCTTTACTGGCTTCTGTCACTGCTACATACTCAGCCTCTGTAGTGGATAAAGCAACAATCTTCTGTATCCGCGACATCCAACTAACAGCTGTAGTTCCAACAGTAAACACATACCCAGTGGTGCTTCTTCGGTGATCAACTTCACCTCCAAAGTCTGCATCTACGTAGCCCTGCAATTTTAGATCTCCTTTTCTAAAATACAGACATTTTTCTGTTGTGCCTCGTAGATACCTTAGAATCCATTTGACTGCTTCCCAATGAGCTTTTCCTGGATTTGACATGAATCTGCTTACAACTCCCACTGCATGGCCAATGTCTGGCCTCGTACAGACCATCGCGTACATCAAACTTCCAATGGCTGAAGCATACGGAATCTTAGCCATTAACTCTTCTTCTTCCTTCGTTTGAGGAGACTGATCCTTGGATAGACGAAAATGGCAAGCCAAAGGTGTATTGACTGGTTTGGCATTGTCCATGTTGAATCTCTGCAAAACACGGTTGATGTACTCCGCTTGAGATAACTGCAAAACTCCTTTTTGCTTATCTCTCGTGATTTGCATTCCAAGAATCTTCTTTGCTGGGCCTAAGTCCTTCATGTCAAATTCTTTTGACAACTGCTTCTTTAAGTTTATGATCTCATTCATATCTGAACCTGCTACTAGCATATCATCAACATAAAGTAGCAAAATGATATAACTGGACTTATACCTCTTGAAGAAACAACAGTGATCAGCGTTGCACTTCTGGAAACTCTCCTTGTGCATGAAGCTTTCGAACTTCTTATACCACTGTCTTGGAGCTTGTTTCAGGCCATACAAGCTCTTTTTCAATCTGCACACCAAGTTCTTCTTTCCTTCTGAAAAACCTTCAGGCTGGTGCATGTAGATCTCCTCATCTAAATCTCCATGAAGAAATGCGGTCTTCACATCTAATTGCTCTAGGTAGAGCTCCTCACTAGCCACAATACTTAACACAGTCCTGATAGTATTGAGCTTTACAACTGGAGCAAAGATTTCAGTGTAGTCGACTCCTTCTTTCTGCTGAAATCCTTTGACGACCAGTCGAGCTTTGTATCTCTTAGAACCATCATGGTCTTCCTTCACTCGATACACCCATTTGTTGTGAAGTGCTTTCTTTCCCATAGGTAACTTGACTAGTTCCCATGTCTGATTTGAGATCAAAGACTTCATCTCGTCTTTCATGGCAAGCTCCCACTTGCTAGCATCCGTGGCTTGACAAGCTTCCGTATAATCTTCAGGCTCCCCTCCATCAGTCAACAACATATAGTCCATGTATCTCCTGTTAGGCACATGAGGCCGAGAAGACCTTCTCAATTCATTAGTTGGAGTAGGAGGTTCTGCTTGCACATCAAGTTCTTCAACTGATTCCTCTGGCTGAGGACTCCTCATTATAGGACTTTCTGGGATATCTTCCACCTCTGCATAAACTGGCCCACTCGCTTCTGAGTTGCTGGCACCTGTATTATGCTTGTCCTTGTACATCACTCTTTCATTGAAGATTACGTCTCTGCTGCGGATCATCTTTTTGTTTTCATCGTCCCATATGCGGTAGCCAAACTCATCTTCACCATAACCAAGGAAAGTACATTTCTTTGATTTTGGATCAAGTTTGTTTCTGCCTTGATCACTGATATGCGCATATGCTACACAGCCAAAAACTCTAAGATGTGAGAGTTTTACCTCTTTTCCGCTCCATACCTCTTCTGGTATCTTGTGTTCCAATGGTACCGATGGACTTCGGTTGATCAAGTAAGCTGCTGTGTTGACTGCTTCTGCCCAAAACTGCTTTGGTAAGCCTGACTGCACACGCATGCTTCTGGCCCTTTCAGTCAACGTTCGATTCATACGCTCAGCTACACCATTGTGTTGAGGCGTACCCGGCACGGTTCTCTCCATTCTGATTCCGTGCTCATAGCAAAACTTCTTGAATTTGGTGTCTACATATTCACCACCATTGTCGGATCTGAGCTTCTTAATCTTCAATCCTGTCTCATTTTCCACCATAGCTTTCCAAATCTTGAAAGCTTCAAATACTTCTGACTTATATTTCAGAAAGTAAACCCATACCTTTCTGGAGTGATCATCAATGAAAGTCACGAAGTAATGCTTCCCACCAACGGATGGGACAGTCGTTGGACCCCAAACATCAGAGTGGATGAGCTCAAGCTTCTCTTTCTTTGGGGTTCTTTTACTTGTCTGAAAGCTGACTCTCTTCTGCTTTCCAAGTATGCAGTCTTCACACATGTCAATATCTACTGACTGAAGACCTGGTAATTTTCCTCTCGAGTGCATGACCTTCATTCCTTTCTCACTCATATGTCCAAGTCTTTGGTGCCATATGTTGGAATTTTCATTTGCTGCAACTGCAATCAAATGACATGCTCCTGCAGTCTTGTAGAGAGTTCCACTCTTTTTGCCTCGAGCAATCGTCATCGCACCTTTTGAGATCTTCCATTCATCACCATGGAAGATTGTCGTATAGCCTTCACTAGCTAACTGACCTACTGAGATTAAGCTCTTTGTCAGGTCGGGAATATGTCTGACATTTTTCAATTCCCATACAGACCCATTCAGCTTAATCCTTACTGCACCTTTGCCTACAATCTCACATGACTGTTCATTACCAAGGTAAACCTTACCAAGGTTTCCGGGAACATAATTCTCCAACAGTTCCTTCTGTGAGGTAGCATGAAAAGATGCTCCGGAGTCTAACACCCAAGACTCCTCCCTGCCTTCAAGAGAGCATATCAACGCCTCATCTTTTCCTGAGGTGGAGGCAACGTTTGCTTCGTCCTTTGCTCCTTGATTCTTCCGTGCACTCTTGCACTGGTTTCTGAAGTGTCCGGTCTTCCCACAATTCCAACACTCGATCGTTTTTGAGTTGTGGGAACTACGATGATTTCTGGACTTGGACCGCCTGTCCTTTGATTTTCCATGTCCAATTTCTTTGGTTGAACTTCTTCCTCTTGACTCTGTATGCAATACTGAAGAGGTTGATGCTTCACCCGACTCTCTCCGCCGGATCTCTTCGCTGAGAACCAAATTTTGAACATCATTAAATCTTAACTTATTGTTTCCCGATGAGCTACTCACAGCTGTGACCGTAGCATTCCAACTCTCTGGTAGGGAAGACAAAAGTATTAAAGCCTGTACTTCATCATCGAATTTGATGTCAATAGAACTCAACTGGGTTGTTACAGTGTTGAGTTCATTGAGATGATTTGCCACCGAAGCACCTTCAGACATCCGCAGGTTGAACAATCGCCTCATCAAGTGAACTTTGTTTGAGGCTGATGGTTTCTCGTACATGTTGGAAAGAGCCTTCATGAGATCTGAGGTCGTCTTTTCTTTCACAATGTTGAAAGCAACATTACGGGATAATGTTAGACGAATAACTCCAAGAGCCTGTCTATCAAGGAGTCTCCATTCTTCCTCTTTCATGGTTTCTGGCTTCTCCCCTGTGAGTGGTTGATGCATCTTCTTCTGATACAGATAATCCTCTATCTGCATCTTCCAGAAGCCAAAGTCTGTACCGTCGAACCTTTCGATTTTCATTTTTCCTTCGTCTGCAGCCATCACTCCAACTCTGATCTGACTTATCTGCTGGATCGTTTCTGACAATTCTTGTGAGCTACCGTGTTTCAGAACACGACTGCGGGCAAATTTGTAACGCCGACAAAATTTGCACTATTCACGTTTTCACTATTCACGGAATAGTAACTTACTATTCATATGAATAGTAACACCACAAGAATTACAGAACTAACAACCAGCTCTGATACCAGTTGTTGGGAAAAATATGCTGAATCTTCCCATATGGTCAGATCTGTGAAAGTGAAATAAAAGCGGAATAATTGCACACACAAGTTGATAACGGAGTTCGGCCAATAATGCCTACGTCTCCGGACTACTACAGATCTCTTTCTAGGAGAAAAGAAAAATACACAAGTGTTTACAAAACACTCCCAAAACACTCACAACTCACAACCCAATTACACCCAGAAGCTAAACTAAAACTCTCTAGTTTTTCTACCTCTCACTGGTGCCACTCTTTCTTCTCTAAGAGAAGTAGTATTTTGTGTGGGATGGGATGATTTGCTTGCAGGAAGAAGACCAATTTATAGCAAAAATTGGTACTGTGTATTACCATAAAAATTGCCTCGTGGGCACCTCATGCTTGAATAAAAATTTGCAGCCACCCTTTTCTTTCATGCTTTCGGTGCAAATGAGAAAGTTGGTTGCCCACTTTCTTTGACCAACAGTTTCTGGTCTCTCCGGATGAATTTGGACTATGTGATCTCCATGTGTGTAAGAATGGGAATCTCAGTAACAAATTGGAAACAGTGAGGGGTTTCATATAGGAGCACATTAGCATCGGCTGGTATTGGGAGTTGGAGGAGTGCGGTGAAGATATGGGAGCCTTGGCATTATGTTGGCGGTGAGGACGAGAGGGTTTAATTCATATATTAGCATTGTACCTATGACCATTGGATTTAATTCAGAGAGTTTTTGTTTTTTAAACACATAGCATTTTTGTGTGATATGATTACTCTATTTTTTTTATTTTGAGTTACTATCTGTTGATCCAATCACAGCACATTATCTCCCATCTGATTTCAATTTAACAATAACAACCTTTAAACCCTAGATAAAAAAATGACTGCAGGAGTCTTGTCTTAGTTATCACTTTCTCCATCATTTGGGCAGCATCATGCGGATGCGAATCCTCCAACGATTTCTTGTAGTCACGGGAAGTGGACTTAATTCATATTGGATTCTATAATTGTTGCCATAGAATTAAATTTCTTTGTTTCAATGCTATGGCTTTTACTTCTACTCACTCCAAGTTATAATTATTAACCTATCTCATTTATTTATATATTTAAACATCCTAATAAATTATTTTGACTATTTATGACATTTTAATGAAATTTAATTTAAAAATAGAGATGAAGTTACGTAATGAAAGAAAAAACCCAAGAAAATCAAATTTTAAAATAAAGCTAATAATATAAAAATTATACGTAATTTGAGGTTGTCTCAAAATTTGTTAGCAGATAATTAAATATGATAATTGTACAATTTTCTTTGAATACACTATTTTTTGAAAATCCGCACTTTTTCAAACCCAATTGGTTATTTTATACCGATTTATAAACCGACATAGATACAAGAGATATAAAAAATATTATTTTTTATGTCAAATTTTAAAACGATTTAAAAAATTACATTTTATGTCGATTGCACGTATAACCGTCATAAATATAACGATTTTTACCTTAACCGTCATATAAAGTTGACTTTCTATATCGGTTTCACTAGAAACCGACATAGAAAGTCAATTTTCTATAACGATTAAGATAACAACCGTCATAAAAAGTTTCACTTTATATGATGGTTATGATATAACTCGTCATAAAAGTCAATTTTTTATGACAGTTATATTTATAACCGACATAAAAAGTAATAGTTTTTTTTAATAACCTTTTTTATTTTAAACATAAACCTCATGCATAATTATATCCATTTTTCGGGCACACTATATATTCAATAACATACAATTTTTCAAGCAGACTATATACTCAATAATATACAAAATTGTATATAATATTATTTAATTTACATTATATGTTAAAAGAATTTACAAATTGTCAAAAATACTTAAAAAATGATAAACTCATTGTATTCTCATATCTTCTATAACTTCTTTCAATGGGTATGGGTCATTGAATATCTACAAAATCAATATTTATTTAATCAATAAATAATAATTAACAAATAATGAGATGCTAAAGATGTATAACAAATGTAATATACAAGTGGGATTTTATAATGAAAATAATATAATTAATGTGCATAATGCATCATATGGTTATGTCCTTGAATTTTTTTTTTTATTACCTCTTTCCATGAGCCAATAATTTTAGCAGATATGATTGTGTGCATGTGTTTCATTACATAATATCCACACTCATGTTTATTGGTTGATGTGGGCACTGCAAAATATAAAAATGATAATGAAAATATGTCATTTTAACAAATAAATAGTAATTATACAAATAACTTACATTAGGTGCAATATACTGAAGTTTCTTCCCAGCAACTAGTGGAAGCCCTCGCAACTTTATATATGCATCTATAGCTCTATATAAAACAATGTAAAGTAAATTATATTAAACAATTAATTCATTAATATTTTCATGTATCGCTCAATTGGGTACATCCATCGTAAGAATATCGGACCACAAAGTCTAACTTCTCTTACTAAATGGACCATGATATCAAAAAAGGATGAAGGAAAATACATCTTCAACTGACATAAGATAACTATCGCGTCATTCTCCAATTGATCCAATTTTTTAGGGTTAATAACTTTACTACATATTGCATTAAAAAAGAAGCATAATCTAGTTAACACATATCTTACCTTCTTAGGCAATATCCCCCGAATAGCCACAAGTAGAAGTTGTTGCATCAAAATATGACAATCATGAGATTTTAGTCCAAACAATTTTAGATCTTTCATGGATACAAGTGTCTTCACATTTGAAGAGTAACCTTGTGGAACCTTCACAAGGTATGACATGCTGAAGGCAAATATGTTTGCTTATCATGAGACTATGGAGTTAATTGTTCTCTAATGCCCATTTCAACCATGTCCAGACGAGCATTAACACCGTCTTTTGCCTTGTCTTGAATATTAAGAAGTGTTCCAATAATACTGTCACACACATTTTTCTCTACATGCATGACATCTATACAGTGTCTCACATCAAGCACCCTCCAATATGGAAGATAAAAAAATATCGATCTTTTCTTCCATATGTTTCTTGTTGTGGCTTTCTTTTGTGTTTTTCCAAACAAACTTGTATGTCTTTCACATGTTCATATACTTGTGATCCACTTAAGATCGTTGGAGTTACTTTATTTTCTTGATATCCATTAAATGTTTTTTTCAATCTACGAAAAGGATGATTAGAATTTAGAAATTTCTTATGCCCAAGGTATATTGTTTTCCTTCCGTGTTGTAATTGATGGTGACATGTGCCTGCTTCACATACAGGGCATGCTTTGTGACCCTTAATGTTATACTCACTCAAGTTACCATATGCTAAAAAATCATTAATTATACAAAATAACATTGCACGCAACTTAAAAGAGTCACGAGTGTATCCATCAAACACATCAACACCTTCCTCCCATAACTTCTTCAAATCTTCAATCAATGGGCTTAAATAAACATCAATGTCATTTCCTGGTTGTCTTGGACCTGATATCATCAAAGATAACATAACATATTTACGTTTCATACATAACCAAGGGGGGTAAGTTGTAAATTACTAACAACACAAGCCATGAACTATGTTTACTACTTAACTTTCCATATGGATTCATTCCATCTGTAGCAAGCCAAAGCCTAATGTTTCTTGGATCATTATTGAAATTTGGGAACATGGAATCAAAATTTTTCCATTGCAAAGATACTATAATACCTTTGCAAGTGGACCATTCTTAACATTTGATTCAGAATCACCATCTCTCTGTTTGTATCGTGATATGCCACATCGTGGACATTGGTGTAATCTGTCAAACTCTTTTCTATACAATATACAATCATTCCGACATGCGTATATTTTTTTATATTTTATACCCATTGGACATAATATCTTCTTTGCATCATAATTACGTGTTGGTAGTGTGTTACCGTCAGGAAGCATGTCACTAAGCAACTCAAGTAATTATGTGAAACTTTTATCAGTCCACCCATTTCTTGCCTTCATGTTGAACAATTTCAATATTGCTGACAATCGTGTGAAATTAGTGCATCCCGAATACAAAGGTTTCTCTGCATCATTGCACAAATTGTCATACACATGTGTACGTTGGAACGCACCTTGTCCAATATCATGAATCATTTCTTCAAGTTGATCATCCCTCTACATCAATTTCTGTTTCAGACACATGTACATTTGACATGTCTATTAATTCACCATGCCACGTTCACTTTGTGTAACTCTTTAAGAAATCATCACATATGACATGCTCACGTATAACTTCTATTGGTAGTCTTCTCTCATTCAAACAATTAACACAAGGACAGTAGAATTTTCCATTATTATATGGAACATTTTGTTTTGCAAATTCAAGAAATTGTTCTACTCCATTCTCATATTCGTCAGTTGTACATCTAAGATTGATCCAACTTCGATCCATGAATAACTTCTGCAACATCAACTTGATGTGTGTTATTAATTTTTAGATAAAAAAATTTAGAGGATTTTTCTAAAACTAGATCAAAACAAAAGAAAATGCATGTTAGTATGTTAGCCGAATTCATGTATATTTCAACTCTGACAAGATTGATTCCATCAATTTCTGTTCTTTGGGATGAATAACAATGGAAGCCTTTTACACAGGTCTAGTGGTGCAGATATGGTGCCTTTTAACAGTAACTTCCAAGAAGGTTCTAACTTGATTGATAAAGAAGGTGAGATTGGTATTGTTTCTAATGACTATTTTGGAATGATCAGTGGTTGTTTGGAATGCATTTTTCCTTTGTAAAATGCAAGCATGGAGAGAAGATTAAATCTAAAATATAGTAGAATTAGTTTAGTTTTAAATTTCCACGCAGAGTTAATAATTAATATTTAAGAAGGGTACTGAGAGTCAGAGAGAGGTTTCAAATGTTCAACGTTGAAGACCTGGCCTAGCCATACGAAGCCTCACACATTCTCTTCTTCCTCTTCTCTAAAGAGAAAGCATTCAATGTTTGCAATACAGAAAGAAAGACAACACACAACAGGACTAATGAGTTGATGGGTATAGCTACCAGAATTGTGACACTTTCCAAACACTACGACCAATATGAAGATTGTCCTATATTTCTTCTGCTTTTATTATTCAATTATTTAATATGTATTACTATTTGTTCATACTAATTTGCATTTGACACTTTGGAAAAAGTAAAATGCAACTAGGGATTTTGCTAAAGGCATGCAAAGAAATTGGAATAAATTAATCCACATGCGTTGGACAAAGGACGCACCTGAAAACATCGGTGTAATATTTTTATTTATCTAGATATCTCCTCTCCTTTTTTATATTATATTATTTAGAAATTTGTATTTTTATAAGATTAAGAGAATTGTCATTAGTAGGATTCGAGCTCAATACCTTAGAGTTGGAGGCGATACTACAACCACTAAGCTACTTAGAATTTTACGATAATAACTTATACATAAATTATATTTATATACAAATAAAAATGTATATCCATGTAAATATATAAATATAAAATATATAAATATAAATACAAATACAAATATACTTATATATTGGATGTGAGGGCGCGCTCGAGGGTCAAAGTGTGTGTCGAGTGAATTTTCAAAATTTGACGTCAAATTTGTGAGCGGGTCTCTTTATATGGATTTATAATTTAATGACAAAATATAATCTTTATAATGTATTTATATAATGATATAAAATAATTTTTTTTCTTTATTTTATATCATTATATAAATTAATTATAAAAATTATATTTTATATCATTATAAATAAATTATAAAGATTATATTTTATCATTAAATTACTAATTCATATAAAGAGACTCGTTCATAAATTTGACATCAAATTTTGAAAACCCACTTATACGCACTTTCACCCTCGAACGCACTCTCACATTCAACATATAAATATATTTGTATTTATATATTTTATATTTATATATTTACATGGATATACATTTTTATTTATATATAAATATAATTTATTTATAAGTTATTATCGAAAAATCTTTGTAGTTTAGTGGTTGGAGTATCGGTCTTCAATTCTAAGATACTTGGTTCAAATCTTGCCAGTAACAATTTTCTTAATCTGATAAAAAGATTTTCTACGTCGTTTCATCTGGAAACCAATGTAGAAAGTGTTTTTAACATCGATTCCTAATTAAATCAATGTGAAAAGACCGATGTTAAAAGTGATATATAAAAAAAAGGTAATAAGAAGAACCTTTTATTTTCAATAATTAACTACATTGTGCAAAATTATTAGCCTCAGTTTCTTGAGTGCATGAATGAATCAAATTTGATTCTCTCTCGCTCCCACACTTCTGCAGCAACCAATGAATTAAAGAGAGAGAAAAAAAGGAAAATAGAAAACTGTGGATTGAAGGTAAAAGAAATAAATAAACAGAGAGGAATGAAGAAAAAGGGTGCTGGACATGACTCAAACCAGATGAAAGGATGCAGTTTACCTTCAAATTCCTACACCTTATCTTATGCAATTAAAGAAAACATAAAATTGAATAACTTGGCACTAGCAGTTGTTCTTGCTTAATAATTTGACATTAATAACAGTTCAAAATGAATGAAAAGGTGTTAGAGAAGGAAAGCAAACAGTGTTAACATGGTGTAGTACTGCATGTATAACATGTTAAATGGTAGAGATGAGGATGATGATAACGTTTCAGAGCTGCATGGGCCCAACTAAATGAATGAGATTCTTTGGCATTAGATTCATTTGATGATTTGATCAGGTGTTTGGGATTGAGTAATCAAGTCAATGGTAGCTAGCTAGCTTGTACACCATTTTTTGGAGTGATGAAACATCATATTCGTGCGTACCTAGCAAGCCATTGTGATGTGAGGAGCAATATTATTGTGAAAATTAGGCGAAACAATTGTCTGAGATGTTTCCTGCCACAATGTATCATTCCTACTGGGGAACAATATTCAAATAAAATGGAGAAGATCACGCCAAGTGTTGGCGCGGATTCAACACTTCCATGTGGAAAATAAAGTTCAAAAAATGAAGAGGAAAATGAGTGCAGCCAAACCAATGAACTTTCACATGATTATGTTACTGGAATAGTGCAGGACAAGGTTACATTGTGGAGAACAACAACCAAATCAGTTGCAGTTCATGTGGTATAACTAGAAATTGGTCTATGGTCTACATTACAAATCATTAAGGTATATATATATATATATATATATATATATATATATATATATTAGCACTGGGACTAGCAGAGAATTTTAGTCACGTGATGCACAACACCACAATTACATATATGCTAATCTTTAATTCTGTTTTGCAAATAATGACAACACAGAAAATAACTCCAATTGTACCTGTGAGCTTTTTCCATAATAAAATCTTTAGCCTCTATCTTAGAGATTTAAAAATAGGAGGGGATCCCTGAGTGACCGGAAATAATGAAAAGTTAGAAGGAAATCACAAAATCAAGGGCTCTGTCTATCCGTTGTTGACAACCTCAAAAACTGTCGAAACTAGTAATATATTTAGAGTAAACAGGGATTAGCCCCTTTTTCCTTGACCTAATTCCTCTATATTCAGTTATTCAAATCCTAAATTTCAAATAAAGAAAAATAAAAGCTAAATATAAGCGATTAAACTTGGAAATTGGAAATTATCTTATTTGATCATTTAGGATATGTTTCCTATAGATGTTTCCAATTAATAATATTCAGTCCTGCGAATACTAACAAAACTTTTTCAAACACCTACCACATTCAATCACACCATATTTGTCATCATCATATACATATTTTCAACAATGAAATCAAATTTTAAACCAAAATTAAAAACTCGTCCGTGAATTTTGAAATTGCTAATAGGTACGAAAATGGAAGGAGAGAAAATAGAGAAAATAGACGAATAAGTACTTAAACAGAAGAAGGAAAACTAGAACTCAAACAAAGGTAATGTTCATTGACGATAACGAAAAGTGAATTGTACAGTGTGAAAGAAGATTATCATACCGCAAGAAGGGGAAGAAGAAGAAAACACAACGCGATGGAGAATAGGAACTCGAACATAGGCAATGAGGGTCGACAATAATGAACTGTGTAGCGTGGAGGAGGATGCAAAGACTGTGAGAAGACGAAGAACAAAAACAGAATGCACGGAGATGAAATGGAAATGGGAAACCCTAAACACTTACTATGTCGGTTATGAAAAAACCAGACATAGTAAGTTACTTACTATGTCAGGTTAAAAAATACTCGACATAGTAAGTTTCTGCTCTTACACTAAGCAACTTACTATATCGGTTAAAAGAATAACCGACATAGTAAGTTTTATATCTAATATTACAAAAATGTCACCGAAAAATTTACTATGTGTTCTCATTATAATCGATATAGTAAGCGACTTACTATGTCGGTTCATTGTATAACCAACATAGTAAGTTTATTACGAAAATGCCATCGATAAACTTATTATGTTTGTTTTTATTATACCGACTTACTATGTTGGTTATTCTTACAAACGACATAATAAGTGTTTTTAATATTACAAAAATGTCACTGTTTTACTTATTATGACTATTTTTTTACAACCGTACAATTTTTTCACTAGTGATAAATGTTTTTTAAATGAAGTGATTTAGTATTCTCATAAAATATTGAATTAGAAGTAACGGCTGGATTAGAAGTAATATTGAATAAATATTAGATAAATGTTTTTTTAAATGAAGTGATTTAGTACCTAGTCCAAAATTATTGAGTCATGTATACCGTCCAAATCCATTAAAGAAACTATTTTTATTTATTTGGTTATATTGTGTTATAAAATCTTATATTAATTATTATTTTATGGGTTATCAGTTAATTATATCTCAGCCCATTATTATTTTTTGAATATTAAAGGGATATAATTAAGGAATAATCTCATCTCATAACTCATTCTCATATACATCAATTTCTTGTTTAATAGCGTCGGAGTGCCTTTTGCAAATAGACCTTTACACTTTTCAGAGATCGTCTTCAAAGTAGGTTTGAAGATCGACCAACCGACTTCATCTTCCTATCTTGCTAACCCTCTTTAACTTGGTAAGAACATTTGGTGTCCACCATGGGGCCCGGTAAAATGTCCCCCAACGATCTCTTTCGTCCTATGGTTCTAACTCATAGTCAAACGGTGTCTAACCCCAGCAACATGAATCCCTCAACCGTCATTGATAGTCTTAAGAAGCACATGGTAGCCAGACGGTGTCTAACCCCAGCAACATGGATCCCTCAACCATCATTGACGGTCTTAAGAAGCACATGGATGAGTGTCAACAAAGAACTCAAGAATCGATAAAGCATTTGCAAGAGCATAACAATGTTAAGTTACTTTAGATCCAACAGAAGGTGGCAGAAAAACTAGAGGTGGTTCGGAGACAACATCAAGCAATTCAATAAAAAAAGGCAGCAAAAGAACTTGAGGCAGTTCAGAGACAACATCAAGCAATTCAACAAAAGGTGAACAACGAACTGCTTTTGATAAAAAAAAACATCAAACCAAGTTCTAGACATTGCGTAGCGAAATGAAAACGCTACTCCAACGACCACAAACAATTAGGTTGAATACGCACAAAGAATGAACCGTAACATCACGTCAACCACGAACCGCACCATCACGTCAACCATGTACCACAACATCACGTCAACCACGTACCGAAAAGTCCTTAGCCCCGCCCAACAAAATAGGTAAGAAAGTTCAAGATCAAGAACAACCTAAAGTTTCCACCCAAGGAGCGAATATTCCATCTAACCCAAGCGGCAGGCCTCCAAACTCCAGGAGGACAAATCATTCAAGAGTGGACAAATATTCCACCTAAACCAAGTGGCAGACCTCCAAACTCCAGGAGGGAAGTTTATTCAAGAGAGCAGGGAAGGCGTGAACACACTAACGAAGCCACACCGCGACTCCCGCCTTCAAAAGAACCTAGCATACAAGTTTCACTTTGAACCCAACCTACAAATACCCAAAGAATCAAAATTTAAGAGGAGGACAACGACCATCCATTTGTCCCAAGAATCATACAAAAACCTCTCCCACCTAATTGGAAGTCTTTAGACATAGGAAAGTACGACGGGACGATAGACCCCAAGGAACATTTGGCTATATACAAGGCTCAAGTAAAACTGTATACCAACAGTGACATTCTTTGTCGAGTGTTTCCCACCACATTGAGAGGAACAACATTACGATGGCATAATTCCTTACGATATAATTTCATAGATTCGTACTGTACGCTAGCAGAACGATTCTGAGTTCAGTTTGTGCCTAGTAATATACATGAAGCCACATTAGTAGCCCTGGAAGGCGTGAAACAAGGTGAAAATGAGTCCCTTCGTAACTTTATGGATCGATTCGCACGAGTTTCAAATACAATATCAAACCTCCACTAAAAAGTAGCTCTACATGCCATATTGTGTGCCTTACAACCAGGACCCTTAATGGATAGTTGTTGTGCTTACACTACTAGAAAAATGGTTAATAGTGACCGAAAAATTCAGTCACTAATAGTAACTGAATCAGTGATTGATTTCCCGTTTTATATTTAGTGACTGATTTAGTAACTAAAATTTCAGTCACGGAAATCAGTCACTAATTCCGTCACCAAATCAGTCACTGATTCGGTCATTACTAGAAAAATGGTTAATAGTGATTGAAATTAGTGACCGAAAAATTCAGTTACTAATAGTAACTGAATCAGTGACTGATTTCTCTTTTTATATTTAGTGACTGATTTAGTGACTAAAATTTCAGTCACTAAACAAATAATCTATAAATTAGTGACCATTTTTTATTTATATAAATATTTTTTTAAAATATTTTAATAATATATTAAATATAAATCTACTTAATAATTTAAAATAATTGATACAATTTTTAATAACATTATAAAAATTTTTAAAAATAGTTTATTAACTTATTAAATAATTTAGTAATATAATTATTTTATTTTATTTTTTAATTTAGTATGTGAATAAAAAAATTAAAATTAATTATTAAATTAGTCACAGAATCAGTCACTGATTCGATCACTAAATCGATCATTAACGTAATTATTAATTTAGTCTCTTTTATATATATAATCAATGATTAAATTAATTATTAATTTAGTCTCTTTTTGATATATATATATTACTTTTATGTTAATAAAAATGTATTTATAAAAAAATTAAAATTATTTTAATTATTGAATTGATATTTCAAATTTATATTAATATCTTAAATAATTTAATAATTGGATAAATATTTTAAGTTTATATTAGTAAATGCTTTTCAATAATGGAAAAAAAATACTCTAAAACAAATGAAGATGTTGTTTTACTCATTACAGAAAACTTGTTTCCTTCAAATAAATGTCAAGATTGCACTAATGTAGAAAAGTATATGCGAGTGAGAGAGAGAGAAGGGTTCGAGTGATGGTGTTTAGTTCTGTATTTTTTATGAAGATTAATCAACAATAAAACTGGTAGTAGATACCTCATACCAATTAACATAGTTATGTAAACAAGGGTCATCTTTAAGCTAAGGAATGTAAACAAAACCACATCAAAAGTGCAGAGCGTTTAATAAGTTGTATTTTAGAGCTGGTAATGGAGTTAGTAACCCTTTCCCCATGAAGCAACAATACTATATAGCGTCACATGCATGTCTACAACAATTCTCTTGAACAATTTTACCAATAGTTTTTCCATATCTAATATCACAACATGTGTTGTCTTTCAATATTAATAATTGTTTTTGGTACACGATACTTCTTGCAGGTTAAGTGTTGGAAAATCAAACGCCAAACAAAGGTTCCTCAAGCTGCAGGGACTATCCATACTGATTTTGAAAGGGGATTTATTTGTGCTGAGGTGAGTTGAGTTCATGAATATTGACATTTTTTGATTTAACCTGGTTGATTCTTCCTTTATATATTTACAAATATGTTTTAGTACACTGATTCCTTTTTTATTCAAGCCTAATTGCTTGAAAGTCCAATGTTAAATTGGATTTGACAATATAAAAGTAGCTTAGTATTATTATGTTGAATCTAATGTTTAATCAATGTTCGATTTACTTGGACCATAGTTTAATCAAAATCCAATGGTCAATTTCTTTCGCACAATTCATTCAATTGATCTTATTCTTTTCAATACTACAGAACATGGATGGTATTTCTTTCCGTCGTGGTTGGATGTATGATAGATGTTATAGTGGTAGAAGAGGTTTGAAAGAGTCTTTTGTTATAGGGGTTGAAGAGTTTGTCGATTTGCTCGACAATATGAGTATTACGAACGTGATGGGGAATTCGATGTCCATGCACCAAATGCGATTGTACAAGAATTTTGAAGGATGAAATGGTCAAAGTTCACCTTTACAAGCAAGGGTTCAAACCAAATTATTGGATTTGGACAGATCACGGAGAACGTGTGCTCGAAGTTGAAAATAATGTTGATGATAATTGTGTTAGCGGTTCATGTATTGATGTACACATGACTGAACAAGACCAATTTATGTCAATGCAAGAGATGATGTACAATTCTCTCTAGCAACATCAATCATTTGAAGGACCCAATTGTCTTAACATAGAAGAGTCACCAAATGAAGCAATTCAAAGGTTTTTATAATTTGTTGGCAGAGACAAATCAACCATTATTTGAGGGGGCAACAGATTCAAAATTGTCAATATGTGTTAGACTTTTAGCGTGCAAATCAAATTGGAATATTCCTGATCAATGCTTAGACTTTATGACACGCATGTTGTTGGATGTCACACCTATAAAAGACAATTTACCAAAAACTTATTACGATGCCAAGAGATTAGTATCAAAGTTGGGATTAGAAGTGAAGAAGATTGATTGTTGTGTGAGTGAGTGTATGCTTTTTTATGACAATGACAATGGCAAAAAAGATGCTACATTACTTCAATGTAAATTTTGTCAAAAGCCAAGATATCATGAGAAAAGTTGTGGAACAACCCATAAAAAGCCAGTTCCAGTAAAGGTAATGTTTTACTTGCCTATAATTCCTAGATTACAAAGAATATTTGCATCAATGCAAACTGCTGGGCAAATGACTTGGCACAATGACAATAAAACTTCTGATGTATTACGCCATCCATCAGATGGTGAAGCTTGGAAACACTTTGATCGAAAACATCCAACTTTTGCTGCTGATCCACGCAATGTCAGACTTGGGTTATGTTCTGATGGATTTAATCCATATATTCAGGCTTCATCTTCACCTTATTCTTGTTGGCCTATCATTGTTACTCCATACAATCTTCCTCCCGAAATGTGCATGACCAAGCCATACATGTTTCTAACTTGCCTAATTCCGGGTCCATCCAATCCGAAGGCCTCTATTGATGTTTACTTAGAGCCTTTAATTGATGATTTGAAAAAATTGTGGAATGGTGTTCTCACATACGATATTTCAAAGAAACAAAATTTTATGATGAGGGCGACTTTAATGTGGACAATTAATGATTTTCCCGCTTATGGGATGTTATCCGGTTGGGGGACTCATGGTAGATTGGCTTGCCCACATTGCATGGAGCATAAAAAATCATTTACATTAAATTATGGTCATAAAAGTTGTTGGTTTGATTCGCATCGAAGATTCTTACCAAATGATCATCCATTTAGAAGAAAT